>JAODKL010000040.1:13978948-13991212 GCA_026780765.1 Petrocephalus schoutedeni | reverse complement strand
CCGCGATCAGCCATTAAACCCACCTGCCTAATATTGTGTAGGTCCCCCTCATGCCACCAGAACATCTCTGATCCATTGAGGCACGGACTCTGAAGGTGTCCTGTGGTATCTGGCACCAAGACATTAGCAGCAGATTATTTAAGTTTCAAGGTGGGGCTTCCATGAATCAGACTTATTTGCCCAACAAATCCCACAGATGTTGAATTGGATTTAGAGCTATGGAATTTGGAAGCCAAGTCAACACCTTGAACTCTTTTTTCATGTTCCTCAAACCATTCCTGAATATTTTTTGCTGCATGGTAGGACACCTTATCTTGCTGAAAGAGGGCACTGCCAACAGTTTCTTGGCAATGTCTAGGCAGGTGGTACGTATTCAGTTAACATCCACATGAATGCCTGGACCCAAGGTTTCCCAGAAGAACATGCTCAGCGCACTGTGTGTGCCCTGACACCACATCGTACCTGACCTGTGGGTACGGAGCAGACAAGCTTGCCTTCGCTCCCCACACACATCAATGAACTTTGGCGACTCTTGACCCCATCGCCATTTCATTGGTCGGCCTTTTTCGGACCACTTGTTGTATATACTGACCAATGCATACTGGGAACACCACACAAGACCTGCCGTTTTGGAGATGCCCTACCCTGGTCTTCTAGCCATCACTATTTGGCCCTTGTCAAAGTCACTCAGATCCTTATGCTTGCCCAATATTTCCTCCTTTCAACACATCAACTTCAAGAACTGACTGTTCTCTGGCCAAATATATAATGGCACCCTTGACAGGTTTCATTGTAATGAGACGATCAATGTTATTCACTTCACCTGTCAGTGGTTTTAATGTTATGGTTGATCTGTATATAGTATGCTATAGTATTTCAAGTATGTTGGGCTGGGTGAGTGATTAATGTTAGCACTGCTATTGAAATCTTTGGTCCTCAATATTTCTTAATTTTAAGAACACTCTCCCAGACACACCCACTGAATGTGATGCATATGTCATTGAGAAAATGCAACAACTGATATAAAACTGATTACCAATTCCAAAAGAATATAATTATGACAAGCAAAATGGATAGACGGTGTTTAAAATAAACATTCCTTGATGTATTGTCCATATAACAGCAACCTGTTATGCGGAGAGGTTGGCATGTTACATCACAGCGTTAGCAGAACACTTCAAACAAAGCTATTTATGCTTCCAGATGGCTAATGCACTCATTCAGGATTTCTTGCATATGTCCAATATGACAGTGTTATTAAACTATGTTGCCCCGTTCACTGTATCAAGATAGCAGAGCTGCTGCTTCCAGGGTGTAATAATTGTCAGTACATTTCTTTCCCATGTTTTAAAGTGATATATCATGGTAAAAAAAAAGGAACAACAAATTTAAAAGTTTTTTTATTATTATTATTGCTTGTACAAACAAGGAAGAGCAAGACGTGTTTCTATGTTGGCGTGACAATCCATCTTCTCGGCAGTTTTCCAGTACAGGGTCACAGTGAGTCTGGGGCTTATCCCAATAAGCACAGGGCAAGGGAGCAGCCTGGATGGGACGGCGGTCCAGTGCTCACAGGAGGCACAGCGCTAATATACCTAACTGCATGCCACACAAGATGCAGAGGCAGATTTAAACCCCCAACCCTGGTGGTGTATGGTGACTACTATCCCACTATGATATGTGATAACAATAAGAATTTGCAAATATCAATTTGTATGACAATAAATGCCTTGATTTGTTAGCATATATTAAATTATCCATCCGGCCATCTTACAATTGCTTATCATGATCAGGGTCACAGAATGTATTGAATTATGAGGGTTAATGGTTAATTGCTCACAATTGCTTAAGAGAATTCTTTCTGGCTTCAGATCACTCAAATTATATAGTTTTATATGTATAGCTAGTAATTGTTAATTGTTAAAGAACATATTAATTTAATTCTTACATCTACCTTGTAAAAAATTACATTGTATAATCACCTTACAGTGCACGTATGTTACAATGGGACAATGGCCATGTAATGACTCAGTCCAGGATCTACAGTAAGTGGAAAGAAAATCCTTTACAGGAACCCTGAAATACCAAAATATGATCCACAATCATTACTTCAAAGGGCAGGCTAGGGTCAGAAAACAGGTGAAATGTACAAGATTCCAAGTCCAAAACAGCAATGCAAAAGACAGGGTCAAAACAACAGGCAGAGGTCAGAATAGTACAAAAGGGAACCACAATTATGTGTGGTTCAGGCTCAGCCGAAGAGACACAATGGCTCACAAAGGTTTCACTTTGATGAAATCCTTGTATTAGGCCTAATTAGGAATACTCAACAGGTGTGAGAGCTGGGTGTGGCTGCCGAAAAAGCTGTCAGTGGTGGGTGTTACAGCATAGATGCTCACAAAGGTAAATTCACAAATTCCTGCTCTTAGTTCAGAGGTCATAGGTATTAGCATTTCATGTATTTCTGGATAGCAAATTTCACATACAGCTCATTTTTTGAGCTGTATTTAACACAATTCCTTCAATGCAAGTTATTAAAATAAAAACAATGAGTAAATCTGAAAAGCAGAACAAACTGTAATTATGCAAAAAACACTATTTACTTTTCTGAAGACCTCTGGGTGAATTGCATCAACCCACGACTCCAATGCTTAGATTCTTGATTCTGTCAAACATCTTGAAAAATACCATGGAGGGGGGGTCAACACGCGATGGCAAATTCTGACAGCCATTGTGATCAAAATGCACTTTTTACCACAGACATGGTATATAAAACATAGCGTACATGGTCTTATACCACGGACACACTGACAAGTCTTGTCATGGACACGTCTGTCTGTGTGCGGACAGGTTGATGATTCTGATCATGGATGTTGAATGATGTTTATTGCCCCTGTCAACCTCCCTCTGTCATGCTTATATTATACTTAAGAGACAATTTAAATTCTGTGGGGAAAAAAAAATGTAACGCATCAGAGTTAAGTATGATATATTTGTTTTGCCTGAACTCTTTCAGATGTTTTGACATGGCAGACATTCTCCATTGAACACGAGGGGCCACGCTTTGTGCAAAGCCTCATAGCAGCAGATGAGGTGTGTGGGCCCTCATTATAAGGCTACACATCAGATTTCATAGCAAATTGGAAAAGGAGAAACCATGCA
The DNA here is from genome assembly GCA_026780765.1 of Petrocephalus schoutedeni. Lineage (NCBI taxonomy): Eukaryota > Metazoa > Chordata > Actinopteri > Osteoglossiformes > Mormyridae > Petrocephalus > Petrocephalus schoutedeni. The sequence continues at coordinate 13,988,050 of JAODKL010000040.1, read as the reverse complement.
AGATTTATAACAGCATAACGTACCCAGGGTATACTTAATTATTACCATAATTGCCAATGTTTAAATATGTATTTCAAATGTTTTATTTTACATGTTATTTTTGGACTTTATGACACTGCTGAATCATTGTCAGTTATTCTTTTTAGAGACTCTGCAAACCCACAATGAAAGGATTGTAAGAGCCATATGTTTGTTTCATGTAATATATTACATGGGATACAGTTATTACCCCAGACTATGTTTAACCTTTTATTGTGTAATTACAGAACACTGTCCTGTTATTTCTTCTTCTTCTAATATTAGCCTTAAAATACACAATTGCTTAAGATCTGAGAGCAATTAAAAGCAGCAAGTCGACAGTTTTTCAGTCATTTTGCTATTTATTTTTCAACTTGTGTGTATGATTGAGAACTGTTGGTCTATACTAATCTTGCATTTCCCAATAACCTTTACAGCAGCCCACATCAAGGCTTCAGGTGAGAAGGTTGATCCCAGCTAGTCGCCAGCACACTTTAAAAAAGGTCTGCATTGATTGGACTGATCGATGTGCACTCTGGCTGCCATTTCCACTTAATCTCCTCTGAAGAAGATTGAGCATCTTCTGATTTTAGATAGCAATTACACCATGACAAGGACGTCAAAGCCAGGACTTAATGGAATGTGTGAAAACACTTTGGATATGGTACTCCAGCCATAACTTGAAATTCTCATAGTGGCTTATGATAATTTAGGTAAGTAAATTCTAATCCCAGAAGAGTCTAATAAAATAGGTCATCATTAGCAGTCTTAATGAAAGTATTTTAAAATATACAAGGGATCCCAAGAATATGAATATTTTTTTTAAGATTAAAGCTCTATTGAGTATTATGTTTGTTTTTGACTCAACTCTGCCTTGACTTGGAGACCTTGAGCGTATGTAGCTTTCATCTAAGGAGAGGTAGAATATCTTTAATATGACCCTGCACAAATCATCATCAGAAGGTCACGGCTCTGGGGTGAATATGAAAGTGGGCCAAAGCTGACACCATAAAAATGCACGGGAAAAGGCAAAATTGGGCGAAGACCTTTGGTTTCACCTGTCAATCATGTGCTGAAAAATTACATGAGGTACTTTTGGTCACTGCAATAAAATTTGCCCTTCAACAAGAGCGCTCTTCACATAACTGGTGTGGAAGGGAACAAAACTGAGAAGCTATTCATTACAATCACAGACGTCTTTAGGGTTTGAGTAGCGTCTCGGTCTTATAAAGCAAAGGTGTTTAAGAACCAAGGCCTGGAGTCCACTATGGAATGCACCTTAAACTGAAACTGAATTACCGTTAAAGCAGCAAGCAAGGTGACTTTGCGTCCAACTAATTAATCCAATAAAGCAATTAAGAACTGAATTTGAGTGAAAAACCAAAGCATTGCTAAGTAACTTAAAACAATTGGTGTTTTACAGAGACTGATAGATGACTCTGAGAAATATATATGTGGCACTGTTCATTTTTTAATGTCAGATCAAAGGTTGTTTCTTCCTATGTGCACAGGTCTCCAAAATGAGCCTGGACCATCTATCAGTCTTATCACGAGTGGCTAGCTAGCCATACTTTTAAACGACTGAGCTTTTAGCTTTCTAAATAACTGCAGAAAACTAACGGTGTTATTTCTCACCAAAACAAAAATATGATTGTCAAGAAAGCAGGCGATTTTTGCCATCTCCATTTCCTGTAATCGGCTTTGCGAGTTGGAGCTTTCTTGTGTCAAGCCGGGTTGCATAACAACTGATATGATGAGCTCCAGGAGAGGGGACCGGCTCCGTGTCACTATTTAATTTATATTCAGACTCATGCTTTAGATCTTTCTTCCACCTTTGGCTATAATTAATTCATTAAAAACATCTGCATACACTGAGAGATTGTTTAAATGACATACTGTAAAGAGAAGTAAAAGCACTGAAAAAAGCAGTCAGTGGCTGCTATATGTGATAATTTCCACACTTAAGTAATTAGTAAATATACTATGTAAGAAGGCAAGTTTTTGAGTCTAATAATGCCAATTGCTGTTAGCAACCCTAATTGGCAGGCAGCCTTTCCACTTGTCTGTGTGGAGAGACCTTCGTGTGCCTTTATACTAAGGTATTTAGTGATACTAGCGGGAGTTATATTTCAGGCTGAGAAGCAGGTTTCTTTTTCGGTGGTGTTGTTTCCTCCTGTTTCCCAGCATAATGGACCACCATTAAAGTCACAGTAGCCATAAACCCATGTGCATAGCATCCAGAAGCCGTGAAATCTGCGCAGAGGGAAAAATGGATGCAAGTTGGGTCACATCATCTGTCTTTTACGTACCAGTTCTTTTTTTTTTTTGCACCAAAGTAGTCTGTTTAGAATTCACATAACGGGCAGAAAAACAAAATGAGTGCACACTTCCGCTCCTGATTCCTACTTCATATAGTCAAATGTAGAGATCACACCAAACATTTCCATAAACTTATTTTATGAGATTTTGTTTTTCAAATCCCATTTCAAGCTTTACATTATTCACATGTATGATGCATCCTATATATTTTTATGAATTCTTGTTGTAACAAAGGCAAAAAAACGTGGTACCCTTTGCATGCTGTTTGCTGCAAATTGCTGAATTTACAACACAGATCACATCTGTCTGCAGATTACTGTGCCTCTACACCGGCTATGTTGATCGGCATGTACGTGTACGGCGTCCCTCTCACGGATACAGCCATCAGGCTGCCTGACAATCATATACTCACTGCTGGTTTGTTTATGGATTTTTCTCCACATCCCCTGAAGAAATTAGCATTTATCTCTATGGGGTTCATGCATTAAGATCCACTCAAAAGCTCTGATGTGCCCATGACAGTCACTTTCCAGATAGACTATTCCCTGAATGCTGACATGACAGTTTCATTCAGAAATGAATAAATCACATCAAGGATGTGTTAGCCAAAGTATACCTTCAGACCTAAGCCACACCAAAGACGCCCCAAGAAAATAAGTGCATGGGTTTGGCAGGATCAGGATCTATGAGTAACAGAGAGTGTGATCGTTGTGCCTTGGCTTTTTCTGTCTTGTCTCCCGTGACAAAGCTTAGCATGTTACAGCTCAGCCTGCATTAGCAGTGTTTTAGAGTGCAGACATGGTATTAAAGCAGTGAGTTAGTGTCATTCAAACGTTCCCAAGCAGGCGGAACAGAATGCGTTTGTTAAAAAGATAATGGGTCACATGTACCCATGCTGACAGAAATGACCACAGCTGAAGAGCAGCTATCTGACAATGGCCTGTTAGCTCCAAACCAAAATAAATGAATGAATGAATGAAATAAACAGTATGTATTTTCCCCTCTTTTATTAAAAATGCTACAGAGTACTTAGCGCTATCCTGTAGCCTTCCCTCTGACTTAACGTAAAAAATCCTTATTTGCATAAGGAGCACATTTACTATCAAATACCGGCAGTCTTAATAAAATTATAGTGACTTTGAGATTGTCTTTATCTCCACAGTTGTTATAAAATGACCTATATGCTTCATATTGGGCAGGTGTTTTGATTCCCGAACTGTTAAATTAATTCATTTGGTAGTACAATCTCAAATATGTAGTGGCACGGCGGACGAGAGAACCTGCAGAAGAAGGAGGGAGTCGAGTCTGGGAGACAAGCTGCCTCTAAGGTTCTCAGCTTATACACTAACATCAAAATCAGACTTCTACTCTATTAATTAATAGGCGAATTACTGGTAAAAGGATGATTCTGGGTGGTTTCTTTGTCTTTTTAATGTGTGGAAAGCACATTAAAAACAAATAAAACGTAAAGGCAAGTTTTAAATTGAATTGAGGAGAACGATGTACTTCCCTAACAAGTAAAATATAGGCCTATTTAAGAGTAGCCTACGAAATGAAATTCCAATGTGCATTTATTATCAATATAGAATATACAAAACTAAACTAATACGCCTTTTTGCAATGTTTATATTGCACATCTGTTATCATACACGAGTTTTCAGTAATAGTTCTAATCGTGATTGGATTTCAGGCATCACTCGCAACACATTAAGTGGCAGCTTTGGGAAAATACGGCCGCATCGGAAGGTTTGCGGCTCGTACCAAACACAATAACACAATAACACGGATTCTGCGCATGCAAGTAAGTTCGCCGCAGCGCAAGCTCTCGGCTGAGCGATTATCGGCGCCGTTTCACGTCCAGTTCCCTCCGAACGGCACTCGAGCGCCGGCTCCTTTCGTACGACCTGCGGCCACCGCTGGGACGCACGATGCATGCAGAAGCCGACGCTCAGACTGCGCGAAATGCGCAAAGCAGCCGCACTTCTACCCCCGGCGATCGATGCGCTGCTGCACGACAGCGCCTCGGATCTTTTCTTTTCTAAAGGGTGTGACCGTTTGATTGTGGGGGAAGTATTTAGATGCCCGTTGCGGTGCGTCCAGCGGCTGGGAGAGACGAGCGGCGGCGGAGATGCTCGGATCGCGAACCGCCGCTCGCCCGAGGAGCCCCGAGTCGCCTCCCCGCCCCTCGCCGCATCCCATTGGCCTGTCGCGCTGCTGAATTTATTACGCTGTGTTGTTAGTCTGGTGCCGGGTTAGTAGTGCAAGTTTAGAATGAGGAGCGGCTCCGCTCCGGAGGAGGAGGAGGGCTGTGCCGGGCACGGACGCCGCTGCCGCCGCTGTCCGCTCACTTCTAGGGCGCTCCAAAAGACTTTCCCCAAGTGATTACTAACGATCTAAAGATCAAATTGTCGGCAACCATGAAAATAAGGTGAATTCAGAAGAAAAACACCCTCTTGTACCTGCTGAAGAAGAAAAATATCAAGAAATGGGACCGTTTCCGAAGGGACGTTACTTTACTATGGGCATGCTGTCGTTCCTTTTCTCCTCTGCTACCCTGACGGCAATCAAAGGTAGGAGCCCGATGAGGGACGTTTCGGTGCTTGTCGGCGTCTCTGGCGTTACGCGTGATGCGGACGGGGCGCGTTACGGAGCGGACGGGGCCAGCCGGGGAGCGTTACGGAGCGGACGGGGGCAGCCGGGGCGCGTTACGGAGCGGACGGGGACAGCCGGGGAGCGTTACGGAGCGGACGGGGACAGTGGCCACCCAGCGCGCACTGTGTACGGGGGAGGCTGCCCCCGAAAGTTGCTGCAGTGCGCTTCGTTAGGGCGACTTGGGCAATATGTGCGTGTGTGAGAGTGCATACGCACGCACACTCACACACTCACACACACACACACATGTGTGTGTTTATATACATACACGCACACCTGTATGTGTGTATGTGTGTGTGTGTTCTATACATACACGCACACCTGTATGTGTGTGTGTGTGTGTGTGTAGAGAGACTGCACATCAGAAGTTGTCACCCACAGATGTATGCAAATGAAATACATAGCGCGGCGCTTGAAAATCCTTCAGATTTCCAGCTTGACTTGTACTTCTGCGCTGCGATTAGCTGCTGTAGGGACGGCGACGCGGCGGAGGGTGTGTAAGGTGTGTAAGGTGTGTAAGGTGCGTAAGGTGTGTAGGGTGCATAAGGCGTGTAAGGTGCATAAGGCGTGTAAGGTGCATACGGCGTGTAAGGTGCATAAGGCGTGTAAGGTGCATAAGGCGCGTAAGGTGCATAAGGCGTGTAAGGTGCGTAAGGAGCGTAAGGTGCATACGGCGTGTAAGGTGCATAAGGCGTGTAAGGTGCATAAGGCGTGTAAGGAGCGAGCGGCATCACTCTCCAAGGTGTCCATGCAACAGGCGCACGCAGGGGCTCCGGCCGGGCAGCCCGTGCTTTGGGGCGCACTTCTCGGGGAGCTCAGCCTGCCCTGCGCCGCCGTGCCTTGGCGTTTGGGTAGTGGCAGTGGTACGGGCTGCTTCGCAAGTGTCGTGGCTTTAAAACGACCATTTATCGCACTTGATGGAAGTTAATATGTATCTTTTAACGCCGAAGTGTCTGCAGTGACCACGGCGCGCGAGGCTGGAAAGCTCGCGGAGACTCGTCGGGAATAAGCGGACTCTCGGCAGCCAGCAGTTACTGATTATTAACTACATTTTGGGGGGGCTGATTAGTCATAAATATTAAATGAAGATTTTTTATTATATGATAAGCTGATGAATAGTAGTAAATACATTTGTTACTGATAACAGAGTTTTACATGTAAAATGCAGCACACTATCGAAACTAAACCGCACAGAAATAATTGGTTAAATGTTCTTTGTTCTGAACAAACATTCATGTACTAAAGTTGCCGTGCAGTACATTGTGTAATTACTTCTGGCATAGGCCAAAACGGCCCCCATCATGCATGGCTGTCATGCAGTCTTCTGAGAAATCCTAGAAACCCTCTGCTACAAAGAGTTTTATGACTAACTTTTCAAGTTTTATGTTTATTACAAATTGCATTTTATTAATTGGCTCTAAATTACTTTATAAATCTCATATATTACAGTGCATTACAAAGGCTGTCACTCTAGATAACTGGCACTTCTTAAATCCAGGAACTTTTATTTTTCCCCCTGGAAGTTCAATTTTAATCTTCGGTATTATTAAAAGCATTTTTAGCATTTTTAATAGCTTTAATACAGCACAACACTTGTTTTAGTTTTGGCACATGGGAAGACGTGAACCTTGCTTATTTTATGTGCCAGAAAATCAGATTGGAGCAGATGGGAGGAAGTAAGGTGTAAATAAAATACCAAGGTCTGTGGCTAATGATACATATCTTAGCCTTTCATTGTCATTAACACTCGCCTCTCAGTTGGGGACATACAAATGTGACACTTTATCTCCACAGAAGATTACCCATTCTCAAGGTGGTTTAAGCTTTGCCCTCCTTTCTTTAGCTGGTATCTTATTTTATTAGTTTTTTTTTTCTCGTGTGTGTTGGGGCTCACCCCGATAACAACTAAACATAGTAAACACTTAACGATCAACGGTGATGGAGTCACAGGTGGTCAGGTTTGGGGGCTTCAACCTGCACTACTGCTCTCAAGAAAGTTATTGGGGCCTCGAAGGTCACTTGTTTAAGGTTTTTAACCCTATCGGCCCCAGTGCTTTGCCTGCATACACTAGCTTCACAGTTGTATCTTAGGATGCTGTGTCCTCTGGCCTTCACATGAAGCCTCAGAGGACATTTGTTTTGTTTGGGAGCCTCACATTACGCATTGTCATCTCCCAGCTCTCATGATGAGATTACAGTTATTATATTATTGTAGTGTCTATAATCACACCTTGACCTTTGCTAATACCTTAAGCAATCAAGCGTGTGGTTCACACTGAGGTTTATTAGGTGGAAACTGACATGAGGATTTTCAGGCTGGAATTGGATTTTTTTCCCTGTATTATTTCAGTTCTTAACATAACGAAATCTAGCACCATCCAAGTTGATGGATACAGTGGTTTTAATGGAAACTTTAATGCTTTATATTAATCTAGGCTGTAAGGAGTGATATATTTAACCCCTATCCCGTGTTTGGGGTCAATCTGACCCCAGAGCATCATTAAACGGTATGCAAATTTCACATGGGGACATTATCACGGGAAAAGGGTTAACTATCTAGGGAGGTGTGTATTTATAAATGTACGCGGGTGGACAGTGTCTCAGAAGTGGGGTGGTCGGTATTGTGAATGCTTGAACTTGCTGGACTTACTTGAGACGTACAACAGAAGGACTTTGCACTTTGACAGACATTAATGAAAAAGTCACGACTGCCGCTCAATGTGTTGTCATGGAGTTAGTATTTATGTGTGACTGATGGTCACTCATACATGTGGTGTAACGGGGATGCGATGGCGGTGCAGATGGTGTATGACTGTCTACTACAGTATCGTCCTTAATGGTTGCGATCCAAAGATTTCTTTTTCCACTGGATTGAAAGCATTGGACTGAGCCCACTGAAAATAACAAAAGGCTTCACGGTCCTGTGTTGCTCCAAGTATTTGCCATGGTAACATGTCAATCTCCAGACAGTTATCTGAAAATTCCCACCTCTGAACATGGTGACTTGTCACCTGCGGAAATGTATTTTATGCAGACTGCCTGTCCTTGTCCCATTGCACTTGACGGTAAGGAGGAACCAGGCCATCCATTATATGAACTCAAACAGCATTTCTAAAATGATTTCAGTAGCTAGAAAATTTTGAAGAAAGGTCACAATATACCCATAAACCCATAAACAAAATATTCCTACTTTGAAACTATGGCTAAACAAACTTAGCTCACATTAACATGGTAGCCTTGAAATTCTAAGCTAGCTCAGCTGTGAAATTTATTACTAGCTAAATACTGTCACGGTTGACAGCTATCAAGCAGATACAGTGGATTTTTTTTTTATTAATTAGCTAAATTAAAACACTGAACCAGCAAATTGTATAGAATATGTTTTTAACAAAATGATTTGTGCATCGTTTTTAAAAACATGTCCTAGTTAAATTAACATTTTCCCAGTATATTTTTCGTATTACAGCAGCTAACTAGGGTCTGCAGTCTGAATTTGTCTAAATGACAAATTCTAAATTTGTCTAAAAACAATTATAATGCTCATGCACATAAATGTACTGTTTTTTTTTGGGGGGGGGGGGGTTACTGTGCCAGACAATTTACAAAATATCCCCAAATTCTATAATAGTTGTTCATGTATGACAAACAGTACATGTCTTGTTCATTTATCAAAAAATTGAAGAGTGAATTAATGCCATTATATGTGTACCTTTTTTGGTGATATGTTTTAATATATGGAATTGTAATAATTCTTCTATTTAATTACAATGTTCTGAAGTGAAGTTTCTGAATGCTGAAATCAGTGAGAGAAAAAAATAATTTATAACAAATATTAAAAACAAATAATATCCTTTTTGGGTGAGCTTTGGGTTTTTTCAAATAGGTAAGCAATACTCTTGTCATGTCCTTTTGAAATCATTGCTGCCACTCTTTTCTAAACCTTTTGTTTTATTGCTGTCCCAGTGTCCTGCTTACTCATCGAAATTACTTTTTCCAGTACAGTAGCAGTGAATTTTTTCTTGAATCCTCTGTATAGTAAATTGGTAAAAAGTCATAGTGTTAGGTGACATGCGTTTTGTAAGGCACTAAGTGCACTGTGGTGTGATATCAGGT
>JAODKL010000040.1:13949243-13961589 GCA_026780765.1 Petrocephalus schoutedeni | reverse complement strand
GTACTGTTTATGATGTACTATCTATATTCAGTTGTGGCACTGATCAGAGTACCAAAAACATACCAGACTCTGTAATGTACCAGACTCTGTAATGAATGAGTGTGTTCACCTGTACCTCAGCTTTACAAATGACGTATGGATTAGTGAGGCTGATTCCCAGTGCTGCACAAGTGCTGTGTCTGCAGGTTCCTCTCCGGCGCAGTGAGGGAGTCCTGTGGCTGACGGTATGTGCAGCAGGAGGCCAAGGGTGAAGTGATCAGCTGGTTCCTGTCATCAGCAACTTCTCCCTATATATCTGTCTGTCTGTCTAATCCCTTGTACGTTCTCAGAACTGAGTCCCTGTAATGCTGACAAGGGTTCGAGTTCTCAAATATCCAGTTCAGATCCAGTGTTAACCACCTGAAAACTCATTCCTCGTAAGGAGATCTGGAAGGGTTTTGCCGCTAAGCCGCATTTCATTTTGAACTGGTGTTTATTCATGACATTATGTCTAGCACTAGCATGGAACATGGTAGGAGTTTTGATGTTCAGAAGGGCTTTAGACATTTTTGAGGCCGATACTCCCACTCAGTAGCCACACATTTATTGATTTTTTTGGTGCCCACCGTGCCTTCGACCTTTGGTTCAAATGAAAATATGCTACAATTAATTGGAAGCTATTTTTTTTTACCAAGATATGTATAGCCCTCTGACAATGATTTGTGTACACATCATATAGCATTTAATGTAAATCATAGCATGCCCTATTTTCCTGAGGTGTAATGCATCTCAGCCCACTGTGATTTAATGCCATGTTCTCTGTGGAAAGTAAAACAAGAGTCATCTCTTTGATTGCCATCATTTTGCCCTCTTATTTAATTCCCGTGAACGTTTAAAAAAAAAACAATAATGATACTGTTGTGATACTGACTGTTGTGAGACCGTGTATTCAGGATTCATCTGCTGCGTGTTAAAAGCATCCGTATCATCTTGCAGTATTCTCCTACTTGTGTCCCTGGTGTTTAGTACTCTTGGTATTTGAAGATATACTGAGGATATATCAGTAGTGTCCCGGTCATTTCCCTGAACGAAACCGAAAATTGTACCCAGTCTTGCTGAGGTGTATGACTTTGTTAGCATACTTTGTTCACAGATATTGCCTTAGACTGTGTTTTGTTTTAGCCATAACTATCCATAAGAAGCCATTTAATCTCGCAGAATGAACTCCCCAAACTTCCAGTCTATTCTATTCACTCTTCTTTACTTGTTAATGTTGTGTTGTTGGCCTGGTGCCACCACAAATGGAAGGTGCCATGAGCTACAGCTTATTAACACAGACGGTGGTCCTGCTGGTACTTCATGGCTCATTCTGTGTGCTAAACAAGAAGAATAATTCCAATAAATCAGTTTTTTTACCTGTGAGGTCAAGAGTTCAGTGGAGGAAGGTGGATTGTGTTCGTGAAAAAAACAAGGTAACAGAAAGATCACCATAGTGATATAGTTTGAGTACAGTTCCATTTTCTTTGGGTTTAACGTGCATTCTGTGTAAATGCTTTTAATATAGCCTGACCATAATGAATAATTTATGTGTCTGCATATAACATCTGAAGCCGTTGTTAAATGTGATGCATTATATAAAGAAAATGATGTTGCAAGCTGTTTTGGGCATATAAATCTAACCCTCTTTTCAATGTGGTGAACGTTATATAGAAGTTTGAGAAATTTAGTGTTCTAATAATCCTAGCTGTGAGAGGAATTTTAAATTATTTTGTATTATTACTATTGCTGTATGCCTTCCGGGATGTACCCCTGCCTCGTGCCCTGTGGTCTTGGTTCCCCCTGACCCCCGGGGAGGATGAGCAGTTATAAGACATGGATTGGTGGATTAGTTGAAAAATTAGTTGAACAATACATAGAGTGTCTCTCACTGATTTTTCATATCATCCCAAACAAAAATGTAACAACTGAGTATGAATCTGAATGGATGAATCATTTTTGAAGATCACGTTACAGTGATATTGTTACATGTGATATTTTAGTATTTCAGAAAAGATTGGGGATGGGATGCTAGTCTCTTTCAGGGAATTTTGCATGTCCTGTGGTTCTATGGGACTATAATTTTCCCCTTGCATTCAATAATTTCTATCAATCAATCAATCAATCAGTCAGCCTGCCTGTCTGTCTGTCGGCACACAGTGTGTACAAATGCATAATTAATCATCCACGTTCAAAGTTTCAAAAGATATATTGGATTTAACCAATTGAGACATGTTATCTTTACCCTACTTTACTATAGTTTTTTTTAATTTTGTACTGTTGCCTATGATAGGCATGCTTCTTCAGTATGGTATCTGTATCCTCTTTTAAATAGCATTTGAAAGATGACAACATTTGAAAGAAGTGTAATACTTTGTGTAGGGCTACTGTATGAGCATAATCATCTGTATATAAACGTCATTGTTTAATGCAGTGTGACGCTTCAAGGGTGCTGAGGGAAAAGATATACTGGTCTCTTTTGTGCTGGAACATGTGAAGTTTGTGCAATCTTTCCCCTCCCCTGTAGGAGGCCAAAGGATGCCGTTGGTCAAGTTTCTTTTAGTGCTTAGTGTCCTTATCGTTACAAGCAACCTGTCAGTAGATTGGTGTTAAAAGCACTCCAGGCTACAGATAAAAACCTCGTAGCTGAACAAAAGGGGCCCAAAAAGAGTGCTGGATTAACACACTTTAACACTGGGGAAACTCTGGGGAAGTTTATGTGATTCAGTGTGGTTCTGTGTGTGTGTGTGTGCACTCGTGTTCATAACGCTCGTGTGTGGGAGAGAGGGTAACTGCATACAGAGTTTTGAGTTCTTTTACTCTAGTTCTCTTCCAGCCGGTTGGTTGCTGTGGCAGGCTAAATCAATATGGTAAATTAAGAACTGTTATGTTCAGAAGAAACAGACTCTTGAGCACGGCCTCAAAGCGTATGCCACAAATCCCACAATTTCTGTCTATCTGAGATTCATTCAAAGCGTTTCAGGAGATTTCAGAAGCGTCAATGTGTGTGACTACTTGGAATGAGGACATAATATCATCTCACTTAAACATCCACCAAGAGGTCCTGATAGTCCCATTTCTCCTACGCTTTACCTGGATGACTTTAAATACTTTATTATTCAACCATACCAGGATAAATGTAGAAAACGCATTTGCTTTGTTCTTTTGGAAGCAAACATGGTAAACATTTGCATTTATGATGTGCAAGAATCCAACCAACTGACAGCTACTTGTGTTATTCATCTGTGATCCCATGTGATACTGCCAGTGACCACCATATACTGCGACATAAATAACCCTCACAATATGGGGGGGGGTTACTTCTCCACGTTTTCGCTCCCTCCCAGCTCCCTGTCTGAAAGGCCACATTTTTGCTCCCTCCCAGCTCCTAACTAAAACATGGGCTGTCTGACGTCCCCTAGGGCTGGTTTGATAAACACTGAGTAAACAGAGATGCAAACAGAGGTGACTAGAATTATGAAAAGGATTAAGAAAAGTGCTGGCCTTTTACATCGGTAAGTCACAGTTAAGTGGCAGCTGGACAGAATGGAAGAGAAAGAGGCAAATCCTCTGCGCTCTTGAAGTTTAAGCCAAAATTTTAGGGTTTTGATGGAAACTGCTGAGTGGCTATATGCGAAGCGTCCCTCTTTCAGGTGGTGTCCTCCTTCCTTTTTGGAAGCTAAATGTGATTTGAGTAGGACATAAGCTAACTTGATATTCTGATGCTCCTTTTGCCTGGGGGTATATAAGCTTGCAGGGTCCTTTCTTTTTTTATGTTACTTTCACTGATGTTTCTTTGATGCAGTTAGGAATGCATGCATACTGCATGCTAAAAATATCCTGGTGAACAAAAGAAGTTTATCTTAACAAAAAAATATTTTGTTAATATTGTTATATAATATAATTATATAACAATATATAATATATAATATAAAATTACATATAATATAATTGTTATATAAATATATATTACAGGTGTAATATTCAAGGCGAAACGTAATCTATGAGCTGTCTTTCATTAATGTTTCACCATCCCAATCTCTTTCAGAAGTTTATCCAATCATGCTTTCTGGTGGCATCCAGGGTGATTCAGCCTTGGCACATGGGAAATTTGTTAGGTATTACTCCTACACTTTATTTTTATAGGGGAATATACATATGGTTGGTACTATAAGTATGAGGAGCCGTCTTAAAAAGTAATATCAGTTTATATGAAAATATGAGACTTCCAACAATTCAACAGGAAATTATAGTTTACTAATGTCCATCACCCTTGGCTGTCTGTATGAGTGTGGGCCATGTATATATTACATTCTGGGTACCAAAGAAATGATAAAAACCTATTATTTTGACATTGCTGAGTGCAATTTTTCAGTCCCCGCAGGGGGAAACTCAAATTTATAAAAATCAAAAAACAAAAATTACAGTCTTGTATTTGTTTGGTTACCTGTGGTTAAGATTAGGGCTGGGTAGGGGTTGTGTATACGCATATGTGTGTGTATATGTGCGTGTGTATGTGAGGGTTTCGCTGACCTATTGCTTATCAGTTGAGCTCAGGCTGTGCCTTTCACAAACATGGGGCTTAATGTTTGTGTGGTCACTTTAAATATAAGGTTTTCTTAGGGACTCCACCGCAGTAGAGGGAAACGTTTGCAAAGGCCCCCTCAATGGCTCCCCTCTCCATCACCGGAATTGTCATAAAGACTGAGCTTTCGGCCTGCTGGTGGCAGAAATCAGCGGCTTTTTCTCATGAAGTGCCTTGTGATTAATTCCTGCCGGAACTTATTCTGGCATTTAACTGCTCCGGAAGGGAAAAAAAAAAAACATGCAGAAATAATGAAAGCATATAAAAGCTCACATCTGCCGCAGCAGTTTATTTTTTCTCTCTTTTAGGCCCCATTTTATTTCACTGAACTGGCATTATTGTATTCCCATTATGTCATATGGAACTCAATTATGGAGGATGCATGGTGGCTAGTGGAGAAGACGGGACTTTATTAAAGCGGAAGACCAGATTGTTTGGCGATTAAATCGCAGCCTCACATCTGAGTGCTCTTTGTGACCACACTGGGCACGCAGAAACCCCTTAATGGCTACCGGTTCCTCCCGCCTGCTTTGCACTTACCATTGCAGTTGACACGGATGAGACATTTTTCTGGGGATTAAACATCCATAGGCATAATCGCCGTATATATGTATATGAGACTAAGAGAAAATGATCCAAGGGGGGCGCTGTATGTCGAGTTGGCCATTTATTGCTTAAAAAGACACACAGACTAACCTGAAATTGCAACCAAGTCCAAGAAATAGGCAACATTCACGTGAAAGTGAAGCCATATACTATTTTTTATATATACTATATATATATATATAATACTATTATAGTATAGTATATATATATATATATATATATATATATACTATTAATTAATTTTAAAGTGAAGCCATATACTATTATTTATACTATCCTGGAATTACTCCAAAAGTAATTCCTGCCGCTTGATTTTTAACAGTTTAAATCTTTCAGACTTGTACTATAACTTTGCTTTTACAACAGTATTCCTGAAGAGTGGGTTTTAGTTGGTTGAAGGGGTGTAACTGGTAAGCTCACTACCATTATACTGCAGTGTACAGTACATGGTGTATTGTGCATCTGAAAAGCATTGCTAGTAACCTTTAATGAAACTGTGATGTACTGTTTATATTATTTTTAAAAAGACACATTGTGTGTCCAGTGTATCAAAATACTGCAGTGTACAGCACCTGTGTATGTTTTTTCTTCAGCACTACATTATATAATATGCTGTGTTCCTTAACTATATAAGTATCAAGGAAGAGACACAGACTGTGAACAGAATATCCCACACAATAGGAACATTCTCTGCAGTCTCGGCTGTCCTCCTTACTTCACTCATGGAGCAAAGCCTTGCTTACAACAAATACAGCTAAAACACCATTAACCATACATTCTGCCACATAATTAATACAAATCTGCAAACAAATGGGAACAATCATAACTAATAAATTGAAAATGTAAGTTTTCACTTGTTTACATACCTTTGCATAATTCTACTCAATTTCATTGCTTCAATAGATAGAATTAATGTGGGTGTTACCTAGCATAATTCGCAGGGGTATTCTTTCTCAATATGTAGGGGTACCTACAGTAGATACCTGTCAGAGCTGTTAACTGGTTCTGTGGTTCTATGGTTCAATTTATCTCGACTTGATATTTTTTTTGTTTTTTTTACGGTTTTACTAAAACAATGCATAAAACTAGATACAACTTACATAATGTTGTTGGCATTAACAATGTTAAATTAAATGTTTTTTTTTTTACCTTTTTTATCATTGAAAAACCAGCTGATATTCTGCCAGAATAAACTATTTAAAGTGGCTCAAAATGTGAAATAATAGAAATATGTACAGTCTTGTTGAGGATGTCTTGGAAAGATGTGAATTTATAAAAATATACTGCTTTTGAGCAAGCCGTGAGTATCCAACCACGTTTATTGCCAAGGAGCACATGGAATCAGTACATTTAATCTTGCAAATGTAAGTACATAAAACTCAGTAAAATGACAAATAGTGCATGGATTACTACTTATGTAATTTTAAGCGTTAAAGTAGAACTAAATAAATATGCCAGTTTTATCCATGAACTCAGTATAGATGTCACTGGCAAAACTTCCATGCTGAATTAATAAAAACACTTATCCTTGTAATGAGATGTTACTGACTATTTGTAAAATCCTGTTTCTAATTAATATCACGAATTAATAAGTAGTACTGGCATAAGGTTTGCACTTGCTTTTCCCCTATAATTAGACAAAGCATTGTTTCTCCAAGAGGATAGGTGAAAATTTACGCTTGGCCTGACTGTGTTCTCACCCTATCAGTTGTACACCAATATAAGTTCTGTCTGTTCCACACCTCATCCTCAGTTATATTTTAGCTGTGATCTGCAAATAATATGTCGACTGTGTAATTATATTTCCACATATATTGATATGTTGATATATATTGATCTGTATTTAGCAACTGTGATAATATAGTGTATCAGTAATTTGTAGGGATTTTGGTGCTGGTTACTTCTGCACGTGTCAATGAATAGCCGAGATGTCTGGGTGCTTTATCCTCATTCTGATCTGTATTTAAATGTGCGGTAATTCAATGTTTCCTTCCTATTTTGTAGTATTGATACAGCATATTGAATAATGCAGCACATTACGATTTGCTCACAGATTCTCATTATCTAATTGATTAGTTGGACCTGCCCAGAGATTCAATTACTGTTCTGTTCCAGGTGCAGAGGTAACAGTGCATGGCTTATGTGGAAATCTTGGGCAGAACTCATTTAATCTCCAGACCCCAAAGAACTGGCCGAGAACTTGCATGGCCTTCCGAGGAGCGCCAAGTTAATTCCCGGTTATCTGACAAGGCCTGTGCAGAGGGGAGCGTGTCTGTGCCCAGGGATCCGTGGTCTCCAAGCTAGCCACTCCTAATGAACCATACAGTGTTTACTCTGCAGTGTCATTTAAGAAGAAAAAGAAATTGAATCTCTGGCCAGGTCCAGCAAAATCAATTGGATACCGTGATGTACAAGAGTCGGCATGCAATGCTGGAGGCGGTGTCTGATAGCCGGGGCCGGTGAGGTAGGAGGTGTGCCAGTGAACCAGCGGGATTTCTACATGAAGGCGAGTGAGAAAGACGAAATGGCCAAGTCGCCCAATGCACTTGTGGCTGCAGTGCACCATTACTGTTACATTAGACCTCCATTAAACAGAGTATCATTTTATCATAATTTCCTCACAACTAGAGGTACTTCAAAGAATGATTGGAAAAGTCCCCTATGTGCTAGATGAGTCTCTTAGGTCTTTTCGTGGCTGCATGAACTGTCTGATTAAACTCAAACTAGTGCACTTTCAATGCCATGTCTGGACACAGAAGTACTCGACGTTGATTAAAGGGAACCTAATTATAACATGAAAAGTTTTAGCGCAAGCAGAAGTCTCTGAAGGTCTGTTGGTGTAAACTAGTTTTTATTTATGTGTAGGAAACTTGCTTTTTCAGCATCCCAGGCAAACTGCCTCATTTGGAATCTACTTCGGAAGTTCTGAGTAGAAGGTGTTGTGCACCCGTTATCTTCACCACGGCCTAATGAGACCTACAACGTTAGACAAGCAAGTCATACAGGTCTATAAAATGACTACTGACTCCTGCGTATTGTTTGAATGACTTAAAAAAAACTAAACACATGCAAAGGGATCTAAACTCTTTCATATTCTAAATATATTAAAGTTGTTGATGATTGTGGGAGGTATTTTTGTGTATATACTATTTGCTTTTTTAATGCAGGTTGAAAAAAAGGCTATACAATTCTTTTGTATTTAATGTTTAATTGCTAAGAACCAGAGCTTCTAATTGGAGTATATAACACACTAACTGCAATTTTTTAATTAGCAATGCTTTACATTAACTGCACCTTCACAATGCCTTTATAATCCATTCATAGGACATTCAGTGCACCTTCATAATGCAGACATAAAGCATACATAGAGCATTCATAATAAGCAGCATGTAAGTATGTCTTCACTGTAACAGCCAGGTATACAAACACTATAACAAGCATTATATGATGATAGAAAACATCATCATAATATAATCATATAATAATTTATTATTAATTAATTTTAAAGTTGTTATGATAATGTATATTTTCTGTTCTATGAATGCATAATAAATGTGTTCTATCTATATGTGCACTTAATGTAAAGCATTTCCTTTTTCTTAATTATTTGATTCGGAACCCATTAACCCATACTTCAGAATGTATTTCCACTTCCATATTAATATTTCCATTGTCCATTGTAAGAAGTTGCTTCTGTTGATACTGTATATGTTCTGTTAAGGTTCTGTTTATGTTACCATGGTAACACCCTCTAGCAATTCTTCTGTAATGCTTTGTCTAAATCCATATTAGAGCAACATATAACTCAAAATCTGAAACCATGACTTGTTCCCATCCAGTTGTGCAAATATATAATATGAAAACTTTTAAATTATCTTTAGGCCAGATAGCTATAATTCTGCTGGTGAAAGTTGAAGCAATTGCAGTTGTTTTTTATACTGAGAAATTGTGGCTGAATTTGATCATTGACGTATCAAACTGTAGCTGCAGTCTTCACTGATTAATTTGATTCCTTATAGCTTGTCTTCAGTCAAATTCTTCTACTACAGGCCATTTTCAGCCAAACTGGCACATCCGTTTTGGTTCTACCTTTTTAAGCTTTATAAAAACAAATAGCATCTCCTTTTCAGTAATTTCAGTAATAGAACAGTACAAATCTTTTCATGTATGGCTCTATGATCCTCTTTGGCAGAAAGTGAATTAAAAAATAATAATAAAAGAAGTTCAGCTGCTGTGTGGTTTGCCAGTGCGGCACGAGTCACATCTACAGCCAATGTAAGGTAGACGAGATTGTGATCTTGGAAGAAAGGTGCAATGGGAGAGTGGTATTAGTAATATGAGGAGATGTAAGAGGGAAGAAGAAAGCGTGGTGATTAAATGACCTGTTTCGTCAGTGGGGAGGAGGGGAGACTTTGAGAGAGTTTCTGCAGATGGTTACAGGCCAGGACAGCTCTCCGTCGTCCTTGTGATGCACTGCGTTGCTGCTGCTGTCCTTTGGGGCCTAATTGCATATGTAATTGCATGAGGAAGGCTTCTAACTTTTACAGACTTAAAAAAAAAAAGAAAAAGTTTATCCATGTTCGATAATAAAATACATCACTGAAGATGCAGTAAGGTACACGAGAATGAGAGAGAATGAAGTCGTGTCGTGGCGCGGGGCAGGCCGTGGCGCTGCGGTGGCAGAGATGGGACAGGGCGAGATGGTTCCACACCAAGCTGCTCGTTACTACGAGTCCTTAAGAGGTCTGCACTCGAGCATCAACGGGACTTTGATAAAGACGATAACCGGGAAGGCTCACACACGGTAGGGTGATTACACGATGGCTAGCGAGACGTCAGGATTACACGTACAGCACAGGTAGGAGTACAGGCAACACAGCAGTATTTACACTAACAGCTATTACACACGGGGGCCATGTACGGGCGTGTCGTGATTTGCCGATGGCTACGCTATTTGGAGGCATCTCCACGCCGCTACACTATGTATGGTCCTTCAGTCCCATAGCTTGGCCGAAAACACTCGACGTGAAGCGTGGAAGATGCATGACACTTATACAGCTCCATTCCAGCGATCACCTTGGGTAAGCGACAAGCAGGCCAGTCCACCGTACAGCGTGCTATTGCACTGTATTTGAAAGGTTGCCATTTTGTGGAAATTACAACGCCTGTTCACATCACCTCACACAGATTCACCCTGATATTTTTCCTCCAGTAAGTGTTTTGTCTGTTGCCCGCCTTATTACGAATTCTAAATCTTGTAAGCGACTCATTGACATATGGAAGCTAATGTATTGCTGACTGTGATTATACACCTTCATTCCATTTCTGATGGATTACTCTGAAAATCGACTGTAGGCGCTTTAAACATTTGCTCTTTGTCTAACATCAGCGTCATGACTTTTCTTTTAAACTTATCCAATGTGATTGGCACAGATAATGATTTCACATGCATTTTAAGACCCTTGATGCATTAAATCAACAGTATTTGTCCTAGTAAAAATCAGTGTGTAAATATGAGAAATGGCCAGAGCAATGGAAGCATTATCATATCAGCTGGTTTGCTAATTACTCAGACTGCTGGCCCAAAATTTAACCAGCTTCAATACCCACACAAGACATCCAATACAAAATAACTAAATTCTGGTTTCCACAGCAACATTGCTCTCTGTTGTCAGGAGGAAAATAACGTAACGTAACATAACATTTTTCTTGCATTAAATGCTGTGTGTGTGTGTTAAATGTTTGTATTTGGATAAAACTATTGCATAAATATATTTCCAAATGCTATTCTAAATTGTATTTAGCCAGTGCAGGAAGTCTGTAGACATGTATTTGACAAAGGCTTTCGGGTTTTTGGTTTTCAAAGACATTGCTGTTGACAGCTGATTCTGTCTAATACTAGAATCCATTAGATTTATGTACTTTAATTATTGTATTCCTGTTTTCAATAGCTATATTATGTGGGTTGTTATATAATGGAATCTGTGATTTGCAAGAATTAAAGCCTATAGGAGAATAAAATTATTCCTCTGTGACCTACCATAGTTGTACCCTTTATAGTTCCACAATAAGCATGATGTGACCATAGTGACAGCTGTACATGTTATTACTGCCACATTGTTTACTCCATTACCTGCTTTTGTTGTTTGATTTTGTAGAGGCTGAACACTGTATAGAAATTCCTGGATTCCAGAGCGGCCATTACTCATATGTCTTTCACACTAGTCGCCCAAGGGATGCAATTAAGATTAATATTCTCCTTGAAATGCTGCTCTGTGGCCTGCCTCAGTCTGTTGACAGGGCACTTATGAGCAACTAAGGGATTTAAATCAATTTCATTGTTTGACTTAACCTTATATTTACAAATGCAGGCAGATTTTCACAAATTTCACAAACTTCAGAATAATATCGGCACCGGCAGGAAGACCCGGTGACCTGGTGACTTATGCACGGCAGAGATCATGAGACACAAACAGAAAAAAAAAATCCAACAAATATGTGTTTTGAAAGATTCTGGATTTAGCTGGAAAGTATATCGTCAACTATCTCTGGGTGGCTGCATCAAGACTGCCGGGGGTTTGACTTAACATGAAAACGGCTTCTTGTATAGCAGTACAGTGCCACTGGGCTTCTGCTGGCAGCCTTCTCTACGATGCGACCCTTTCACACCCAAAGGCAACAGCGCATCGTCTAATCATGCCTAACAGAGAGCTATGATGGACGCCCCTCAGTCATCAGGCCTGTTTGTCCAGAACCACGTCCCCTAGAACAGCAACATGTATGACATATTTTAATAGCCAGAGAGCAGTAATAATGCTTCTCCTTTCTGTCTACTGGGAAGAAGCAGAATAGATGTGTGGGTTTTATCATTAACATTTGAAAATCAAACAGTAATAAAAATTGTCAGCTGGTTTGACAAACAAACCTCCCGCTGTTCTACCTCCCAACATCTATTTTTAGAAACGTCCGTCCTGCAAACAGCCTCCCGCTAACCTTCATCCTTTATTTCTAGTGAAAACTACAGGCTACTTTAAAATGAGTGAAATGGAAAATGTATCATATCTGTGATCTTTACTCTTTTGATGATTTGGATGATTGGCTTTGGTCTACCTGCTTCTGGAAACACTGCCTGTCTGAGGC
>JAODKL010000040.1:13931493-13949143 GCA_026780765.1 Petrocephalus schoutedeni | reverse complement strand
ACTGCCTGTTTGAGGTACTGCCTGTTTGAGGTACTGCCTGTCTGAGGTACTGCTTGTCTGAGGTACTGCCTGTCCGAGGCATTGCTTGTTTGAGGTACTGCCTGTCTTAGGCCCTGCCTGTCTGAGGCCCTGCCTGTCTGAGGTACTACCTGTCTGAGGCCCTGCCTGTCTGAGGCACTGCCTGTCTGAGGCACTGCCTGTTTGAGGTCCTGCCTGTCTGAGGTACTGCCTGTCTGAGGCATTGCTTGTTTGAGGTACTGCCTGTCTGAGGTACTGCCTGTCTGAGGCACTGCTTGTTTGAGGTACTGCCTGTCTGTGGCACTGCCTGTTTGAGGTACTGCCTGTCCGAAGTACTGCCTGTCTGAGGTACTGCCTGTCTGAGGCCCTGCCTGTCCGAGGTACTGCCTGTCCGAGGTACTGCCTGTCCGAGGCACTGCCTGTTTGAGGTACTGCCTGTCTGAGGTACTGCCTGTCTGAGGCACTATACCTCAAACTATAGAACCCTAAACTGTGGGGTAAAGAGAAACATTCTGTGGTCATTGTATAGCAGATGATGATCATGGTCTCAGAGGATCGCAGTTCTGCCCTGCTTTTCTCTTGAGGAGTTTTTTTTAAATCCCCCGTTCCAGAAGAACTGGGTTGCTTGGATATCCACTCTTGGATATCCACAAGGCCTTATCTGCTGGTACCACTCATGTCACTTATTTGATTAACAGAATCGAACATATTAATATTATAATTTAAGCTAGGCTTTAAAATGGCAGCGAGTTTATCTGCCATTCGGATTTAATATAACCTTTCCTGAAGACAATTTAATGGGGATATCGGTAGTTCTAATAGGACGCTTTATCAGTTGCCAATCTAGTTTCAATTCAGAAACCCAGAAGGAGAGATGGGAGAGCGATAGATGGGCCAGCAGCCAAGAGCGAAGGGTGCTTTTCATTAGTATAATGTTACTCTGGAGCCTTCTACCATCTATTATCAAAAATGTCCTCATAACTGCACAGAGAACGGGCCACACAGCGACCTGAGACATAAATTATTAAAAATCTGTTCATAGTTGAAGGAGTGATGTAAAGGAATTAAACATGTCCTCTCATGGCCTTTTTTGTTTACTTGAAAAAGAGCTTCATTAAGACGTTACTGTGACCCTGGGCTCTAAATGCAGGAAACAAAGACACGGTTATTGGGGAACAAACTGCTAATAATCTGCTGACCAAAAGTCTGCACAATATTCTTTGTTATGTATCATTAATCATTAGTAAGGAATTGACTCTTGAGGGATGTACTGTAATGCTCTAATGCCAAATTAGAAGCATAGTTGTTCCAGTGGTTGAGTTTTCTCCCTCTTTTAGACTGAAAAATACTGATTAAAATATTTCACATGGGCCACTGTTAAGAAATGAGTGTTTTGGAAGCTGATTATTTTAGTCTGGGCTTTAGCCTAATGGAGCCACCAGGGCTACAGAAGAATTACAAATAACCTGAATGGCTGCCTGGATCAGAGAAGCTAATTGAAACTTTATTCTGTATTATCCATGCTCATTAAATATTCTGTATTCGTAATTCATCTGTTAGGGAATGTAAATGACTCGTCCTTATTCTGCCTTTCCACACCAGGGCAAGCCGGCTGATTCCATCGTTACATGTGGAGCATCACAGACAGATCGCTTTATTTGCTTACGTAGCTAATAACATGGTCGGCAAGAGAACTTGACCTTGGTCCTCAGCCCGCATCAAAACAGCATTTCATTTCTGTTCACTGAGTAGAAATTAAACTTTTATTTAAACCAGATTTATTATTTTTTTTTTCCCAAATATAAGTCCAAAGGCTGTTGGAGGAGATCCAAATTGACATAAGTCTGATAATAAGTCGTGAGGGCCACAGACTCCAGTTTCGCTGAGTATTTACTTTGATTATGTAAATCAGCGCGGGCACAAATTTCACTTCTGAATATTGTCTCGGCAGATTAAATCTACGGAGCTGCATTTGCGATGCAGCAGCAGCAGTCACAGCCTGGCCAATGTGGATCCCTTCTATCCACAAGCTAGGCAAATGCTTAGGCCCTTGTGGTTATTTATGCCAATAGACTAGTGCTTCCGAACTTTATTCTTGCAGTGTCTTGCAGAATACCAGAATTCTAGCACTTTAAAAATTAGTTGTAAGGTTTCCCTTTTCAGTGTTCCTGGAGTGTATTCTCTATTAATCATTTTCTTTTTATAAGCATTTTGTGCTGGCTTATAAATCACAGCCAGTAATTAGCTGCTGTCCATTAAGCGCTGTTTACCTTTTCGTTGCAGCAAAGGTGTATGGGAAAGTGAAAATTAAAATACTATAAATAGATATGGGGGCACGCTATGCTTATGCAGGTAGGTTGAAATATAAATCGATGACATTCATAAATATATGCTGCGGGTGCTGGTGCTATAGTTCAGTTACTGATTTTACTGAGTTTATAAATTCAGTTCTCTGGGTTTTAATTATATTGCAACGGAAATTTCTTGAGGGTGAAATATTCTCTAAGACAAAGACCTTCTTTTCAAGGTTTATGTAATGCAGGTGTTTTTCAACAAGTTGGAGATTTACTCAGAAAATAAAAGAAAATTTAGATGAGGGGGGGATGGATGGATGGATGGATGGATGGATGGAAAGGCAACATACCCTTAATGAAATGTCAGATCCTAATAACAGTTAACCTCTATTTCTAGAAGTCATTAAAAATCTGTAAAAGACATACATTTACAGCATTTACAGCCATACCTGCTGGTCCTATGCACAGTCACACGGGTCTGGAGCTTGTCCCGCAAACAGTGGGCACAAGTCAGAGAATAACTCAAGATGGGCCACCAGTCCATCGTGCGGCACATGTAAGAATACTCACATTTTCATATACCTAAAAACTGAGTGTGGGTGGTGTCCGAAGCATGCACGAATAAATAAACATAACAATTTATGAGCAAGTTCCCAGAGATTCTCCTCATATATGTATGCCAGCAGCTAAAATGCTATATTTTTTAAATATATTTTATATATGAATAGCACTACTCATAAGCTAATTCCAAGTGTGAATGTGTTTAGGCAGTATCTCCGGGTTTTGTTTTACTGTGGCAAGTAATCATCTCGCATTTTTTAGTTTTCCTGATTCTGTACGTGGAGGAATGAGCCTTCTGGACATCACTGTTTCGTCGTCCTGTTTTCATTATGATGTTAAACGCTCCTGGCTTCAGCTGTTAAAACCCATTACCCTCTTTTCTGACCCAAGGAATGTGCGTTTCCGCTCCACTCAATGGGTCCAACTTACTCTCCCCATTCCAAGTTGTGGGTGTATTTTCTATTGGAGATTGCCTTCCCATTATAGATAGATGTGTAGTGTGGCACACTGCAATGTGCTGTAGTAGTATGCACAGCAGCTCTCACCTGCACACTTTTATACAGGCAAGCAAGTGGCAGATTCAGAC
Organism: Petrocephalus schoutedeni; assembly: GCA_026780765.1. Taxonomy (NCBI): domain Eukaryota; kingdom Metazoa; phylum Chordata; class Actinopteri; order Osteoglossiformes; family Mormyridae; genus Petrocephalus; species Petrocephalus schoutedeni. Next base: position 13,945,684 of record JAODKL010000040.1, on the reverse strand, counting down.
GCTTCATTTGGTAATTTTACAGTTTTTTTTCTCAAATACAAGTAGGAATATAGGTGCAAGGTACTTTAACTTATCTTTTAGCAGTTTCTGCTTAAAAGTAAGGCTCTTTACTCTTAACCCATAACTACGTATATATACAGCAAAAAGATTCCGGTCGTCTTCTTACAGTTGACAGTGATGTGATCTGTTTTCACAGTCTCCTGCCCATGTTGTATCAGTTGGTAAGTTTCAAATTGAAACCTGATTGCGAATCTCCGGCTGTTACACACTGTAGCCTGGCTGTCGGGGTAGAGTGGAAAGCTGGAAAACGTGAAAGTTCTATTCTACAATGAAGCTCCAAGCATTGACCCCAAAGGTCTAACAAAATCCTACCTCTCTCCCTTTTCCCCGTGTCTCTGTTCTGATGCACGCCTACAGCATTCTCTACAAAGCCAATGCTCCCTCCTCTTCTCTTACAGTCATCTTGTCTCCAGGGGGATTTTTTTTCCCACCTGCCTTCCGTTTGTGAGTGCGTGTGTGCGTGCGCGTGTGTAAAGGGGTGAGGTGGGGTGACTACATGTTAATGAGTATCTCTAAGTTCTCCCTCTCTCTTCGGTTGCGTGAGGCCACGCGGTCATCAGGAGCCGGTAAGCTCTTGCTGTCAAGCTTTTTAGTTAACTCGATTTGTAGCATCCTTAATTATTTCCTCGCTGATAATCCCTGGCCCTCTCAAAGGGACGCACAGTGCATGCCCATCAAGGAGCAGTCTGCCTGAAGGAGGCGACGATGAGTACAGTGCACACGTCGTTTAACCTCTCCTTCCGTCCCACTGCTCCGAGTGTCCTCCAATAAGGCTCAGTCAGGTGCGCACAATAGCAGCTACAGAGTGATTCAAATCTACGTGCACCGAGGAACCACGTGAAATGGACTGTTATTTCACCCCCACCCATTCCCAGTAGTTTCTGTCTATTTTAAGTTTTGTGTCCGGCCTGTCAGCCCTGGGCTATAAATTATGTTTCTGCCTTGACTTGTCAGCACTCTTTGAAAACTGGGCAGCGTAGTCAATGTTGCAGTAGCCCCCACGTTTGAGAAAAAAACATAAAGGCTTCTTCAGATGAATGGGATTTTGCCAATGCCCATGATGCCACCTACTGTTTGTGTTGGTGATTACACTGCATGGTGAAATTCAGTAAGACCAAAAAACAGGGGTCAATTAAAAATATAGAGCATTCTTCACTGAACGTCTTCATTGCTGAACGACGGGGGTGGGAAGTGTGTAAGGGGTGGAGTAGTGGGTAATATTTTGCTGAATAATCTGGAAACCCACAATGAATACAAGCCCGTGTAATAGGGAATGCAATACTTTCAGTTTCCCTTCTCCTTTGTTCCTACCACAGTATGTGAGTTTGGCGAGGGATTTGTTGAGATACAAATGGTTTCGGTGATGTGCATTTTCTCCTTGCTCTTAGCTGCTAGCTCCAGGCGCCCTGTCTGGTCCACTGCCATTCCTCTGTAGAAGAGATGAAGAAGGGAAACGCTCAGTAGCCAAAATGTGAATCCAGACCTTGGCGGAGGTTCAAGGAGAAAGCTTTTGTTTGTGTCTGTGTGAATGTGCAGCAAAGGACTTTATTTCCACATTTGCAACAGCAATAATAGTAGTTGACCTTCACTTTCATTGCAGAATAAATCTGTTATGACCTTTTTATTATGAATCTCTTTCCACCTACACTGAAAAAGCAAACAAAGAACAAACGAAAAACAACAGTCACGATTACCATATTATGTACATCTCAAATGCTCTCACAGACATCCTTGTGTGTGCATGCTTTGTCTGTTTGTCTGCGTGACTAAAAGAACACTGTAGTTTTCTGTACGGGCTTCATTTTTGCCTACATCATTTGCTTGTTTTCACTGAATTGTCATCTTCTATAGTTCAGCAAAAGGTTGCTTTTGGGTCTCGTGACCTTTAAAATGGACCGGAATGTGCATATCAAGCACGCTGCTTATTCCTCCCACACTCTCCACTTGATTTGCCAAAAAAAAAAAAAAAGAATCATCTGCAGCATGAGAAATTTCATTTAGTTAATACCTGAATGCCATCAAAACTTCATTAGACAGGAAGTCAGAAACGTTCAGTTGGGTTAATCCAATAACCGAGTTAATCCATGTGAGGAAACCTTGTTCTGTTATAAGATTATTCCTCTGGTGAGTTGCTTCATGCATAGCAAGAACTAAGAACAAATGTTCCGAATATAATATGCATTTAAAAATGACAATATGTTAAGGCAACAATCCATTTATTTTTACTTATTCTTAGTAATAGTTGAAAAACAATTTGGAACCTTTCTGCCATTGATATCAAAATCCAGCTTAATGATCTGAGACGTTCCACATTACCTGCATGACGATGGTGTCTTCTCCCTCTATGACCTATTCACAAACCGTTATACCCATGAATGCAGGAATCAGATTCATTGACATTTATGGTCACTCTATAATTAAGAGTGGCTTCCCTGATGTTCCCCTTGTCTATTTGCATTCTTTATTTGCTTGGTATGCATTTTTATTCAAAGTGACTTTCATTGCTGAAAGCTGTTGAAAAAAGGAAACCACTGACGTTAAGTGCGTTGCTTACACCTAGTGAGATCTCCGTTGCTTCTAGGGCCTGAATTGGCAATGACTGTGTCTTGTCAATGTCCCAACTCCCTCGTACAACCGAATGAGAAAAGTTTCAGGCTTTTCTAGGTCACATTTCCCGGTGGATTTGAAATTATAAAATGTAATATGTGTCAGAGTGGACGCAGCAGTCACGCGTAGGTTTGGAATCCAGAAAGGATCAGCTCTGAAAATCTGTTCAGTTAAGCAGATTTTGTGTGCAGTCAGTACTGTTGTGCATGTTTTTCTTTGCAGTAAGTGAGGTGATTGACCATGAATGTGAAACTGTGATTCCTAATTCCTTCCAAGATTTTTTTTTCCTTTCATGATACTCACGTATCAGTGCCTTTATAAAGTGAGACTGGTTGTTGTAGCTAACTGCCTGCTATTATACATTTCTCATCTTAAAAGCCGGTCTGCTCCTCAGCTGACAGAAACACCTGGTGAGGTAACAGCATGTCATGCCAACCCTTGAATCCTGGGTCCTGGCTAACATATGGAGCCTTATCTTTCTGTTCCTTCCTTGTCACTTGTGGTTACCCTTACAAGTCATTCTCTGTAATCTAAAATTGATAGCCTCCATTTCTATGAAGTTAGACAGTGTGAAATGCAACTTTTACACTGGCTGGCAATAATGCTCGCCACTCCCGTTAGATTATTATTTTTTCTTCATTGTTTGCCAGTGGATACTTTGGATGGAAAAGCACTGAGTCGAGGCACGGGAGCCCCTCGGTTATGTTTTAACAGGCTGCCGAAACGAGCCCTCTGAAAGGGTGGGTGAAGTGAAATCGTAAATGGCTGAAAGAACGTTATTAATATTTATTTGCTTGGTAGAAGCCCATACCCAAGGAGACAGCAGAAAACAGTGCACATCAAAATCATGGCAAACAGTCATTTTCAGGGTGAGGAACAAGAACATCAAGAAGAAAATCTAGGACAAAGGTAATCAGGCAGGCTAGATAACTGCTGCTATGAATTAAGAAAAATGTAATGGATTCAAAAAAATGCCTTCAGATCCAGACACTAGTGTGTTGTCTGTAGTTAACTTGACTGGAATGGTAGTACATCTTATTTTGTATTTTGTTTTCAAAGACTTTATTTAACCCTGCTGATATAATTGAATGATATGTGCACATTTTCATTCTTTATTCCCTCTCCTGTTAAACCTGGGTCTCCTCCCAGTTAATGGAACAGCCAGGTGATACATGAGTGTTAAAATCCGGTTGTAATTGCGTCTTCTTCACTTTAATTGCTTGATAATTCTGTTTTGATAAATTAATCCCCAGTTGTGTTTAGGTGATGGGTAAATAAAAAAATATAGGTAATATCAGCTAGACTGTAAAACTTATTCAGACCAAGACAAGCAGCTGAAAGATGGATGGATGGATGGATGGATGGATGGGTGAAAATTGCCGATGCTGAATTCATGCTGTGCTGTTTTCAATTAATCTAAAACAACAAAAGAAAAAAATAAAAATGTCTTGTCATTATGAAATCGTGGTTCACAAAATCGCTAGCCCCACATCCTGCGACGTTTTCTTGTCGGGCCACCAAAATGTGACACCATATCTGACTGACTACCAGAAACTATAACAATGACACTGTAGTTCTCCTTTTGCCTGCTTCATCCTGCTCTCCATGACACGCATGTAGGGGAGAGCCAAGCTGGCAGTGGAGGACAGCCACCTGCAGCGGTGCCCATGGAGCTGGGGGTTAAGGGCTTTGCTCAAAGAGCCACAGACGTGACTATTCTGCCGAGACTGGGCCTGAACTGGCAACCGGAGGAGTTGTTTCTTTTTGCGTTTTTGCGTTCCCCTCTTAGTGTCCGTGATGTGTCCTAAGTCACTGTTGGTGCTAGTTAATGTCACATAGGGGCTGGGTTGCCAGACTTGAAAAGATCAGAATGACGTTTAAGATTTCCTTGTTGTAATTTTATATTATTATTATTATTGGTATTGTTATTATTACCTATAATAATAATAATGATGATGATGATTGATTCTTATCATTATTATTTTATTATAATTTGGGCCAGTCAAAATTCATTTCCGGCTACCGTAATCTGAAGAATGCCTACCTGCAGGGATACTAAGGATTTAAAAATTTTGCAAGCCCCTTAAGGCATTAAGCTGTTGCTTAGGAGACTGTTTAGAAAGAATAATGCTTTCTGTTTCATTTTGTATGCATTTTATTCAGCTGGATTTCTGCTGAAGAAGTTCAGGTTTAATACTGCTGAACTGAAAGCAATAACATTGCCTCAGTGGATTTTTACTTTATGTCTCTTAAGTATTATAACACATGTTGCCCTTTCAGGGCTGCAGGAATGGTAAGGTAAAGGTGACGATGAGGCCCCCAAGCCCGGTCAATTTCCTAGTGTCCGCAGCGTTCACTCACACTCTGCCTCAGATACTCTGGCTTTTTCCGCCTCTGTGTCTGCCTACGCAACCTCTAAGTCTGCACATCAGGCTCCAGACACACGACACTGATAGAGGGTCATGAATAAATAAAAACCAGTGCTCAGTTAACTCCAGGCCTCACATCTAGGGAACACATTAACATGACCGGGACCATTAGTGTGAATACACCAGGTAATGGATTATGGTAGCAGTTCCTGGGTCGCCAGAGTTCAACTTTGGCACTGGCAGGAAAAGGGAAAGCATGTGACCTAAACAGGCTTGTGTCACCCTAATGGCTTTTGCTCTGTGTGCTGTGTTTAAACGTAGCTCATCTTTCATAAATGTGTTCGCAATACACAGCTCATCGCTCATGTGCCCCTTATTATTTTCCTGCATCGATGGTTAAAATAGTGTAATATATTACAGTTACGTGTTTTGCCTGGATGAAAGAGAATTCCAGGTACCTTGGAATTTAATTTAAAAATATCTGTTAATTTCTCTTAAATTGGAAGAAACTGGTTGCAGGTAATATCGTACACTATATTGCTTGTTCCACAATGAGAGTGCTTAAAAATTCCATAGCCGTCGTAACTAATGCAATGACAATCAAATACTTGATAAAATCGTTTTGTGACCATGGAGAATGGCTGTTCTCAGTGTTGCCCATTACAAGTAATTGAACTGATATCTGTGTATGCCTGTATGGAAGTGTCACTGAGCATTATATCAGAATAGGTAAATTGTGCAAAAGGAGGACTTTTTGGGAGAGAGCGGAAACCACATCCTCTGTCTTCTCTACTCGAGTCCTTTGCAATAGATGTTTAAAAATGTAACCTTTTTTTCTGTGTGTGAAACCATGATTATGTAGAGTAAATGATTTTATAGAAAATGCCACATTTGGAGTACCGTTCTTGATTTCACATTTTAGGATAACAAATGAACATAGATTGTAATCCACTCCAGACGGGAGCCAGCTTTAATACTTTCACGTGTTAAGTCGATTTTTGGAAACATTTATTCCAAACTGTTTAATCCTCTTTGGTGTCTCATAGCTTTTCGTGATGCAGTTTTAGGCATCTGAAGGGGAAAAAATGTTATAGCTGGTTACACTTCAACAGATTAGTTTTCCCTCCAAATCTATTTTTTTCATTTTGTCATTTAAGATTCCACTAGCCCTCACAACAGCTCAAACTATACATGTGATGCAATGTGTTTGATCCACAGCAGGACATTTAATATTAAACTACTGTTTAATAATAACAAAAAAAAAATAAATCAATACACAACTGAAGCTTTGTACAGAAAATTGCACTGCAACTGGATATGGTTCTTTTTTCGTGCTTTTCGACCAAAACTTATCAGACCATTATGTTTGTGACATAGATAACTGCTTTTCCTCTCATGCTGGTCTCCGTTCATTACCAATTACATTTCAAAGTGAGAGGATTAATTAAAGTTTTAATTACTAGAAAAAGGAAATAACATTTTCCAAAAGTAAAACACTGATTACTTCTAGGCATCCTAAATACTGCTGTTTGGGAGATAAGTCCACCATTTGAGGACAGCAACAGATTAAAGTGAAAGTCTGCTAAAGGAACAAAAAAAAATAACCCTTGGGGCTTAATTATCATTTTTATGATTAGCATAATACTCTCCACTGTGGTGTCACTCCCTCTTTCACTTTTGAACATCAGAACTTCAAAGCTGGTTTAGATGTAAAATCACCCAAGGTTCCTGATTTAACTTGAAGGATGTAGAACACATTGTAAGAAACCTAAGTGGGTGGGGTAAGGTGATTAAAGAAGTGCCAGTCTTAAACAGACAATTGGGCTGTGCACTATACACCTAAGTCCACTGTATGGCCTTGCATTATTCACTAGGACTCAGTGTCAGTACTTGGTGTCAGTTTTTTCTGACCTATCGCTTTCATGCAGCACTGATTGGAGAAAACAGTATTTCATATCTAATAATACAGTGGGGTCCATAAGTTATATTTTCGTGAACAGATTAAACAGTGAGACTATGTTCTGGGCAAGCGGAGGCCAGTGCAAAGACACTATAGTGTTCACCTTGAAAGTGCCGGTGTCAGCCCACTTTCATTTACGTTATTCTCAAAGAGTATCTGGACTTATAGTGTTAACTCGTGGACCTCAACTATTAGCAATTAGAAATTGGTCCATTAATCTGACTGATTGAATTATTTATAGACTTTGTTATGTTATGACTGAGCTACTGGAAAGAAACAAGATGTCCACTGAAATGTACTTAAAAGAACATTAAGAAAAAGAAGCAGTAAAAAGTATTTGTTTAAAAATGTATAGTGAGCATTTTTCTTGCACACACACATAGACATACACACACGATTGTATCCATATTTTTGAGGGGATTCCCCATTCTATGAGAACCCTACCCAGCTTTAACCTTAACCATAAGTAACCAAACAAAACACCAGAATTTACTTTTTTAGTTTTTCTGATTTCAGTCACAGATAACAGGCATATGTGTGTGTGTGTGTATATATATATATATATATATATATATATATATATGTATTAGTTATTATCAGTTATGATGGATTGAAAAATCTTGTATTAGAGAATGTCAGAGTATGTGCATTTACTGAAAAGTCCAGGAGATTTTGAAAAAAAAAATGCATATGACTTTTAAAAAGCTGTGAAAATAACATGGTTAAGTTCAGCAGATGCTTTCATGAATAACAGAGTTTGAACATTATTACAAATCAGCATTCAAATTCTCTGTTTTTATTTAATTTGTGATCCATATCTTGGGTTTTCTTTATGAGTGAATAAATTCCTGTGAGAGTCTACGAGCGGAGTTGTGAAATGAGGTGCAGTGCGGTGTTCAAGAGGCTTATTAAAGGTGGTATTATTTCAGGGATAGACAGCATATGGAGGGGCTCCGCAGTACCGAAATCAAGAAGACTGGGTAGTGCAGTGCTTGCTGTGGGATAAGAAAGGCAAAGCGTCCGTCTCCCCGCTGGTTATCCTGGTCAGGGTCACCTGGAGCCAGTCTTGGGCCGTGTAAGGCACACACTGGCTGAGATACCCGTTTGTCACCGGGCACGCACCATCACACACTATAGACAATTTAAAGATGCCAGTTAGCTTAAGTGTGTTACTGTGGGAGGCAGATGGGGCAGCTGCAATGCAAAGGCACACAGAGCAGAGGCAGGGTTTGGGATCCAAAGGTACTAACCCATCAAGCAGCCAAAACGAAAGGGGGGAAAGTGCCGCAGAACACGGCAACATAAAGAAATTGCTGTATGAGGGACATATGATGTGTATAACCCTCCGGCCAGTGGCCACATCTTCTTTACAATCCCATATGTAATTAAACTGTTCATTAACATGGCTTTGAGCGGAAATCACCAAAAAAAAAATAAAAAATTATTTTGATTGTAATAATCCATCCTTTAAAAATAATAATTCAACATTGGACACAAATCACCCCTTCATTTTAATTTTTAGGTTCATTTGCCAGTCATTGCATTTCCCATGACTTAGAAGAACTTCAAATTCAAATTCTTTTTGAGCAGTCAGCGGGGCAACTGGGGGACATCTTCTGGATGATTTTTGCTGTTTCCTTTGTCGCACAACACAATAAACTGCTTGATTAAGAGTAATATGATTTCACTGTTTGATCCTTCCCATAACTTGTAGACCCAGGATGCCTTCCTAGAGAACAGGGTTACAGTTTCTACTTTTCTATTCCAATGCACATTTGTATGTTCTTTAATTGGCTCAGTTTAATCACATTGTTCAAGCGAGATCCCATTGCCACAATCCATGTAGCAAGCAGAACTCCTTATGTATTCTAGACATGCCCTTCAAATCCCAGGGAATTTTATACTGTGTATTCATAATTAACTCGAATAGAAAATGCTATTGTTTCCCTGAAGTACAAATTTTTGTTGTCCAACAGCATTAAGGAAATTCATAAATACAGTCAGTTCTGCTACAGTGAGACTCGCATTCACTGATATCGTGAACTAAAGCACACTTATCCAAAGGGGAAAAACAGGTTGGGGAATGCAACTCTGAAACTTAGTAACTCATGCCAAAGAATGAATTAAACAATAAAAACACGGATACTGACGGACAATAATGTAATTATATGAATTGAAAATAAGAAATAATAATAATACATTAATAAAATATATTATAAATTTCTCCAATGGGTCTTATGAGTCTCACGAGTATTGCGTAATTCACAACTCGAAGAACTTCAGCCAAATGTGCCGAATTCGATAATCTGACACTGACGGAAACATGGCACACGGCAGAGATGAAGAAAAAACAATGCAAGTGGATGAAAAAGGTTGCTGTGTGTTTTTACATAATTTGCCAAATATTTTCAGATTTTTAGAATATAAGACATTAACTAGTGCAATGCCTGGATATACAAAAAGTTTCATTCTTTTAGAGTTGAAAATCGGTTCAACCGATTCACTGAAAAGAACTGGTTCAAATGAACGATTTGTTCATGAATCAGATATCACTATTGTTCACATGGACAGCTGTTTTGTGTACAAATGGCTTTGTAGCTCACATAGTGCACACATCGGTGTGATACCATGCGCTGTAGCAGGACTGACTGTACTAGCAAACAGAGGATAGTGCAAGACCAAAAAGTACAAATTCAGACTAAGATTTTGTTTCAACTAGGGCTGCAGCTATCGATTATTTTAGTAATTGAGTATTTTAGTGATTATTCCATCGATTAATAACGTAATCGGATAAGAAATGCTTTTGTAACTGTTCACAAGAGAAAATAGGTCTCTTAAAATGAACAACTCATTGGTTTCCTTTTTAAAAACATTTTTAATGGTTAAACTGCATTTTTTTGGGGGTATTAATGACAGCTAATGTATTAAATGTTTTTTTTTTAATCTGTTATTTTATCAACACACCGCTTAAAGTGCTTGGCAAGCAAGGGAAGTTACCGTGATTCTATGCCGTGAATGTGAATTGCCAGGGTGTGGAAAGCAGAGGCATTGAACAAAAGATTAGCAGACAGAAGTATCTGAAGTGCTCAATTGTGTAATGTCTGGGAGATGAGCCTGTAGATGAAGGAGCTTCTCAGCTGTTCCAGCTCTATTGAGAGGACATGCCTCATTATTTAGAATAGAGTGTGGTTTGAATGGCATTCTCCCTAGAGTCAGTCCAGAGTCAGTGACATGTACTGTAATGGTGAGCTATCACTTATTGCTGCAGTGGCCTTCCTTCCTACACTGGTGTAAATAATGAGGTGGGCAGGCTGAGCTCCATAGACCCCTTGTGCACAGTATGGTGATTATCATTCACCTACCTGTACAAGTAAATACACTTTCCTTGCATTGTCAAGGTCAAACTGCAGAGCTGAGTGGTGGAAAATCAGGGCCCTCTCCGCGTTTGAGGTGTGATCGATCGGATCGTATATGGCTTCCTGTTGACTGACCAACGGTGACACAGCTCGATCTTTCAAGCTTTTTTTTTTGTGTAGTCAGCCTCCTAGCAAGGTCTCCATGGGGAGGCTCTGTAGCCCTAAGCAAGGCTGATCTAGGTCAAAGCAGAATTTCACTAGCTGAGGTTTCTGGTGTATCTTCATTCCTTATTAAGGACGTCTGCCTCAAGGACCTAGCGGCAACCTTTTTACCTAGAAAAACCTTCAGCCCCAATGTTATGTTCTGTAATAATTTTTGGACTCTAAAATTTTTTGTCGTCATTAGCAGCTGGACAACATTTATAGAGGTTAATTTTGCTCTTATGCATTTTTAAGCAAATGTGATGTGCGGTGTCCTACTTTCCCCCGTTAAGACGAGCAGGAAGTCTTGGGCCGCTCAGTGGTCTTGGGAGCTAAGGCACGTGTGAAGAGCCACAAGCTCGCCCAGGCTCTTTAAGAGGAATTGGGACAGACACAGCATGTGAGACATGGTCCAGTTTCGGTTTGAGTGCTGGTATCATACTCTAATAGCCTGTGAGTTAATTAAAATCCCCATTTGTTTACTTTCAAGGAACTTTTCTTTTTTTTTTCCTTCTTGGTTGTAGGCTTCATTTGATGCACTTACTGTACAGACATGCTAATGCTAACACTTAAGTGGAAATGTAAAAGTGGTCCTTAATGTCTGATGCTTGCAAAATTATAGTTTACTAAATGGAACATTTTAATTTCTGAAAGAGATTGTTTATTTTTACTTACTTCTTATTCTGTGTCTCTCAGCAAATTGCAGCTCACCGTTTCTTGTCATACGATGTCTATAATGGAGTTTATGAGGTGAATATGGAGATTCTGTGAAGGAGGCCAGCAGTCCCTTTATCTGGAGAGTCCAGGGTTTTCTCTTACTTCTTTGGTCAGAAGAAAAGAAATTCATTTCTTCTAAAGTGCAGTTTTGTCATGTTTTACCAATTTTCTCGCTGTGTTTACTTAGCAAATCAATGCATTCTGTTAAAAGGAGATAAATTGCTCTCTTTATCTTCTGGGCGAGAAGGTATGGATTGAAGCAGTAAAGAACGTTGCTGTTTTCTGTATGAATCTCTGTGAGATGGGGGAGGGCTCAGGGGGGCATATTTTCATATTACTTTGCCCCGACTTTCATTTTCTGTTTATGCTAGCTTGTTTTCGACAGTAGCTTTGACAGCTACTTGCTGTTTTATCTCCATTGAAACAGCAGAAAGCTTTTCTGTGCTCTTACTCCTGTCTGGCATCCCAAAATATGTGCGCTGTCGTTCCCCTAAACTGCACAGTTGACTCCTGCATGGGCAGTTTTTATTCCAACTTTTATGTTCAGTTCTCTTATCTCTGGGTTATGGTTCAACACTGGCAAATAGAGCTTCATTTAACAGCCACGACATGTGAGGACCTGTTTTGAGTGCAGGCACGGGGTTCCTCTGTCTCGCAGGGGCCTGGCGTGTCAATAACCCTTTACAGTATGTCTGTACTGCGGTGCCATCCCATTTATTTGGGTTTTAATGCACTCTTTAGCCATCTATCTTTAAGCTGTTCTGAGATCAGCTGCATGTTTCGGTGCACACAGTATGGGACACCATAGCCAGCATTTGGAGGTTGCTAGTATTGCTGATATTGGTACGATAGTAATTTGATCAAAATAAACTACTGCAGGTTGTTCTCTTTGAAGTTGTGTTGTGAAATCAATGCTCTGTATAATTTGCCACTGCATCTGTAGTGAAGTTTGTATTCTGTTTGAGATACAAATGCATGAATTTTACCTCAAGATATGGCAATATACATCCATCCTCAACCAGCTTATCCTGGTCAGGGTAATAGGTGGCTTAGATCTTATCCTTGGCAGCACAGGGAATGCATGGAATATTGGCATGAACTATAGTCAATTCAGAGCTGCCACTTAATCTAACGTCTTGTCTTTGGACTGGAGTACCCACGGGAAACCCACACATCATGGGAAAGACAGGCAAATTCCTCAAAAAGAGAGCGGGGGTGGGATTCAAACTTCCCGTCGTCAAGCAGCAGTGCCACCCACTGAGTCACCATGCTGCCTTTATGACAGACCCAATGTGCATAATATTTTGCCTAGAAAGTACGGCTGCATTCGTCAAAATGTGTTTTCACTTGGTTTCCATTGACACACCACACTTGTAAAGATCTCGTAAAAGAAGAAATCACATTAATGGGACCAGTAAACACTAGTCTGGCAGGTACTGGAGGCTAATCGCTGTACCTGCTGCGCCGTTATGCTTATACAAAGAAGCGGGGATCTTTCAGCAGCCGACCGAGTACAATACAGTCTTCTCAGATGCTTTTTAGGGATTGTTGAGATCATGCACCCCAGTGAGGCACTTCTCACATGCATTGAGTTCAGCTCAACGTTCCCAGAGTTGTGACAAAATGCGAATATAACAGATCTCTCTGAATTCAGTCAATAGCTAAATGAAGCTGCATTTTAAGGAAACGGTTGTTAGCATTTCTATTCTTGGCATTCACACGAATAATATGTTGCTTGGGGAATTTTGTCGTTTTACTTCTCCCTCTAATTTGTGTGAAGTGTTAAATATCTAGCATTGCTGTATTGTAGGAAGATTACATTCCAAACATGGCCTCTCGTCACTGATAAAGAAGGGTGCACCTTTCTAGCTTTTTTTTTTTCCTTCATGTGTCATGAATCTTTTTTGGGGATGAAATTTATCTTAAGGTTCATATTTTATACTTTGATCTGCTTTGGTCTGGCTCTGATCGCGATGATGGCAGCCCTGGCCAGCCTGATGATCATCTTTTTATTTATAAAAAATTAGCTGTTTATTTTTTCATTTTTGTGAGCCGTAATGATTCTTGAGGAATGTAGAAAGGGGAATTTGTATTATTCAATATAGTAGCTTCTACATTTTTTTTAAATGTGCAAATCTTGGCAGGAAAACCGAAGTATAAGACCATACACTAAGTAGTATGTTCTGTCAACCTTCTGCTCAGTTTAATGGGAAATTATTCAAGCAAATAGTAAGCAAATAGTTAAGCTTGTTTTATTTAGAATGAATGTATCAGTGAGAGTGTTGAGTATATAGTGAGTGTGGCGAGCGGTGTATAGAATACTGCCGAATGGTACCAAGCAATGGTACCAATGGCCAAAAGTCAGCTCGACTACGCCACCCCAGGTATTACACCCAGAGAAAGTTCGATCGCCCTACCCCCGGGCCAAGGCACACTGGTCCGTTAACCGTAAGAGCGGAGAGACATTGTTCCAAATACAAAGTTTATTAACGCGAAAACCATAAAAAACAAAATGGTTAGTCAGTCGATCTCACAATAGGCCTGACGTACAACCCGGTTACCAGCAGCCGCTTCTCGCTGGCCTAAAACTGGGCACTAAAACTTACGGCAGTACAAAAACCCAAAGATTCATACAATCACACAGAAAAGAAACTACAAACCACCACAATAATCACACCAAAAACTCGAAACGAAAACACTGCAGTCTAAAAGAAAATCAAAAACATAAAATACATAACCTTCAACAAAACAATTCACCTTGAAACAATAAAAAAACACTTTACCCATTCAAAACATAACATATTCCAAACAAAGATAAACGTAATACAATTAGAGAAAAAAACAAACCTTTGCCGTTTCACGCCAGGAGACACCACCCCACCCGAGTCCGTCCCCAGCTAAGAACCCGCTGATAAAATCGG
>JAODKL010000040.1:13909801-13922509 GCA_026780765.1 Petrocephalus schoutedeni | reverse complement strand
TTCAGAGTGTCCCCTTCCATGGCCCCCTTCAGAGTGTCCCCTCCCATGGCACCCTTCAGAGTGTCCCCTTCCATGGCCCCCTTCAGAGTGTCCCCTCCCATGGCACCCATCAGAGTGTCCCCTCTCATGGCACCCTTCAGAGTGTCCCCTCCCATGGCCCCCTTCAGAGTGTCCCCTCTCATGGCACCCTTCAGAGTGTCCCCTTCCATGGCCCCCTTCAGAGTGTCCCCTCCCATGGCACCCTTCAGAGTGTCCCCTTCCATGGCACCCTTCAGAGTGCCCCCTCCCATGGCACCCTTCAGAGGGGTCGCAAGTTATTCATTTGTCTTTCTAGGGCTGCTTTTTGAAAGTTATCAACTAAAACCACAGAAGACCATCAGTAAAATATCCCAACATATTGTGAATAAATAAAGATGCAATATTATGATTAATGAATCTGTGGGTGGTAGACACGTTAAAGAAACATTAACTATGCTATATATCCCTGCAAAATAAATAAATAAATAAAATAACATGTAAACTAGTTAGGTATAGCAGATGATGATTAGTTATGGGCAATTGGCTTCCAAGATGGTTTCATTAAAACACACCACACTGGGACCTTATTAACAAACTAATCTAGAGGTTTCTGTAAGACCTGGTTAGCTCTTGATTTATGATATCACATGTCCATTTGTTTTCCATACTTGTGGCATCTGCAAAATTCAATTGAAAAGTGTATTTATTTTAAATCAGTTTTCAATTTGAAAATTTTCTGAGAGAATTTTAGCTGCAAAAAATGTTAAGCAATCATTCTCTAAGAAGTGTTACTTGATTTCAAAATAGTTATATCGTCTTGTTTGAAGATGGGTGCTTATTCATCAGATCATAATTTATTTGCTACAATAATACATTTTAAAAAGCCATTATTTCTGCTTCTTTTATTTCATTAACATGGATTAGCAAGAACAATCCTCTTAGTCAATGCACAGTGTATATTTTCCCCACCTGCAGCAAGAAACGTTTTGTAGAAAATGTAAGGGGATTCATTCTAGAGCAGATTTCGGATTTTCTAGCTCATGCATAAGGTTAGTGTGATACTGCCACCTTTTCCTGGGCAGAAATCTTCTTGAGGCACTTCTTGGTCAGATAATTTCTACTTAAGTGTTCTGGTCCCTCAGACCCTTCTGGCAGCCTGAAGCTGTCCAAGTATAATGGTCCGTTAGTGGGCAATGCGCTTGTGCAAATCGGCTTGCACAAGCTGACCTAGTGACTCCATCTCTGATAGTAGAATGGTTTTTAGTCACTGTAGTGGAAAACTGTTCTCACGCGACTGACATCCCTCGGGATTTCCTGTTGGCTGTAAATGTGTCTCTCATAACCTCTTACGTTCTAGCAGAGAAGCGACGTATGTAGATGGATCAAAATGAACTGTCCGTAACCTGCAGAAAGAGAGGCTAGAGGGAGAAGAATAAAATGGACTTCTGAGGCAGCGCTAGTGGCCCGCTAACAAGATTTTCTTCATAATAGAAAGGGGAGTTTAGCGGCTGAATGAATTATTGATACTGGCTTGATAGGGACCTGCCAAAGACAGGGGCACAAACTTCATTTCAGCCAATCTCAGTGCCCGCACACTGACAGAAAGAAGTAGTCAGCTACAATAATTGACTCTCTACATGTAGCTGTTTCCTTTTTCGGGATGTTGTTTTATTTTCTCTCTTAAATATATGTTTAGTGCCTCAGTATTTTTCATATATATATATATTAAAAAAATCACATGGTAAATTCTGCTTGCTGATTTGACCCTAAAACTACTCCGGAGTTGTATGAGATCCAATGTGAAATAAATAGCATTATTCATATGTTTGCCTGCTTTTGGCTTTTTTTGTGTATGTAGGTGAAATTAAAATCTACGTAAACATCTGGCTAGAATTCTGTCAGTTTTTGCTGATGACTCTGTATTGTAGCAGCGCGCCATAAATACGCCGCCTGTGCTTTCCAGACCAATTTATAATGAAAGTGTCATTTGGGTCGCACCTGTTGTCTAGGCAATTGAATATCTTGGACATCAAGGAAAGCAGCCCTGGCAGTAAATAGCCTTGTCATTTTCGACCATTTATGCATTTTCATCACATTCTGTGCACCTGCCTGCAGTGTATTACAGCCCTGCCGTGCCGCCATCAGCCCCATGTGGAAAAGCATATT
This sequence comes from Petrocephalus schoutedeni, assembly GCA_026780765.1. Taxonomy (NCBI): domain Eukaryota; kingdom Metazoa; phylum Chordata; class Actinopteri; order Osteoglossiformes; family Mormyridae; genus Petrocephalus; species Petrocephalus schoutedeni. Next base: position 13,920,325 of record JAODKL010000040.1, on the reverse strand, counting down.
TACCATAGAAAATAGCACCTCTGGCTGTTAATACCCTTGTTTTCCTTTAACCATTAACACAGGCTTGAAAGACAGATTCAATTTACATCGCACTCGGCATAATTGTATACTTAGCAACAATTTGAGAGGATCTCATATGAAAAAAATGGAATGCCAAAATAACATCCTGCTTTGTTATAAGCCCCTTTAATCATTAAACTCTTAAGACTTTAACTGTCTTCTCGATGTTAATTAGCTGCAGGCTTTTTGTTTTGAACAGCGTGCTTGTTTTGTGGGGCTGAGTCAACACAACGCAAGGCCCGACAAAAATTTGGTAGAAAAATTAGTTATTTCAAAACACATTCAATGCAAAATGTAATAGTAAATTATAGTAGTTTCCAACCCATTTACATTAAGTACTAACTACGAATGAATGTTTTTCAAATTTACAATATCATAATTTAAAATTATAATCAGGGTAACCTTGATGATATAATTCTGTTCCACCATACCTGCCATTTATCCCCTTAATGAAAGGTGTTTCATAGATTATAGCTCAGTTTTAAGGTGTGATAACCCCTCAGAAGAGCCTGCTATTGACAGAACTTTGGGTAAGTCATCTTATCCTCAACAGGCTACTAGTCGTTTGATGGTACACATACTGTGACTAACAAAAAGCCAAGAATGATCAGCCCTGATGCACTGATTCAAGTAAGTAGATGATATCAAAGGGGGAAAGACACTATGGATGTTTTTAAGCTTAGCTGCTAGAACCATGGCGCGCCATTTACTGGCATCTCCAAAAAAATCCATTTGTTCATATTGAATGAGGAATGCTTTGTGGCAACATGAACCTGCATTGGGGACTGACTACTGCAGGACTACAGCGGTTAGGTGCAAGGCTGTATCACACTGGGCAGAGCTTACCAGAGAACACACATTATCTCCCCCAACAGTCCAAAAAGAAAGTAATGTCTCCATTAATCCTGATCACTACTTAGATGTCACAGTTTCCCTCCGATCTTTAGGGCACTAGAAATCCTTACATTCTAGCCTAGTAGATAGATCCAGTTGAAGATTAAACAAGAAATCACAGATCAATAAAGCCTATTGACTGGACTGTGGCGATACCTGTCACATATCATCAAGTCTTGCAATGGAAAAAATAAATAAATAAAAAGCAGTAGAATGCTTACTGCCTTTCCAACTTAAATGGGGTAAAATGTGCAATTACAGTGTCATGACAAAGTATTTGCCAATTCCTTTTATTTTTCATTCATGAAACTTGTTTTGGATCAGCAGAAAAGTTTAAGATAAGATGAAGTACAACCTTAGTAAACACAGTTTTTATTTTGTTTACATTTGATTAATTGGCCAAATGCTATGTCATGTCACTGGATGTCCAAAACAGAAATGAGAAACTATCCATGCTTATCAAGTTATGACAATTCTGATATGCATGAGTCACAGGTATTGTTTAGCAAAACCTACCCTCCAACTGGAACATGTATACAAAGCCTTGTTTTAGGACCAGAAATATTCCCACATCTGACCTACAGTATAGATTGCAGCTAGCCATAAGGCAGACAGTGTTGTATACTGTGATACTGTATATGTGTGATACTTTTCACTACTGTACTAAAGAGGATATTTTGTCTATCAATTACATAAACACAATAACTTTGTAACTCCCGCATTTAAATGGAACAAACTGATGAGTGTTATGCAAATAGCTGACTGCATCTTCTGATTACAGTCTTATTTCAAGCTGTATGTCTTTATTACTACTTTAAGATCCTTATGTATAATATTAACATCACTGTATGTTTATATGTTTATATAGAGGAAGCACTATGTATGAAAGAATCTCTTATGAATTGTTCCTTTCAATGTATGTTGATGATGAATAGGCTTTGCAAGTAAAACTTAAAATAGGATTATGCCAGCTTGCAGGCAATGTACAGTTGAATTACTTTAAAACTCACCCACATACACACCTATGATTTCAACATGAACTAACGTTTGTCTGGATTGGATATTTAAATTTTTGTCATCTTGTGAACTGGTATATAAGATTTGTCAGCATGAAATATTTATGTTTTGTTATTATTATCATTATTATTATTATTATTGCCACAGGCTGAATTACACAGTTGATTCTGTGTGATGGCTAATTAAGTCATTGACAATGATGGCTGTTGTTATCTCACATTAACCTTTGCTGTAAATGTCAGCAAGAGGGAAACCAAATTAATTTACAATTAGGTGGCAGACCATGACTTGCCGGAACCAATAACACATCCCTGGTCTCTGTTCTGTCTTTCATTGCAGTGTAAACATGGGCCAGTTCATGCAGGTTTGCGTGTCCATTTTGAATAACATGCAACAAGTCTGCGTAACCTTATATTAGAAACCCACAGGAAAATATCGCCTGGCGAAATAGTCAAGTTCATTTTGAATAAAATATGGTGCTAGGTATACAACCTTTTTTACATTTTCGTTATTAGTAATTATAATTATATGATATACAGTATGTGTTGTTACAAATAGAAGATTTATTGGCTACTCCCTTTGCAAGTGAGCAAAGGGAGTAGCCAATAAATATAACATGAAATGTCTCACAACATGAATCTGAAAATTAATTTTACTTATTTTTTGGAACGACAGAATTCTTGTTGAAGAATATTGTGTCTGCCATTTTATTTCTAAAAATGTCACAGATGTAAAGCCTCAAAGGATGGGTATTGAATCCTGCCCCTGGCTCAGCGTGTGGAGTTTGTATATACTTCCTGTGTTTGCTTGGATTTCCTCAGGCTACTACAATTTCACATTATGCAGTTAGCTAAATTTGCATCACTAAATTGATTTTCAGTATGAGCACTGCTGTGGACTGACATCCCGGCCTGGCTGTCCTCTGCTTCCTGCTCTATGTTTCCTTTGGTCCTACTGAATTACTCAGCTGTACCCAGTCTAATAACCCTGCATAGGTGTCTGTAGAAGTTAATACGTACAGTACCATTCAAAAGTTTGGACACCAAGCTGCCTACAAAGGAGAGTGATAGTATCACATGACCTGGCCACCTGACCTACGTAAACACAGTAGGAATGGTTCTGGGGTAGTTTGGCCAGTGAGCAAAGGAAAAGTGGAAGAAAGGGCCTTTCATATATCTGGAAACTCCTTTAAAATATCTGAAATAGCATCCCAGGGGGCCATTTCTATTTGGTAGGTGTGTTCAAACCGTATTGTTCATTTCTTGTATTAAATTTTTTGTTTGCTAGTGATGCTTATGAAATGAAAACTTGTTCAACAGCTATAAACACCATATATCATTTACATATTAAAATTATATATATATTTTTGCAGCCTTAATTGCAACTTTATGAAGCACATTCAATTAAGGTGATGCAATACAGGCTGATTTCCTTGTTTCCTGATTGAGGTTAATCTTCATTCTTCTGTATATCCTAGCTGTACTATCAATATAAAGCCAGCCTTTTCTTGTATCTGGAAAAAAAAATGTATAACGTATTTTCTCTGAAAGTTACATTAATTCTCATGGAATATGACTGAAAAGCACATCTTTTAGTTTGAAAGGTCTCTCAGTGCAAGGAGTGCTTGTTATAGGTTATTGTTTCTCAGCTTTATTCAAGTGAAGTTCTATAAATATTTATGGAATATAATTAATGAGAATGAATGATTTTCAATAATTAGAGGTAGAACCTTGAACAGTAAAGACATACTTTATCCATTATTTCTTGGATATCAAAAGGATGGTAAATTAGACTCTAGGTGAGATAAGGTTTAGGGTTATTTCTTTTTCGATGAAGAACTGAAAGCAGTCTTAATTAATGACCATTATAGATAGAGGACAGATATGCAGAGATAAGGCTGGCAGGCTCTCGCTTATCGGGATAAATTAATGCAAGTGTTGGCAAAGCATTGTGTTAAAATATTGGACTGAGTCTGTCTCTTTCACACTGTGGATGGAGCTGATAGCATGATCCCTAACTATCGAGGTGGGAGGAAGAGGATGAAAGGCATGTTAGCTTTGTCGATACGTTTAGGCTCCTGGAGATACAGGGTCTTAGTTGCTCTTGGGGATTTGAACCGAAGGCAGCACAGCAGGTTTCACAGAAAAAATGGCACCGAATTCATTTGATGAATCTTCTCAGACAAATCCACAAATCTCAGTTTTCGCAAACCCATGGTAAGCTTCTTACTCATGAACATGTGTTTCCACAGGCCTAGTGTAATATATCCTATTTCGTTAAAAGTATCTCTACACCCCTATTAATTAAAGGAATTATCCGTTGCCAGCACATGTAAGATTAAGCAAACAACCTTGCGTTCTCCCACAACAAACGCTGGCAGTAGAATGGGTGTTCATATAGAGGCTAGTGGCTCTCAACCCCAAGTAAAGTGATTATGGAATTGGAAACAACTGGAAGCATTTTAATTTGTGAAGTGGTATTCCACACAAACTCACAGAGAGGGACCCCGTCACTCATAACCAATATCCAACCTGAAGAGCAGCAGATCCCACCAGCAAAGTTCCAATATCTAATGGAAAGGCTTTGCTTAAGAATAGAGGCTATTATAGCAAAAAAAAGGGGGGGGGGCAACTTTATCTCAGTACTCTGGTTTTGGCATGAGATGTTTGGTTAATTTGATGTTCACATCCGCATACTTTATGTGTATCATAATATATTTCGTTTTGTTGGAAGATATATTAATATTGGGCCTCATTTACTGACCATTCTTAATAAGGAATTTCTTCTTAAAAACCCACTTACGCAGTTTGATCAGTGTTTTCCTATTTGGGATGTGTTCTTACGTAAGAACAGAGTCTATGCCTACTCAAGATTTCCTGCCATATGGATTCCAGGGGCGTCCTTGGCTTTTCTCTGAACTTCCCTTCTTAACTTCTGCGTGTGATTTCTGTATGTGCAGACAGCACTGCAGCCTCATGCCCTTTTTGGGGATTGGCGGGGCGTTCACCTGTGCTAATTGGCACACACCTTCACTGGAATTCATCATAAGAAAACATTTTTGAACAATTTTGTGGTCTAAGAATGTGTAAGAACGTGAATCTGGTGTAGATTTTTCTTAAAAATTTTCTTAGGGACTTTCTCAAGAAGAAATTTAAGAAAAATCTTAAGATGACATCGGTGAATGAGGCCCATCCATCCATCCATCCATCCATTTTCTGAAACCGTTTATCCTTCCGGGTCGCGGGGGGTCTGGAGCCTATTCTGGAAGCTACGGGCATGAGGCGGGGAATAGCCCAAGGCGGGGACACACTCACACGCCAGACACTCACACATGCACTATTCTATATCAGTAATTAATATAATTTTTACTTGAGCAAATAATTTGTTTGAGTAAGTGATCTCTCCGTCTCATTAATCTGGCATCATCTTGGAGTTGATGTCTCTCTCTTTGCTCTTTTGACCTCAAACTCAGACTCAAACTCACATATGAACATAACACCCACCCCCATCCCCGCCTCCCCCAAAACATTAATGATTTGTTGCATTGGCAAGACATCTGGACAACAGGCCAATTATATTTTATTTAAATGTGTGTATGTAATTATGTATAGGTATTTTTTTTTATTTTCAGTGAAGTTACTAGGAAAATGTGAAATATAATAACAATGCATTGTGAATTCAGTTTGACTCCTAAAAGATATCAATTATTGATGGATGCTTTTGAAAGTAAATGGATATTTTACCAGTCAGACTGACACAATGCATCTTTTGAACTAATAAACATATGTTAATAAACAGAAGGATTTAAGCCGTATTCCCTAGGCACGATGCACGATGTGTGCAATTATATTTTATTGACTACTGGTGCTGTGCATCAGTGATGTTCACGTATTTGTTATTGGTACAACCAGTATGACAAAAGGGACCTATATGGAAAGGGACAAGGACAGTGTGGGTAACTTGAATCAAAGGTGAAAGTGATTAATTGTCATTACTGACACCACAGCACGGTGCACAGCAATGAAATGTGTCCTCTGCATTTAAGCATTATGTGACAGCAGTGCTTGGGGGCGGTACCTCGCTCAGGGTCCTGTCAGCTGAATAAGTGCCCTTGCGAGTTATATTTACCATACATTCGCACGTTTTACGATATCCCCAGGTATAACTAGACATCACGTGCAGTGGCTCAGATAGATTCTCCTGATAGATCCTGATAGTGATAATAATATCGTTTATTCAGATTACAGTGAGGCCAGGAGAGCGTGTTATCTAACGAGATACGTCTCCATTTACATTTTGTACAGATGAAAAAGTTAGATATGAAGTATGTTATATGAAATTTAAATATAAAGTGCTAATTGGACATGATATATAACTAATTTAGTTGCTCTTAATAGGTCATTAGATCATGTGACTATGCGAACTAATGTTATTAATTTTGTAAGCGTCTTTGAGATCTGCTAAACTGCGACGATTACATAACAAAGGGCTGGCTATGAATTCACAATAAAGTCTTGCACAAACAACTGTGATGTAACAATTCTCAGCCTCCTCCTCAGTGAATGCATTCTGCTCGGAGCAAAGCCGACAAGAAAGTAATTACATGAGAATCTGTGTGTTGGAGGAGCTACCTACTAATGATAGGTTAGCCATAGAAGACCAGCCTCATCACGGCTAACTGACATTCAAGTTAACTGACACCATGCACAATCCAGTCCAATCCACACAGAGAAAAGTCCCACTCCAAGTCGTTATTTTTTGTCCTCTTATCTGTACAGATATAATTTTGTGGAGCATCTTCGACAGCAATCATAGCTTTAGTACATTTATTTTTAGTTCTGCTGCCAATAAATATAAAGGAAAAAAGTATGATCGCTGCAGAAAGGGAACATTTCTTTGAAGTTAATTGTCAATTACAGGATCATCTAGTAGTTAAGGTATTTCCAGCAGTATCAGAGGTTTCACAGTGAGGACTAGATCCACACCACTCAGCATTTCAGGCTATATACCACCACCTGATTGAGCATGGTTGATAGGCAAAGTAAAGGGGAGAATTCAGGTATCCCATGTATCTTTTTGTCAGTGAACAGAATGGGCCATCTCTCTGGGGTCCCCTAAACCCTGAAGCTTGCCCCTAGTCTCCTGTCACAATCTGTGTTTGAATATCCACAGCGTGGATTAATCTCTTAAATATGCCTGAAGTGTCTTTAAGGCAGATCTTTAATTATAATACCGTGGTGTCTTCCTGTCTGACATTTATGGATGTACTGTTTTTAATCCCGTTAAAGTGTTGATCTGGAGATGACTGTCTCATAGGTTCATGTTTTAAAGGAAACTAGAAAGAGGAAGAGATAAATGCTGCAAAGTGGTTTTGTCCAACGGCGCGAGAGTGGGAGGTTGCCTGTAGAATAGTGTTTTGTTTTTTGTATAAATGGTTTGAGAGGTTTATCAAAATGCAAGGCTTTTAGGGTCCATGTGAGGCCTTTCATCCAGCCATTTATCAGTGTTTATAGCACAAAGGGCTTTAGTCTGTCAACAATGGCTCTGCAGCACGAGCAGGTGAAGCCCTTTAATTGGAGCTGCATGGTAAAGTGGCAGCTGCAGACAGTCTCTCCACTTGTAGCTCTGCATTTAATGGTAAATGGTAAAGCTTTAGAAAGGGAGAAACATCCATATGGTTATTTTAGGAAACTTAATACTGAATATATTGCTCAGTGTTTCCTGTGGATCAAGAGGACTGGTGTGGGGGTGATGTAATGGGACGGGGGGGTGTACTACTGAAAAAATGCAGACATCAGACCATTATTGTACGTTTTTTTAAAATTTATTTTTATTATTGTTGTTATTGTTGTTTGGTGATGGCATGTTCCCTTTCTGGCTATGGAGTCATGCAAACACCTCATTATTAACCCACTGAATTCTGTAATGCGTGTACAGCAGCTGGGGGCAGTAATCGGGCTTCAGAAGCGAGTCACCAAGGCACTGGACTCGATCAGATTTTGGTGTGGTGGGCAGCCATGGAGAGATCTTACACGCGGAAACACTGATTCGCTGCATTTCTAACATTATCACCTTAAAATGTTATACGCAGTTTTCCACTGGCATTGACCCTGGCCTAGAAATGTATTTATTTTTTTTCTGTCTAATGAGCAATCCCGTAAAAGTGGAGACAGCCTGCAAGTGCCATTATTGATGTACCTGAAACATTCTGAAAAAAAATAACATGCATTAACTACTTTTAAATTATTAATTAAATAGATTTATTAGCAAAATGTCATCATGCAAAAACCTTCTCCAGAAGCATATGAATATATTTCGTTCTTAATAAAGAACAATGAAATAAAACTCCCTTTGATTTTTGGGACATTTGACGTATTGTTCTCTCAGATGGTGTCTTTCTAAGCAGTGATTTAGATCTATGTAATTTCTTTACATTAGAGAGCTGTCTTATCTATATCAGGCGCTCATAGCAGCCCACTGTGGCACTAGAAGGGCAGGGAAAGGGTGTGGTGCCCACTGTCAGATAGTGGAGGGTGAGGCTGGAAGCAATGACATTCCTGCCTTCCATCTGGCCACCGGTGTTGGTATCGCTAGCCCTGTCACGTTGTGGCTTGACTTGTTTTACTTCTACTTATAAAGCTTGTGGAGGGCAGAGATAAAACGTTCCCACAGCCATGCTAAATCCTTCTGTTTCCAAAGACATACTGCCCAAATATTGTGTGGGTCTGCTTTCGGCCAAACGCAAAGATCCATGTGAAGGCGGCCTTGGGAAGGACTTAAGGTGTTTTATGATGGAGGTGTACTCTCTCAGAAATCTCCCCTAAGAGCTGCCATCTTAAAGACTATGTTATGGAAATGAGCCTTCAAGAACATACACCGTACAATGAGTATTTCACATTCTGAAATCATCGCAGTGAATATGGTATACAGTTTAAGGCATAAGAGAAGCATAACATAGGAGACCATTGAGGGACTGTCATCAGGATGGATTGATGGATATACATATATATATATATATATATATATATAATAATTATTAATGTTTAACATTTCATTTATATTTATCATGCTTATCTTCATTGCATGCCTTGACAAGATTCCTACCGTGAAAAACAAATGATATAGTACACTGTTAAATACTTTGTTTAATAAGACAGCTAACTTATCTAATTACTTACCTACATGTGGTGTCTCTTGGATGGTAAGAGTTCACATTACAGGAGGGAGGTTCGGTAAACATATCACCCTTTATTTGTTTGTATGGGACATGTTTTGTTGATTATTATATTGAATGAAACATGGCATATTCCATATTTGATTAGGATCCGATTAATTGACTGTTCCAAAATACTAATAGCTGATCATTGGGTTAAAACTGTTGGCGCTGATCTCATTTACATCAGCTTGCAACAACACGCAGTATATAATTTCATCCCACTGTAGTCTGTAAAATAAGTGATTCTTTTAATATAATGTGGAGTGAAAAAAAAAACTTCAGACTTTCGCATATGACTGTCAATTGATTCATTTAGCTCATGTACCCCGGGCAGTGGGAGCTTAGGCAAAAATGGGTACGCTTAACATTTCTTTATAAAAATTTATGAAAGAACAGTCTGTTTCATGACTAGTTTGAAGACATATTACAAGATACAGTTGAATTTGAGTTACTCCTGACTGATGCCAAAAGTGTTCATTTCTTGAATTGTTACTCACATGGATTGTCAATTAGAATAATTTTCATTTAATTAATAAAATAGTTGAAATAACAACTCTGCAAGAACCCTAGGCTGGTTAAATGTGAACAAGAGTGTGAAGAGGACAGTATATCAATTATTAAGGACAAACTGACAGTCCTCCAAAACCTGATTAAATAAACATGTGGGGTCATGACCTGGTCATGCCAATTCATTGTTTCCTGCATAGTAAACCACCATATGAGTTTTAGAGATATAGTTATTACTTATAAAAAAATACCCAATCTAAGCTATTTCAGGAGTCAGCATAAATACAAAAAAATCATAGACTGATTCACACATGATATGCAATTAATATCCGATTCCCTAAATAATAATAGTAACTGGCACACTGTTATTAACAGATTGTAGATATTGGAATGTCAGGACAATACAAAAAACTCTGCTTTTTAGTCAGCTATTGTACAGCCTCTTCTCTATGCAAATTGAACTTCTAGTTTGCTCTCGGTCGTCGAATAAAGCAGCCAATAAGCTCTGGCATTTTAATTTCCATAACACAGCAATTCTAATGAATGAAAGAATGAATGAAAAAACTTCCACAAGCTAAACATTGCATTAAATCTAAATACAGTACTGTGCAAAAGTCTTAGGCAGTCAACGGAAATGTTTAAAGCTATTTTGATGGGTTGCAACAGTATATTCGCTCAGAACAAAACCAGAATTTAACATTATAACATACACAAATGAAGAATAACACAATACAAACTATCAGGAATACTGACGCCTTGTTGGATGGCTAGATGAACACCACTTTGGTTCCCAAACCTCTCCTCAGGGGCACCTCAGCCATTCCATGTAT
>JAODKL010000040.1:13888336-13902085 GCA_026780765.1 Petrocephalus schoutedeni | reverse complement strand
AGGTGCTGGTACTCCCCTTGTTATTCAGTACCTGGTGCCTGTACTTGCCTTGTGACTGAGTTCCTGGTGCCTGTACTGTCCTTGCTATTCAGTACCAGGTGCTGGTACTCCCCTTGTTATTCAGTACCTGGTGCATGCACTCCCCTTGTTATTCAGTACCTGGTGCATGCACTCCCCTTGTTATTCAGTACCAAGTGCTGGTACTCGCCTGGTTACTCCGTACCTGGTGCCTGTACTCTCCCTGTTATTCAGTACCTGGTGCAGGTACTCGCCTTGTTATTCAGTACCCACAGATATTTAGATGTGCCAGTACTCTGAAGAGGAAAAAGGAAAAGTGCTGGTACTGCATGCTGGAGAGCACCAGACCACTTTAACCCTTTTCCCGTGATGATTTCCCCATGTGAAATTTGCCTACGTTTAATGATGCTCTGGGGTCAGATTGACCCCAAACACGGGATAGGGGTTAAGCACTGAATATAGATACAGTACTTAGGTGAATTATATTATATGTATGTACAATATACCACGCGACCCAGACAGATTAGCAGTTTCAGGAAATGGATGGATGGATGTACCTGTATATAGCATATTTTCTTGTGGTGCTGTACTCTTTTGTTCAGTGCCATGTGCTTTACTAAAGACTTTAACACGGGTTGCACGAGTTGGCTTTAAGGAGTGACCCTATGAAACGCTGGAATCTATTTCTTTTTTTTCTGGCCAGGTCTCAGTGTCCAACAAAGCGTGACCAGATGTTCATCAATTAAATTGGGACCCTTGTCGCCAAACTGACTTCATTTAATTTTATCATGCTTGAATAGATTTACAACAGCGGGGGATTGCGCGTGTGCCTGGGATGCAGAAGGACTTCCGTGGACAAGAAGCCCCGCAAGCATCCTTGTATTCCAGTCAGATCCCACCCCAGGGCCTTTCACTCCTATTTTTCCCAGAGTGACGCTCAAGCTGACAGCAGAACTCAATTAAAAGCTTGGGAAAACCATTTAGCTATGTTACTCATTATGGCGTTAGAGGGACTATGCAGCATAGTGAGAGAGCACAGAACATTTATTTATTTGTTTTTCCGTTTTTAACAGCAAGCCATTCCTTATGTCTCCCATTTACCCCTGCGGCCTCAAATCGCTGCAAGCATTAGCAAGTTATTTTATAGCTCAACATTAGTCTTTCTTTGAGGAAAAGTATGTAAAATAAAAAAAGAATAGTCAAATAAAGACCCACGTGGCCGCTGAATATACTGTAGCTGTCATCCAAGCCAAGAAGGCTGACACTGCGTTGAATACCACCTTTCTTTTGCTGGAGATGCAACTGAAGCATTGCATAGTGTTTGCTCATTAGAAACACTTTCCCCTCTCCAACGTCTTAAATGTTTTGCACAAAGAGGGATGAGAGAGCTACTACAAAGTAATGTGATTAAACAGAAATTAATTTTAGACATTCGCACATTACGAATTAATGTAGTACAATTTCCATTATACCCTCACTTTAATTTCAAATATTGAAAGTTTTTTTTATATAAAAAGTCTTTTAATTAAGGAAGCTTTTCAATGAAGGAAACCAAAGAAATAGAATTCTTTACATTTTATCACTGCTTCTAACGCAGCTTCCTTTATTTAATATTGTTTTTATAGGCAGTTACTTTTACTTGAGTATTGGATCATTTGACTTATTTGGATCCAAATAATGATATTAAGAATATCACCAAACCAAATGTATCTGAAGTGAAACTCCAGTCTGTTTTAGAAGTTTAAAACATATTATTATTTTTGTTATGAATATCTTAGTTTATAACCAATCTGCCCCATCCGGGATAGGCTCCGGACCCCCAGCAGCCTTGAATAAGACAAGCCGTTTCAGAAAATATTTGTTACTGAAGTTAATGTACATGTCTTTATACAGCTGTTAGTTAATTAATCTTACACGTTTGCTCATTCGACATTTATAGTTATACTATGCTTATCTATACATCATTTAGGTCAATATTGTAAGTTAATAGTATATGTCTACTTTCTTCTGTTGAACTGGCAGGAGTTTAGGATTTGTCTTCCAATCCCAGTGACTGAAATAGCAATTTAAACATTTTGAGGCTGCCATGGCACTCGGCAGTGGGGTATTAAATAAGATTTATCTGAGTGGGCCTCGACTGTGGTTTATAGGCCATTTCCTTCTGATCTTACTCTGCGCCCTCAATATCCCCCATCAACCACCCCGTAAATAAATCAGCCACAAAGGCAAGGTTTCTATCTTTGGGGATTTAATTTACCCGACAAGCACTGAGCCAATGCAAGTTATTTTCAAACCGACGGAATGGAGAAGGGACCTAGGCAAAGTGTGAGCCTAAAAATTTTAATGAAGAGAGCGATAGAGAGAGGCAATATGGAAGCTTAAAAGGTAACATTCCATTTAACGTCTGTGATAGACAGAGTTGTTTTTTCCTGTCTTATTACAGATATATTGGTACCTTTTTATCAAATTTCAAATAGGATTAAGATTTACTAGAATTATAAAACGTTAAGGGTGAAAGTAGGGTGTTTTATAGCGGGGTAGGGATGGCAGGATGTTTGTGGGAGTTTGGCAGCAAGCAGACTGTCCCACGGGGGCCGTCCGCTCCGAATGTTCAAGTTTCAGGAAAACGGAGTCCACAACATTTGCTTTGTTTAAGCACAGAAGTATGACAATCAGGTTCAGTTAGAATCTCCTGATTTCTCAGATTTCAAGTCTGATTGATTAAGCACGATTTTACCGTGGATATAGCATAATATTTATAGGTGGGACAAAAATGATAACCCTGGTAATTGAAGACTGATTGTCATTAAGATACACATTTTTCACATATTTTATTCATTTGTTTGTTTATTTATTTGAATTGTGTCAAAGAATAAAGCAAGAAATGATAGATGGTTTTACTATAAATAAGCTGTTGCCATAGCAGTTCCTGCTCAAAATCCCTGTTAATGTCTGTAGTAAATTGCTGTATTTCTCAATAGGGGTGCTAAGAAAACTAATGAACATTTCATTGCTTATAAAAGTGGGAGTTGCTCAGAAATGTAAGCGTCTCACCTTCCCATTAAGTCAATTAAAACCTGTTAGCGGGGCAAATTGGGGCATGCATATGTTAGAGCCACTTCCATAAATCTGCAGTGAAGGGATAATAGGTGTTTAAATTTGACTTGTCATGCTCGGCACTCGCCTCCCTTGTTCCACTCCGAGATTTTGGCTGTCATGTGCAAGATTTGAGTTTGGGTTGGAATGATCCCCTCCGGCAGCTCATTTCAGAGACCACAATCCCAAGTCCTGGACACGTGCTCTGCTAAACAAAGGAGGACATGGATGAGTGATTTCCTCAGGGAGACTGCGGCTTGTCTGTGCTCCTCGCTCCATTTCAACAGACAGTGAGGCAAAAAAAATGAATAAGACATCCTTTGAAATAATAGTTATTCCAAAAAAAAATTAAACATGCAAAGTACTCATTGAAATAAACTGTAATAAATAAACAAATTAATCAATAACACTCTGGAACAGCAGAGTCAAAACAATAATCAAATTTGAGAATCAAGACAAAATACAAATTTATACAATCATCATCATCCTTATTATTATTATTATTATTTCAAATGTCATAGCTATGAATAAGCTCATTTTAAAACTTCTCAATGGGAAGAAAAAAGGACAGCACGCAACGATAAGTCTAGTTTTTATTCAGGGAGGGAGTAGGTTAAGTCATTTTAATTATAAGCAAAAAACTGTTGGCTTATTGATAGGCTGAATGTCATGACATTGCCTTTTTCAGCATGATAAGAGGAAACATGGCAAATGTTCAGTTTTACCAAAAATCTCGCCTCAGATGACTACAATGTATCTGCAATTACTTTTTGTTTTCTGCAAGAACATTTCTGAAATAGAGATAAGCAGCCAATTATTATGTTGACATTTTCAAGTTATTCATGCATGCCCAAAGCAAAATTTTACATAGTACTGCCCATTTGAACTATTACATCAGTTTTTAAGAAATTCATTAAAATGTCAAAATTAGAATGTATAAGAGTTTCCATTTTTCTAGTTCTTTCCTATCGATACTTCCAAGTAAATAGGCGTTTTCATTTATTAATCGGTTGCTTTACTTGTTCATGTTTTGGATTGACTTTTATTCATTTCTTTTTGTTGTTTTGGCAATCTGGAGTGCTATGATGCAACCAAAGGGTTTGTCAACTTTTTCATGCGTGTTTTTAAATAGCTTTTTCTAGCCCTGCTTTGGAATGTATTGTATTAACCAACCTACCAGTAAAAGAAAAACAATGTTTCAAGACCTGTCTATAAATTGTGAGAAAAAAAAAACCTATAACAGACTGGAAAAGCCTCAATAACAGAATCATTTTTGATGATGGTGCCAAAGAGTCACATCGATGGGTTTTAGCTGAGATGTAGCGAAAAATGCTGAATATTTTATCGTTTCTGGCTTTTTATGGCACATGTATAAAAGGAACAATCTGTAGTACAGACATTGAGCTGAATGATTCAATCAGATACAATTTGTCTAATCTGTTGCTGAAATTGCATATTCCTTAATAAGCAGTGTGGCATTTAATTCTCAGCTTCATTAAGTACAGAGTGCAGGAGGTTTGTGGCATCAATCCGCAGTGGGTGGTACGCAGAAGAGGGGCGCAGAGCCAATGAGAGAGCGCTGAGTTTGGCCTCGCCGTGGCATTCCAGCAGTGATCCCTGTTCCACGTGTTTCAGGCGGGCTTCTCTTTGCAGAGACACGCTCCTCCGACAAATATCCGCAATCTCAGGTGCAATCCTCAAACCCTGGCAGCTCTATTGCAGGTCTGATTGGCCCTTGTTCTTGTGAGCGTGTTTATAACTTTAATCGACGCTACAGACTACCATGCTACAATGATTATATGCTTATTAAATCACTTTACCAAGTTTTCGAATGTTTCATGTGTCCATCAGATCCTAATTAAAATATGTCCTCTTAACCCCACCCCCCCATTTTTTTTTGCCAGTGTTCTGAGGGATGTATGTATTCCTGCCTGTTACCGGAGTTCACGCAGAGGTCCTAGAGAGAGAGAGGGATGCAGATCATAGAGTCTCCCGCTCCTAGCCACCCTCTTTGCCCCAGTTATGAGGATTAGCCAGCCATTTCTGACATCTCCTCTTTCATGTGGAGTTTAAGGCCTGCTGAAATTTATGCTGCCTCTTGACACAACTGTAAAATATTCACCCAGTTAACACAAGTCTGTGGGCTCATGCTCTCTGCCACTGCTACAAACATCTCATTTAAAAAAAAAAAAACGGTTAAATTAAATTAGTCTAAAATTAAATTTCAAGGACTGTTGATAGGAGTTTCAGCCATAGAATATTCAGAATACAGAAGTAAGTAAGGGGAGCAGGACAGGCGGATGGCATCAGGAGGAGATGTGTGTAACTAACTTTTAATGCTGTCCTTCTATGGGCTCTCACAAGGCTGATGACATCCCTTGAATGACATTACCTCATTCAATAATTTAAATTGAAAAGTCTTTGGCTTGAACGCAGGTTTCGCAAAGCTATTAAATCAAACACCTTTTGGGTCCAGAATGTAGCAAAGTGGTAAATTAACCGGGCCTACAAGTGACATTTGAGTAAACATATATATTTGATTAACGAGCTTGATTTAGAGAAAAGTCCCTTGAACTGTAGATATTCTGACCTAACTTATGAGTTTCATTTCAGCTGTTCTTTAGCTAGGGAGACAGATAACTTGTATACACATACAAGATTTATTGTTCTTTCAATCAATTGAATTTGTGCCAGAAACAGAGTAAAACTATAATGTAGAAATATGCACAATTACCTGAATGTTAAATTAATTCATACCTAAACAGAACTTAATTTTTGTTTCAAGTGATTAACAAAGGTCATTGACACATGAAATTCTATAAAATCATGAAACCTTAGAAATCCTCTCACCCTCCAGTGAGCTACTTTTGTTCTTTTTATTCTCCTTACAAAGTTCTAAAAAGATATTTAGTTTCTAACTATATATCTTTGAAAAGATGACCGTTCAAGGTTTGGTCCCTACAACAAAACTCGCGGTTTGAACGGTTCGGCGCCATTTCTGTTTGATCCCGTAGGTGGCATCACTGACTCTAAAGGGTTAAGTCATGCAAAAGGATGAGCCAAGATTCGCTTGGTCTTCCTCAAAGATGGTCATGTACATCATACTGTGTCCCAGTACATGGGCTGCATCCTTCACAGGATGTGGGCGAAGGCTGAATGCGTCACAGAAGCGCGACAAAGCCATCCGGTTTCGAAGGCTCCTTCAAATGCAGCCTAGAAACGCGTCCTTCTTTTCCCGTGCCACGAAGGATCCCAAGATCCATTGCGCAAAGGTAGAGTGGGTTTGTCCCGGCTAGGTGATAGGAGCAGCATTTTGTGACACAAGGACAAGGATGGGAACAGCTGATAACATAAATAGGAAAATATCCATAGGCCAGACTCTCCCATTTCATTTCATTTTCGGTTTGACCGTTGAAGGACCCCGACTATGTGAGTTACGCCTTTGTAGACTTTGTCCTTCGTGGGATGCAGCCCATGAATTGGGTTAAACTAAAAAACTAAAAATTCTTATTCCACATACTGTCACACCTACTCCTGCTTTACTAATTGGTTACTCGAACCTGCTCTAGGCAGGGCTCAAATAGAGCCCAACCTTACTTAAGGAGAGCAGTGCTCACTGCGCGGTTGTCAGCATTGCTCTTTGAGCACAGGACTCAGTATTAGCCTTGTCAGACTTTTGGAGCTGTTAGTTTAGGGTAGGGTCGGTGGTGTGGGTAGCCCCTGGGGTTTATGGTCCCTATTGACTGCCATTTGTCCTTGGGCTTTTGGTGGCTGGTTTCTGTGTTAGGTGCTTAATGATCCCAAAGCTTGTGTTCTGTGCTGCTGGTATCCTTTCTCTAGGGTTCCAATGGCTTGGGTTCTGCTCTCACTCCTTTTTAGGTTCCTTGTTTGGGGTTTTCAAGGCCTAGGCAAATGAGTCTGCCTTCAATTTTACCTCATCCTGACTGTCCGTCCATTCAGCACCCTTGAGTCCCTGATTTCCTGTTTCCAGCAGAGTTGGGGACAGAAAACCTGGCATGATGGATGGGCGGCCCAGGTTGAGGTTCTGTCATAGACATTATGAAGGCTAATAAAATGTTTTATCCTGTATCCTGAGTCCAAATCATGACAACATTCACACAGAAGGTGGCACAGAATAACCTTAAAGGAATTTCCCCCCCTAAAGGACAGGAGTGGGTATTGCATTCAATGGTCAGAATAGGAATCAAGTCAGCATGTCTAAATTGGAAGCTGGAATATCATTTGCTTTCATTCTCTGCAGAACTTAAGTTCTTTGAGCACACAGACTTTTAGGAGCCTGATCTCTCATAGCCTTAGGTAAAGAACAACAGCCGGCTCGTTTCCCTGAAAGCCAAACAGTCATCGCTTGGGCGCAGAGTCATTCCTGGCCTGCTCTCCCACTCGTACATGAGTCTTATGAACAAATGCCGGCCTTATTATTATATTATGCATTGTCTTTGCATTCTTGCTGTTCACTCAGGGGAAAAGCTGACTGAATTGCAGCAGACAGAGGGAGACTAAAAAGAGCTGCAAAATTTAACTGGTGCAATGAGGAAACAAGTGATTTATTGGCTCTGTGCTCATTGCCTTCATTAGGACTCTTATTTATGAGAATCTATCATCAGAGTGCAGTGATAAGCGACTTTGGTTTTATGGAGCATATACAGTCCCCTTGTTACAAGTATTATTACCTTTGACAGCTGTGAGTACATGGGCATTACACAAAGCACAGGGTTTATAATTACCACTTTCAAGTTGAAAATATATGTTATTTACTGAAAACTGAAGTTTGATTTGGATTTAATCTGTTTTTGAAGAAGAAAGCAAGGCTATTTTAAGTTTAACTTTCGATGTTTGTCAATTTCAGATTGTTGTAGCTTATTTTAGTGAAAAGCATTCTACACTTAAAATTATATTTTTCAATGCATTACAAATTACAATTTGTAAATACATGCCACAGCAGCAACTTTTTTGCCTGGATACAAACCTATAATTGTGACATAGAAATATATTCTACACCACAATGTTTTAATAAACAAAACTCATTAATTACATTTGTTGTCAGCCACGTTTATGTCCTACAGTGGCCTGCCCTCTCGTCCAGGCTGTGCTAGCCTTATGTCGTGTGCTTTATCGTGCCTGCCTACAGATCCAAAGCAGCCTACTCAAAAGTGGTTATACAAGATGAATGCAATAAATATATAATTTTCTGTGAAGAATAGTAACATTTTGTAGACTGCTTCATGGATAGGCGTTTAAAATGGATTGAAATCATGTTTAGCATATTTTTCTATTGATTATGTCTGATCATAATGCACTACAAGCAGAAGATACTATCTGCATTGTAAATAGGATCATCAGTGTTTTCCTAATGTCATTAGAATTCAAGTTGATTCCTGCATTTAATAAGCTCATAAAACAGATGCAAATTTAATTCATCTTGTAAAAACATATACTGTAGATGTACTCTGTGTCCTCTTAAAATGTTTCTTTTTGTTTTAGAAAAAAAAACGAATTTACATGCTCAACCCTGTTAACCATTGTCTGAACCTTTTTTTTTTGCGGTTGACTTTTCAAGGAACAATCACATATCAAGAGAAAGACAAAAAGTCATGTTTTATTCAAAGGCACAGTTAAAGGACCCTTTCTCCTCAGAGAGCCTAGGCTGTAGCATTCAGAGCTGTAACAGGTTATTTCTCTGGGACACTGTGTTTATCCACATATGACAGATGCATCAAGGCATGGACAAAGAAAGCTGGCTTTGTTGTCCCCCTCCTGCTGTTGTTTTAGATAGTGGATATAGAAATCAAGCAGGTTGTTAAGTGTGAGAGGAGCCGCACAAGGCAAATCAAAGGAGGTGCTTTGAGTAGTTCATTCAGAAAATAAAAAAGATTGGTTTAGTGTGTTCCCAAATGAACATAACAATCTGTATTGCAGCAGAAGACAGTATTACTAAGTGGGAGCAGGGCAGACAAATGGCTCATGAAAGCCATCATCAGACCACAGAAAACAAATTATAAGGTTTCCTCATCAAAGCTTTGTGTGGTTAGATTTGACTACCGCTCAAACGAGGACTTAATGTTTGTCTGCTAAAGCACATAACTTGCCATCAATTATGGCCCTAACCAACTGGGAGAATTCCATATAGACTTTCCCACCGCGATTGTGACACATCCATGGGGGACGGATGGCCACCACCACATCAATAGCATTTGATGGTAACTCATTTATAATTATAATTATAATTTTTTTGGTTTTCCATCCATCCATCCATCCATTTTCCAACCCGCGTATCCTTTCTGGGTGGCGGGGGCCAGGTCCCCAAGCAGCTACTTATGTTTTCTCTCATTTCTTTATTTACTTTAATGCATTAATGCATTGTTACTGTGCTGTTTTCTGTTGTCTTAGAATAAGACAACATAAAGGGAAATTCCTTTTTTGTTTGTATCTAGCCGTTACTCCTGCTGCACGGGGAAAATGCATTGACATTTCTCGCTTTATGTTTCATACAAAAGGCATCGACTCTCAGCCGTTATCTTTCTGCAGCCTTACCCACATAACAGTGCATACAGACACTTCATAAAGTTTGAGCCATAACTGAAAATACAGAAAACAATGACGTTCTCTGCAAGGTTGTTCTGCACTATAAGTATGGTACAGAAGAACGGGCTTCACAACTAGTGCTGTTGTCAGAGTTCTGGACCCCAATAAGGGAATCAATCAAATACAACAAAAAAATAGGTCACACTTCAATACAACTACAGTACACTGCAATACAACACAACTTTATTCCAGTTCTGCATACATGGAGACACACAACATGGACGCATTTCAGCGTAATGCCTTCCTCAGTGTACTATAAACCATATGCTGTCCCTATTTAAAAGCACGTCTCTGCAAGGCAATATTGTCAGTTTAAGATATCAATAAATATAAAAACTAAACAATGTTGGTATAAAAGCTGAAGATTTGAGACAATTTGAGGATTGTGTTTGAAAAAGCCAACGGTTCAATTTCCGATCAATGCTGTAGATTACAGGTTGTGCAAGTTTCCCTCAATTCTGTGGTTTTTTAAACAACTAGCAGCCCCAATGCTGAAAGATAAGGCTAAATAACTATCCAATTTCTATCACATCCTGGTTGATTGAGTATCTTTTTTGAGATAAGATGTGCAATGGAGTTAAGCACATTCATAAAACAAGCCTTTGGGTCTGCAATATTTTGCATGTGAAATCATTTTTGTTTATTTAAGTATTATTGCAATTGCAATTTGATGCAGTCATCAAACTCTGATAATGTGTTCGTTTGAATAATATAACTAAATCAAAAATTAATAGTTCACCCAGAGGAAAAATAAAAAAGTAAAGATTATAACATTATTTAGAAAAAAAATCAATTTTTAATATAGTTAGTTATGCTTTGTATGTTGCGCTGAAAAAAAAAACCTATTACAGAAAATGTGTTGTTGAGGATAACATGCTGTTCATGTTATGCTGTGCTCTATTTGAGGTGCAGATAGTCATAAGATGTAAAATGATACTATTTTCCCTGGCTGGAATCACAATAAGCTGCTTTTATTTTTTCCAAATGTAATGTTTATTGCAGCTTGCTTTTTGTGTTGATATCATACAATGGTTCTTTCCTGTTGGCTGAGCTTATATTTATCCTGACATACCTTGATTGTTCAGCTCTGCGAATCACTCAGCCGCTAATTGACGTGTGTTTCCAAATTATATGCGTGAATAAAAACCACAATTTCATCCATGCTCTTCAGTAACCTTCTAAATGAGGGCTGCAAGTCATAGGTCAAGTGCACTAATCGTTTTTGTCCGCCGAAATAAAGGTGGTTTTAAATAACCCATCAATCTTTTTCTGTGCCATTTTCACCTATAATAGATATGGATCATTTAAATTGCATTTCATCAAAGACTGTTTATTTGTTTCCTTCATTTTGGAACAGTGTTATGTAACATTGCCCATATTAGCAATACAGCACAGTCCTGGATTAAAATGTCAGAGCATTCTATGGGCATTATATGGAAATTATAATGTAGCTTCTTCCTAGTTGTTTGATTTTCAGATGCCAGCTGTTAGTGTATTTTATTTTCGGTTTGTGTTTTACGTTTATTCAAACATTTAGATTTTAGGTTTATTCTTCGATCATTTTCATTTGCCATTTCACATTTCTTATTTATATATTTTATTAAAGGTGGGTCGGGAGCACTATGGCTTCACGCCTCCAGGGCTGGGGGCTCAGAGCCCATTTCTCCTGTCTGTGGTGTGTTTGGAGCTGTGCAGGCTGTACGGTCCAAAGACAAGCTGCTAGCTGAATAGCCACATCGGACTTGCTCATGGTCTGTCAATGCATGCCCTGCAACAGACTGACATCCCATGTAGGACTTACCCTGCGTTGAGCCCAATGCTGTGCTTGAGGTGCTGTGCTGTCCGTGCAGCCCGGCTCGGGATACGCAAATGGGCGATTAATGGCTGGCTGCGTGATCGAATGTTTTAGTGAAAGTGAGTTGAGTAAAATCGTGCATTTTATGTGTACTACTAAGCAGGGTATTTCAAATACTGCTTTTCTCATTGCTTGATATTATTGTAAGACACACAGATAAGTGTATCTTAATGTTTTTCCTTCCTCCTGGCTTGGGCATGAGAAATGTGTGGTTTCATAAATATGCATCATTCCATGACAGAGCTTCCCCATGGAAGACATAGTGTGTTAAAGGAAAGATCTATACTACCAACATCATTAATGCAGTGCTTTAAATGCCATATGCTGTGTTGGGTAGTGAAGTGGCTTAGACTTCACATGTGCATGATTTCAGGCAAAAATATGACAGTTCTTGCTTAAATATTGTTTATTTTTCTACATCAGTGACCAAGTGTTTGGCCTTGAAAGTCACAAGTATTTCAACTGGGATAAACATGTATGTTTAATGAGGGTAGCTGTACTAGCGATGACCTGTTAGCCCTTTGAGATCTCTGATGAAAAGGGCATTATAAATAAAATGTATTATTATTTATTATTATTTTTCTTATTATTACTAGCGATGACCTGTCAACTAAAATTTCAGTTTGTGATTCAGACATATTCAAATGATTATATATATTTCTGGGGGGGGGCTGCCCATCATGAATTGCACTGTCCTTTCTGTAGGGGTATTGTGGCACAGTGCAAATGGAACATAAATAGGTGAAACACCTGGGCTGAACGCAGGATGAACTAAGGAGCTTAACTGCACCCACTTCTGACTGTGTCTAAGCCAGGATTCAGGGGCTCACTTGGAAATTTGACATCGTTTGTGGTGGTACTACGGATGATTAATTTGTGGTTGATTTTCATTTGAAGCCAGTGGTAAAGGAATAGGCCATGGACATTTGAACAAACCAAACTGTGTATTGGATTGTAATGGATTGGTGAAGGGAATATGGATTATGTTCCAGTCTCTGGGATTTTGGGATCAAATTATTTATTAATGAGCCACCTCTTTTAAACATGACACCACTCTTTTCTTCACAATATCAGAGGCTGCCTCTTTTAATCCACCTTCTACTTTATTTCCTGATGACAAGGGTTGCCAAGAAAATATATGTCTGGCTATGAAAACATAACTAGTTCTCCAGTATATTTATATTACCACCAGGCCTTCTCCAGCCCCCAGGAATCACACCTATGCATTCCTCATCCCATTACAAACAGCAGTTGGAGATGGAAGGACAAGGCTAGCAAATACTATGAACCACAAAAATTAGGCCCAGCTGCATTTTTACAAGACTTAGCATGACCAAGCAGGCAAGGGCTCAACATCACCCCTGTACATATAAATGGTTCCAAACGCTACATCTCTTATTATGCCTACAATGCTCTTATTTCAGATATTTAAATGGCCAAAGTTCTAAAACTGCAATTTTTACACATTTGATCTCCCAGAGGATCCAAAATACTGGTCCAAATTTGTCCAAATGTTTTGTAAGCTGAGTTGAAGACTTTATTGCTAATTAAAATACTAACTTTGCAAATAATAAATGTTAAGATCTAAGCACCTCCTATTTTACATTCGATTTTTAGAGAAAATGGCACAAAAATGCAACATATTTGAATACTATACAGTATTTATATTGAAGTAATAAAATGTGGGCAGACTTCATTTGGAATAATAAAAGTCAATGATTTAAGGTTGACTTGTCTTTAGCAGTATAAATAAAGGCTGCTTTAGATATGTTGATCTAGTAGGCTGGATAAAGTTAAAAATTATGGTTTCATGGCACCAGGTGATCATAAATAAAATCTACTCTTCTTGGGTCTGTTTTTATATGTATTTATGCAATTTTTTGCAATAATCTCATTGTCAGTCTTGTGTGTTCTTACTTTAGTGTAGCATGAAGATATACACTTTAATAAAAAGGATGTATTCACTGATTTTCCTCCCATATGGTCCCAGGTGTTTGCTTTACCTGGTGCTTTGGTCAGACCTTCCTGCCATGTGCCATGTGCCTCAATTATCATACATATTAATATTATATTCAACGATGCAGCGACTGTGCTTGGGAGGGAGAAGGCAGGTTAATGAGGAGTGAGGATGAGTTTGTGTCGCCATGGGAAACGGGTGGGGGGGGGGGGGGGGGGGG
>JAODKL010000040.1:13875968-13888236 GCA_026780765.1 Petrocephalus schoutedeni | reverse complement strand
GGGGGGCAGGGGTGCTGCCCTAGAAGGTGTGACTTCAAAATGTCAAAAGAAAATTCTGAATTAGCTCACCGAGAAGCATTCATCCAAGGGCATCATGTAGGTAAAGTGGATTCTTTCAAAAGTTTCAGAGGGTAAACTTATTGGGAAAAGCAGGTTGACGCCATCTCATATGTATATATACCACATTTACTTAACTACATCCTAATTGTTCTAAATTAATTTTTTATAATTTGTGTTTACATTTCAAACATTAATCTCTTGTCTGTTAAGTGCTTTTGTTGTTGTTAGATTATGGTGTGTTTTTATACATTTTTAAAACCTTTCTAAAAATTCTGACAAAATAAAAGGTGTACACTTTTTAGGCTGACTAACATAACTATGTTTTTATTTGTGCATTTGTATGACTTATGTGATTTGACCTCATTCCAAGTTGTCAGGTTCAGCGGAAAAATGGCTCTTGGGACTTTTTGTATTCTTTAGATCATGGGTCTCAAACTCCAGTCCTGGAGGGCCGGAGCACATTTTTGGGGTTACCCTCGTTTAACACACCCGATTCAACTCCTCGCAGCTCCTTCTGCTAATTACCACACAGCTCTTCAGCTCAATCATTTGCAGTGGATCAGGGAAAGAACTAAACTACACAGGGCCCCGGCCCCCCAGGACTGGAGCTTGAGACCCCTGCTTTAGACCATGGGGTTATCTTCTGCTTCCCTGACCACTCTGGCAGCTAAAAATGATTGGCAAGCGATAAAAGGAAGAGGAGGGAAAAGATCCTGGTGCACAGTTTCATACCAGGATTTTCTGTTTTGTTTCATGCAAACAGGTGGTATTATGTTGAAATGTCCACATTGGTTAATGCTTAGCAAATCAAATGTACCTTTCCTCCTAATCTATCTTTACCAAATTGTGGTACATTCAGGACATGAACTTTGGCAGCGTAAGACATAAACATAACAAATAAAGAAGACAGAGACTTTATTGATTTACTATATTTATCTGAGTGCTGTGTTATTTATATGATCGAGATTTATGAGGCCTAGGTCCAATGTGAATAACTTTTGTGCTTCTCCTGAAGTCGCAAACACATTTCCCCTGTACGGCCTCAGATGACTTTTGGGAGACTCGATATGTAGGCCAGATTTCCGCCATGATCTTATCATGAGGTATCATCAGGATAAACCTTCCTTTTGGTGGCCTCAACATTCCTTTGCAATAGCTATACCTGGGAGGCCCCTTTTTTTGACAAGAAATTTCCTGTTGATATTCATTTGGGGAGGAAGACCGAGTAAGAAAGTGTATATATTTTGCATAAATACAGAAACATGAAACATGCAGACATTTACCATAGAGAAAACAAAACTATTTCAATTATATTATTTGGTGGCACTCTTCCTCAGGACAGAAGGATCGAATCTTCCTCCTGTTTTTTATAGGCACTAGTAAGAGAAGAGAGAAACAGCATTTCGATTCTCCTGTATGTTCTGCACATATTGTGAATTGACGATAAAAGACTATTTGATTTGATTTTGATTTGATCTTCCGGCTTCCGCCAGCTGGCCTTTTCTTCCCGTGTTGGGCAGGGTTTCTCTGGGCATTCTGCATTCCTCCTGCAGTCAGAAAGCTTGCACTTGGGCTAATTAGTGTCCCCCAAATCCCTGTTATGTGTGAGTACATGGGCTAGGGATGGACTGGCATCCCATCTATGGTGTACCCCAGCCTTGTGCCCACACTCCCTGGGACTGGCTCCAGCCCCCTGTAAGCCCCCCCGCAAACCATGACCAGGATAAGTGGATTTGGAAGTTTGGAAGCATATTGATCAATGATAATGTATATTCTAGTGCCCACCATTCAAGTCACTTGATATAAATTTGTATTTGTACTTTTTCTGTTCCTAAACGTATTATTAGATATTAAATTATATGTGGTAAATAATGAACGTCACGACACCAAATCTGCATTTTCTGGATGCTAATGTATTATGCAACCATGTCTCTGAAGTGCCTATTGCCTGTTGGACTTTTCCAATGTTACCGGTAAACAGCTTCAAATGTTAGTTAATTTGGTATAATTTGGTATTACAAAGCCCAATACAACCCATCGCCCCGGTCCAATATGACCAATGGGCCACCACCTTATGTATTGTGAAGCACTTTGGTGGCAGAATGCTTTGATGGGCTTGGTTTTCATAGCCAGGGGATAATAAGCTTACCATGCATCAAAATGTCACTTTGTCTAAGAGGATAAATACTTGCTTTTGTTTATGAAAGCCCCAGTGCATTGACCCGCTGCCTTCTTGCAGGAGTTGGCGGAGAAGCGCTCGCAGAGACCCTCCCTTCTGTGGCGGGCACACTCCCTCACTTCGTGCAGGAGCCGGAGGACGCCTACATTATCAAGAGCAACCCCATCAAGCTACGCTGCCGGGCCGCCCCCGCTCTGCAGATATTCTTCAAGTGTAACGGGGAGTGGGTGCACCAAAGCCAGCATGAGTCCCGGGAGCACGTGGACGAGGGCACAGGTAAGGAGCCGTTTGCGAGTGGCACTCACCCCAGAGAAAGTGAAGCAGATTGCGCATTCCGTTTGAGCGTCCGCGGTCTGTGCAGGTGAACACATGCATTACTTACAATTGGAAACCCAGCCAACATGCTATGATATTCTTTAGTCAAATAAAGCTAGATAGGAGATTCACAACCTGCCTGCCAATCACACGTAGGATATACCCGTAGTGGAAAAAATAACTGCGCCACTATACTGTAAACATATAGAAAGACTTTAATTATTTCAGTTTGTAATTTGGCTTTATGTCTAGTCGCAGAGTACACCCCCCCCTGCATTTATGAGCAAGTCACATTTCTAATTTGAAATTCATAAGAGAACAACAGTTTTTACTGCAAAACATTTGAATTTACACTGATCTCCAGTTTAGAGCTGACACCTCCATACCCGCCCCCTGGTCTTTGAGTAGCGTTCGTGGCTTGATTTGAAATTCAGTCCAGTTTCTGACTTCATTCATTTAAATTTGGTGAATGCTCTGCATCAGGATACAAGGTACTTGCCTTGTGCAGAGAATCATAAATATATAGGTTTGTATATAGGTGTACTGTACTGTAGTACATAAAAGTACATTATAATACAGTTCACCTAATTTTAACAATGTCAGAAATAGGTTTATTAATAATCCTACTGTTGTTGATCATAGAGTATCTTCTACCATCTACAGAGAAAACGTGTTTGATTTCTCGTCTGAAATGTGCTTGAATTATTAAACACCGGTCTTGTATCCACTAGAGATACTTAGGTAGAGAGTCTTTTAAAATAATTTCTAAAAGTTTGGCATTGTCCATTTGAGTTTTGTGAAGATGATTGGCAAATGAAAATGTTTTACCAGATGTTTGTGTTACGTTGTCGGCGAGAGGAACGACCCATCATGCAGGCTGCGGGGGTAAAACCCTTTCTAGGGCGTTTTATTGGAAATCACTGAAATCACTGAAATCATGAAAACACTGGGAAACAGACATGCAGGGTGGGCTGATCGTGACAGTTTACATGTTTACTTTGTCCTATTCTCTTTATTATTTTATACTTCACCTTTATATTTCACTCAGTCGAAATGCATTACATCCAGTAGGTATGATAAATAATTCATTTGACAAATAAGGAACATTAACTACTGAATTAGACATGGTGACTGACAGAAATCCACATAAAATAAAAAAAAAATCACAGTTAAATTGAGGAAACTAGTAAACTAGTAAACCTCGGAATAAAAAGTAACTACAAATTCTAGGCATTAAAAGAACGTCTGTCTGTTGACATGAAATTATGTAATCATCTGGCAACAAGTTGTTATTTTTTTCATGTCCTGAGAGGAGAATCCATTTACCAAGTTTCAAGTTCAGACAATTTAAACTTGACTAAACCTGGGTATCAAAACCTGATTGATGACCAGTTACGGCACGTTTCACGCCTCACTAATAAGACTTCCAGGTGATGAGATGTTTCATTTTCTTGCAGATGTAAACCACCAATAAAAAATCAGCAAGAGTTTATGTGGCTGCTACATTGACCTTAGAAAACATCTGTCAAAAGTTTCACAGAAACCAAATAATGTGTCACTGTTTATAAATATGGTTTTCTATTTTAAAATGATGCCAACTGAAATTGATTGGAAGCTACTTACTTGGCGACTGTACTGTTTGGAAAATTAAGCAGCTTTATAACTAATCCAAAGTACTGTTGTACCAAATTTAGTGACATTTAGATCAAAAGTCTAGGAGAAGATGTCTTTTAAAGGTTCTGGCATAAAATAAAAATGGCAGAAAATCCAGCATGGCAGAAATGGCCAGGGCTATGGGGCATCTTTTCGTCTGAAGCCAAGTAATCTAAATTGGAAGGGATTTCACATCTAGGCCAAACAAAAATGGGTTTTTGAGTCTTAGTGCCACCATATGGCCAATCTTAGTACATTAACTAACCTGTGGTAAAGAATTGTTTTTAATAATACCTGTTATGATTTGTTATATTTTGGTCACAGGAGGCTAGACCCTGAAACATTTTGGGAGAAAGGTGTTATCTTCAGCAAACAAAATAATTCTTGCCACGTAATCTGGAAAACTACTATTACAGGCATTCAAAGAGGCTTTACATTTATATTACTGTTTGTCTACCATATATTACAAATAAAATAGCAAGTTATATGTACAAGTTACGTAAATTTTATCACTAGATTTAATTGAAATTATTTAAATTAGGCTTTTTTGCTATGGAATGAATTCTCCAAAATCAGTCCATTTTGTTTTATTAGAAACCCACTTTTAACCAGGGGAAATTTTCATGAATCAGGTTAGATTGTCTTGACAGATCCAAATTGTTGTCCTGTGATGTAAATTCCAAAACACATGGGAGGCTGGAACATATATTACCCAGTGCAAGAATCACCAGAGCAATGAATAAATCTTAATTTTAAGGGCTATTATTGTGTCTTAAAATTATTCTGTCATGCAGGTTATATGAATTAAGGTTCCTATCAATTCCATCATCCATCACACCTAAATTGTAGGTGAGCCTTTATAGGATTAAAAACATATTTCTTCTAAGGTCTAAGGTTTTCCGCCAGGATTGTGTGTATCTTGCACCTTCCCCCTATCCATTCTGCATCCCTTACAAGCTTCCATATTCCTGAAGCACAGCAGTGTCCCTTGTTACAGTGCCACCACCATGTTTCATGGTAAGGATAGTATTCTTCAGATGATGCATTCAGCCTTACCACAACCAGAGCTGAGGCAGAAAGTGCAATTCGGGTCTGAGCACTTGTGCAGAATTTCCCGGGTGCCTTCTGGCAAACTAGCTGAAAGCTAATGTGAGTTGTTCTTTCATGGATTTCTATTTGCTGTCCCGGATGTATAAAGTACCCAGGCTATTGTTGCCTCATTAACAGTGTGTCCATGGAAGCCTGTCAGTCCTTTAGCATTTCCAAATGCCACTTCTTGGCTCTCCTGCAAAGTGCCGTACAGGTACAGCCTTTTCTGAGCTGAGTAACATGTTTGCCATTGTTTTTTATGATGAAAAAAATTCTTCTATAGTGAACATTTAGTGTGTCTGGTTTTTCATTTAATACACCTCCATTTTGTTTGAGAACTGTGCCCCACATTTTCTTTGGCTGTTTCTTCGCCGTCACTGTTTAGCAGTGTTTCTCGTTATTTTTGATATCGTGTTAATGTTTCTGAAATATGCAGTGTTCTTAATAGCCAGTGTGCTAGCCTTCAGCCTATTGCACTCGCGCTTTGTCTGACTGACTCACCTCAGGCGAGTCGGCAAGATTCATTTCCAGCCCAGTTCATGACTTCTGGTTGCATGTAGCTGTGCTGGAGATTATTTAAGCCATAGGTGAATGCGAGCTGTAGCAGCTTTAACTATGAAGGGTTGCCAGTTTCAGCCTGAGGGTTTCTGGGTGCATTGTCACAGCTTTGTATGGTAATGGTGAAACTATTATTTTTGTCTCAAGAGTGGAAATCAATGTAAATTTTAAAAGCCTGAAGACATTAATGACAAAAGAATGCCAGCATATTGATCACTTACTCAATTACTCTTGACCAAAAGAGGTTTTTAATTATTCTGTTTATAAATAAATGTACAAGTGGTGTCATTTCTGCTCAGCGATAAGACATATTCTCTGGCTACAATTATCCATCCATCCATCCATCCATCCATCCATTTTCCATACCCACTTGTCCTTACCAGGGTCACAGAGGTCTAACCCGGCAGCTCCAGGTACAAGGCAGGGAATAACCCGGGACGTGGTACCAACCCATCGCCAGCTACAATTTCTGAACCATGCTATTTCATGTAACATTATACCTGGTTTCAGGAAACGCTAAGAGTTATGAAAATGCTTATTGTGCCTCCTGAATTCCCTCCCAGGTGACAGCCTGGCAGCCAATCGAAGGCAGCCTGTGGCTGATTGGGCTTTGGTTACCGGGATCTGCATCACAGCTGACCACAGCATAGGTCACTCACATTCTCTCTTCTGATGCTTCACATCCTTTCTGCCAAATCATTTTAATATTGAAAGAAAGAATGTTACAATTTCATGGAAAAGTGAGACTTCTCTTAATCCTTAATAGTCTTTCTATAAACCTAACCTGGTGCCGTGTGAGAAGGACAATGAAGACGATCAGTCAGCCCAAGTGCTTTGCCATTACAAAGGTCTGGGTGGGCCCTTGCTCTTGCCTGCTGTATACCAGGCTTTAAATCAGTATTAAACTCATAACCAGTGATAACGACATCCTTTACAGTGTGGTATGGTGGCCCGTAATGGCCAGCAAAATTGTATTATGGATTAGGCAGGTTAATCAGCCCTACAGATCTAAGGAGAATTGGGTTTTATTGATTAGGACATGGGCCCTCAATGCCACATGGGTCCATTGATAGGATCTCTTATTTACCGGCCAGGCAGATGAATCACTCTCTGATAAGCGCGACAGTGCCCTTGAGTTGGCTGCCACATATGACTCCACCGCCAAGTGCCGAGCAAGGACAGAGGCGAAGGTGAAGTCAAGGTCACAGGTTTCAAATCCATTTAGAGAAAAACAGGAAACGAGGCAGAAATTTATGGAATTAAGGTCATTTTATGTATTTTCTTACTACAGTGGAAAAGAAAATATTTTTGACCATATATCCCTCTTGGAATAAAATTAGCCTTTTCAGTTTTGAAAAATAAAACAGAAGTTTGAAAAAGAACCAGTGAAGAATACTGATTTGCTTTCATCACTGGAAGATGTGAGTCAGCTTTGCGACCAATGTGCTGGCCTGCTTCTCTCTTAATAGTGAAGATGGTTAAGGTTTCCTGTGAAAATCCCACCAGATCGTCACGTGCAGTGGGCTTCTCTTTTTTTGTTCCCAAGTTCCTCTGCCGTGTGGGATTTGTGGCACAATGAGAAGATGAGCGCACAATAAGGGCTGTCATGTTGTTTACTCGCCCTCATTAATTCAGCCTCAGATGAACCCCCACCATGGTAGCAGTCAGCTTGCTAAGGGCATCTGATGAAGCTGCGAATAAATAAATAAACAAACGTATAAATAAAAGGCACCATGGACGGGCTGTCAGACTATCAGAGCTGCCACCTTTTCTGATCTGGGATTTGTCTCCTAGCTCTTTGATTGCAAACTCACTGGAGCCCACTGGAGGCTGAAAACTCCAAACATTTTTAAGTGGGATCCTGAATTTAAAGACACTTCACAGATAAACTGGAGTTTGGGGAATCTTTTAGTCATTGATTTTATATAAGGGTTAGCACTCTGGCTTGGAGCATATTCAGGATTAAGCCTAGAACTATCTTTGTAAAACAACTCACTAGCACAACTGTCAGAGATTCTGTTCCTTTTAAGCTGCATGGAATACGTTTTTATCTAAGTACTCAAAGAAGGATTTTGATTGGCATAATATAATAACTTGAGTTGTTTTTGAGAGCACAAAAGCTGTTTATCTCAGCATGTTTATCTTAACTGCATCATCAGTGACCAACATAGTGCCTTTGAAATCACCTAGCAAATGCAGCAAGACTGTGACCCAGTGTTTGGCCCATGCACGGATGTATGTAAATTTATGTAAAACATTATTTGTGATTACCATGCAGACCCATGTGCCCCCCCCACATTTGCCGTTTTAAATGACAGGCAGAGCTTCACGACGCGCTGCCCATGGCTACCCAAGCCACTTAAGCTCACACGCTTGGCTTGCCTCTCTCACGTCGGGGATTAACGCCATGGCGCTAAGCACCAGCTCGGCGGCACTCTGGGCCACAGTACCGCTGGCAGGTTCACGCCGTCCCGAATCAGCCTTCGGGTTCACGGTTATCATAAGCATGAGACCTTCGGCTCCAAGGACGCCTCGAACGGCACATCATTCAGATTTACAAGAATAGTTACTGAGGCGTGCTTGGCAGAATGTCAGGCCAAGCCCCCCCCCCCCACTAAGTCACTGCAATGTTAATGGCTGGTATTTTTCTTTAATGTAGAAATCTCAGATTGAAGCCAAAGCACAAGCTGTTTTTTTGCCTTTTAAGTTACTCCAGCCTCTTTGCAGCCGTCAGGTTTTTTCGATTCTTGCGAGTGTTGACTTATTTGTGCTCTTACTTCTGTACAAGACATTAGAGGCTGGTTTGAAATTGATTTAAAGTGTAAAGTATATTTTCCATCGTGACCCAATTAGCCCCATTGCTTTTATGTCTCCAAATCTTAAGACCAGTTCCTAGTATTTCTAAAAAAGCAAAGGTTCTCAATTTTAAATCGAAACAGTCTTACTATTAAAAAAATGAAAATCTGACCTACATTGGAGCTATAAACATTTTGCTTGAGTTTTGTTTAGTGCCCGAATCCCTCCTTCTAGCATGTGATTGTACACAGCCACACTCAACTGTGCTCAAATGTATATTCCCTTTAGATCAATGTTAGCTGCAGACTCACAGATTCAGACTGGCCCTGAAGTGGATTCTACACACTGCTGATATTCTGCCCCCCTACCAGTGGCCAGGGATCTTCAGGTCTATTGGGGACACATGCGACAGGATAATACTTGGCAAATGATGACATGTGGTTAGATGTTTATTTTTTGGCTTTTATGGCCATTTAAGACAAGATTTAAGGTAGTATTTTGTTGAAGGTTAGATATTGAATCAGTAGTGAACAAAGGTCGTGAACTGTATCAAATGCTCAGAGAATACTACATGACTACCAAACTATCGGTAGTTTGACGTTTATTATCTTTTGATGGAAATGTTATGATGATATTATGTCATAAAAATATAATGGAATTTAAATAAGACATTCAACCTGCTGCTAAACCATTTTTAAATTTAGATGCAGTGCTAGGGTTTTTTGGAGCAAGTTTTGACTAATAATGTATTTGAACGCAGCCTCCTAATACTGGACCCGTCAAGTTGTCTTGAGAATGTTGGAGGGTTTATGGTGTTATTTTCTTAGTATATATTTTTTATAGCAGCCCTTTTCTAACTCTCCCCATGTGCATTGTTTATAACTTTCGAGCTCCAGGCTAATCTGGGCTCAGATGGCAGAATCCAGTACCCTGTCAGAGACCAAACAGATCATAGCACGGAGAATTCTGACATCTGTCAGTACCGGTGTCTGACATGTTGTTGACATCTGTTATCTGCAGTCTCCTCGCACATCCATCGCTTCCTGAAAGCGCCAGTGATGGGCCGCTGGCCTTTTGATCTAGCTTCGTGTGGAACGCAGAGCATGCACTGCTTCTCCATGGGTGCCCATCTAGTGCGGTATGACCATAATTCTGGGATTTCACTGGTACGTTTATTGTGAATGAAAGAATAGCCCAATTCACCCTTTGCAATTCGGAATCTCTAAAGATGCTGCAGTCAGGTGTCAGGGTGCGGTTCCTGCACTAGTGATGAGGGCAGCAGATTTCATTTCTTATGCTGATATTTGTCATCTCAGAACATAACCCCCCATCAATAATAATGCTGCCGTGCAGTTTCAAAGACAGTCCTGGAAGACGCCCTTCCATCAGTCAGATTGGCATCAAAACATCTCTATTAAATCAAAGGAGGGATTCCGATTGTGTTTCCTGACATAGAAGACACCTCCCCCCCCCCCCCCCCACACACACACACACACGTATCCTACAGAATTACCCAGAATAGCATATCTCTGTTCTTCATGTAACTCCACTATAATTTGTACATATTATGCAACAGAAGTTCTATTTTACATGTGCTCTCCAATAATTACTCAGTCACCTAAGGACCGTTTTCATTAAGGAGGTGCCTGCTTTATAAAAGACTCAAGTTGAAAAGCAGCACATGGGGAAAAGCCAGCAGATATGGCAGTTCCTAATTGCTTTCTCTTGAAAATAAATTAACGAGATGATTTTTTTTTCCATTATAAATTCATCCCTGCTTTAATCAATTTAATCTCAGTAATGCTACCAGCGGTGATTTAGGTTACAGAACAGGGCAAAATTAAAACCTGTCCTCAAGGTTTTAAAGGATATTATGTCTCTTTTTATTCTGCCTACTTAAATTATTATTAATAAACCCAATCAAGGGCAACAAAATATGACTATTGTATTATTTTCTCAGTTTTTCTTTTCTTTGAAATCATTAATATTTCCTGCCCAGTTTCTGTGACTGTAAGTATGTTTTAAGGTGAAATCTGTGCTTCTTCCCAGTGCCGTTCGAATACAAAAGGAAATAACATCAGGTGTCAAAAGGACGCTAACATTGTTCAGATGTGTTCAACCATGTCATGACCCTGATGATATCCTAATGGAATCTTTTGAATGAGATTCAAGCATTACAGCAGAATTATGCCCATGTCACTCCTTGGCAGTACATGTTTCTAAATCCCTTTTAAAGCAGTTTAACAAGGGTCTAAATTGTAGATTTTATCAGAATTGGTCTTAACACAGTGCCTTTTACGCAAGTTATCATAGCCTTGTCTCGTTTTCTGATTCCCTCTGGTTTAGCTTGACCTTCCCACTTTAGGAGACTCGATGAGAGGAAGAAGAACCTAAGCAGGGTGAGCCAGTAATGAGCTGTTTTTATTTGCCAATTTCAAGGTGATTCAGTGCGTGGATTTGAAAGATGCTCCCTCTTAGGGTAAGCTGAGGAATAGTGAAAGATTTCCTCTGGGTGGTCCTGGGAAATGTGTTCAGTGGGGGCCATGGACTGGAAAGAGTACAATGTGTGTTGCTCATCTAAACACAAGTGGGGAAATTGATGACAATGAGGAAAATCATGTCAAAACTTTACCTTCAGGTCTGTGTCCTAACACAGATACAGCAAAAAAAATGGGAAATGACCATTTGCAGAAAAAAAGTCTTGTTGTTGTGAGCGGAGCAGTGCTTTCCGCTCCATACCGTTTTAAATGGCAGTTCATAAGCATCAAGGCAGGACAGCTGCAGTGCCCGCAGTGCCCTGCCTCGCAACAGTCCGGAAAACATATTTCGATCTGTGGCCGTCTTCTGTGTCGTTCTTTGCGTTTTTGTTATTGACAGCACATCCTGGAAAAAGGTAAACAAACAGGCAAACACATTCGGGAAGGGTTAAACCGCACAGCGCGTATCGGGGGTGATTGGATTTCGGTGTAATTCACTTTTCATGAGAACAGCACGATGTCTCAGATAGGAAATTGTGAAAGCGGTTTCCTGCCAGTAGAGCACCCGAGCGGACCCAAAAAAGCCATTCAGAGGTCTCTGAAAGAACAGGTATTCTCAGCTGTGAGGAGGGTGGCTAAGCACCATTGTGCGTCTCCGTGAAAGTGACTCTCCAAATTGCTGCTCTATGCAGCCATTACACCCTCACTTTATATTACCACTGTACTGTATATTACACCTGCAGAGGGGCTCAATATCTCAATATCTGTGCATCGCTCCATGCTTGTCAGTGTCATGTTCCCTAAACAGGCTACCTCCAAGATCTGGGATCCAGCACAGATCTCACCTGTTTATTGAACCTGTCTGGAACGTATTTTCCATAGAATCTTTCAAATACCAATTCCAGTCAGTTGTTCAATGGGAAGCGTAGAAAGTTTTTTTTTTGCCATACTGAGCCTTTCTTTGTTGATGCATCTGTTTGTTCTTTGCACGTGTACCATCCTGTTGTCTTCGCTCTGTATTTTGCATTGTGATTTTAATATTGTTCTGCCCTAATATATTTTTCTAGATGAGTTTTCCATGTTTACATGTTTTGGATTCTGGTTTTCAGTTTTGTCACCAAAACAACCATGAATATATATA
>JAODKL010000040.1:13813789-13867293 GCA_026780765.1 Petrocephalus schoutedeni | reverse complement strand
CGGGATAGGCTCCGGACCCCCCGCGACCCTGAACAGGATAAGCGGGTTGGAAAATGGATGGATGGATGGATGGATTTTAAGGAAAGACTACCTAAGAACATGCAGAAAGAAAGATAGGGACATTGTTTTTCTTTTTCTTCAAAAAGTCCTGTGTACCACAGAAATGATAATTATGATTAATGAAAATACTGTGATGAATACTGAAAATTCTCTTGATTGTAATGCAGCCTTGAATTGCAGTTGAATAGAAAAATAGAAGGACAAGCTGTTTGAGCTATGAAGTATAATTTTCTCCTTGACTTTTAAAATCCTAATTCTGACGTTGAAACTTATTGTTGTTTTTCTCTTTAGAGTATTGTAATTTGGATATTTTTAATGTCTTGTTTTTTTATGAAGTCATACATATTGTGCAAATGGAAACTTGGAAGCTGGTTCTATAAGGAATATCTAATTTAATTTCCGTATGGCAATACTGCTCAAGTTGCTTGTCCTATTCGATTTATTAGAGTTATAGAAACGTAAGAGTGATTGCTTTCACTCTCATTTCTCAGATCCTTTGAGTAAAGCTCGTATTAGTTTCCAGAGTTTTAATGTTGGCTTAATCTTTTCTCTAAGTATCTCCAGGCATCTTGAAAATTATGCTGCTATTAGATGGAAACCATATCATTTCCTAACCTCCAATGATCATATATCTTAACATGGTTGAAATTTTCATGTATTTTCATATCCATAATCTATCTGAAATTTCTCACATTACTGTGTGGATATTCTTAGATATTTCTTTTATGTTGTTTGTCAAATGGTAATTCTAAAAACAACAAATATGTTTCAAACTTAGGGAACAAAGATACAAATTTTAGAGGTAGAAATATGCTCAGTAATAAATTCTGTATTGGGAGGTGCAGGGCTACAGTAGTAACCTCTGTGGCTCCGTACTTCCAGGCCTAGGCTTTTGACCCCAGCCCTGTAATTACCTGGCTTTTCTCTGGCTGCTCCGTTTTCCTCCTACAGCCCAAAGACATCCAATTTAAGTGAATAGGTGTCTCTAAAATGCCCAGAATGTGTGACTGAGTGTGTGCCCCATGATAGATTGTTGTCGTGCCCTGTGCTTCTTGGGTTGGGCTCCAGGCTCACCGAAACCCTGCCCTGGATGGTCAACTATGAAGAATTGATGGATATCTGATGTGAAATATAATTTAATAACTACTACTCCCACCACAAGTCTTTGTCTGTGATTCCTAAATGCTAAAATGAACATGCTGTTTTATGTTCTGTATTCTTAATATGTCTTTATAGAGCACTGCATTAATTTCCATATATTTCAATGCTGAAGCCGTTGGGTATGCTTCTTAACATAACTTTTAATTAAAAATCACAAAAAAATCAAATGCTTATCCATGGTGCCTGTTGCACATGCTAATCCTATTGCAGGCAGAGATGGGCAGTATTTCAGTTAAATGTATTTAAAATGTGTATCTAATTACTTCTAAGTATTTCGTAATTTGTATTTTTCTGGACACAAACTAATGTAATTTGTAACAAACTGCATACAAAGAGATTGTAGTTTTATATTTAAAATGCTTAAAATACTTAATAAAATGTCATTTTCTTTATTTATTTTCTGCCATTTTAAGAACCATCATCACCAGGCATCACCTACTGTAGATGGGAAATAAATCACATGGCATATCCTGTTGGACCTAGCTTGCTCGTTGTGAACCTTGTTTTCCCATAAATAGTAATCCAAGGAAGGAAGATGCTTTAGTGCAAGTTTGTGGTGAAATATACTGTCAGATTTTGCTCACAGAGTCGCAGATTTTGCTCTATAACTAACATGCTAGCTTGCTTGTGGCATTCTAGCTAATTTCAACAGGCATGCTCAGTGGCATATTGAAGTTTGTCATATGTGAAAGACTTCATTAGTGATAAATCAGGCTGGCTACTTTTGCTCCTAAGGACAAAATTCATTTGTATCAGCTAAGCCTAGGTGTTTTTATAGCCACTGAGCCTGTGTAAAAGGGAGAACCGAGTAGTGAACTTGGCCTTGAATATTATATGCATCACAGCCGCCGGTTATGTATTTTTTTTTGAGCGTATCTAAAAAAATGTATCGTTCAAGTTTACGCATGTTTGGCACTGTACTGTTTAACAAAGCGGGAAACTCATGCATTATTAATTAATTAGAGAAAGCTTTGGTGTGCCTCCCTGCATCATGCATTTCTGCCCATCGCTGATTGCATGCTAACACTTTTACATGCCCCATTCTCCGGAGTGGGGTCATATTTTTGAATATCATGTTCCTGACTACATTTCTTTTTGTTCAGTGTTTCTTTGCCCTTTACAGAGGTCTCTTGAAAGAAGAGTGTGAGATCTTGGCCACATACGTTGAGAAGGACATCTAACTTTATTGGAATGAGGGGACACTGTACTTGAAAACTTACCTCCAAGTGTAAAGTCGATGTCTAGATTCTAATTGAAACAAATGTGTTTCCACATCCTCTGCCGCACAATCGTGGGGCTAATTTGTATCTGTCTGTATGTTTTTTTTCTCACTCTGCATCGCAATTCTTTTCATTATTACCCCTATGGCTGCGCACAGCGGCAACTGCAGAATGCCAAATGGATCCAATAACCCAGCATAGGACCGTAAATTAATTTCATATTTCCAAGATTAAATTAGTACATTAAAAAAGCCTGTCATCCTGTCATCATTGCATTACTAGATGAGAGCGTATCTAATGACAAACAAATTCCGTCCTTAGATGTTCAGTTAATTTCTTCTCCCCCTTTGGATATCAGGCTCTCTTTGGGCTTAGTTAATAATGCCATGTCTCCCCCCCTTTGGATATCAGGCTCTCTTTGGGCTTAGTTAATAATGTCTTTTTCTTGTCCTCCATTTTCACCCAGCACAACATTAGGCAAGGTCAGGCAGGGTTCTGCCTACTTGGCAGTCAATGTACAGCAGTGATCGCGCAAAGGAATACTTACATTTTCCCTGCTCCCAGAATTATTTATTTATTTTGTTTCTGGCAGAAGCAGAAAGGACAGAAATAATGCTTTCGGTTGAAAATTCCCAGGTCGAGATCTGTGCCTTTATATAAACTCTCCATATGTCATTTGGTAAACCTTTAGCACTGATCTTCTAGCAAATAACAGCAATTTAGCAAATCATGATGTGTTCCTGGCACAGGATAACTAAGTGGTACCTGGGTTTGTAATTCATAATTCTTGGTGTTTCAGTGGTAATAGCTGACAGTCTTCTGCTTAATGACCGCAGGTGTGACGCTTCCCCGTGTCATTACCGCCCGTGTCACTGTGCACGCAGGTGGAGTGGCTGAAGAACGAGGAGCTGGTGAGCTCCCTCAACGACGACAACATCGACACGCGGGCCGACCACAACCTCATCATCAACGAGGCTCGCCTGTCCGACTCTGGAAACTACACGTGCCTGGCCAGCAACATCGTGGCCAAACGTCGGAGCACTTCCGCCAACGTGGTGGTGTTCGGTAAGGCACACGCGTCAGACGGGTGTCACGCAATAGTGCGGATCGATTTCCTACGTGTCTTATCTGATGACACACATTTTAAAGCTTCACCTTTCAGAGCTGAACTGTGTAGCCATCATCCAAAGGTCAGTGGTGCATATCATAGTATGTCAGCACTGGGCCCTTAAGCAAGGCCTGTAACCCCAATGGCTTCAGAAGCTCCCTGAACCCTGCTCTCGGATTCTTGCTTGTATGTCGCTTTGGATAAAATGTGCCTGCTAAAAATAAGTAAATGGTTTTAAATGAAACAAATCCTAATATCTGCATTAAAATGCATAAAAATTTTATGTAATCTGGTGTAATCTGGCTTCTCCAGTGACAGCCACCTCCTGTAGCGTTTTTATTTTCTTTTAACGACAAATTTATATGATGTAAGTAACCTCCAAGACCCCCCAATTGTTCCCGGGAACCGGTTGACCTTGCCGTCTCGAATGTGTGTCCCTTTGGATAACAGCGACTGCTGAATATAGAAAATGTAACTGTAAAATGTAAACATAGAAATTGCAGTGTACAGTGCAAACATAGACTGAGTACAAAAATTATGCGGGCTACAGCTAGGCTTAGGAGTGACGTGTTGCGTAGCAGGCTGCCCAAATCAAGGCTGTTCACAGCTGGAGCAACCGCTTACATGTTGCCATATGTGGAGGACTGCCCTTCGCTGCACCCTTCCCGCAATTAAGATCTGTCCATTCTCATTTCTCCCCTAAGTGAACGGGGGCTGGTCCTTGTGGACAGAGTGGTCAGCGTGCAGCGTGCCGTGCGGTAGGGGGATCCAGAAGCGTTCACGCACATGCACCAACCCCGCCCCGCTGAACGGGGGCTCCTTCTGTGAGGGCATGTCCATGCAGAAGATAACCTGCAAAGCTGACTGCCCAGGTGAGCTGGCCACTTTTTTGTAGCTAAGAGATTGACTAAGGAAATGCAAGTTTTACCACACATTGTTTCCTGGACTACATCAATGAATTGAATGACCTTGTGTCACACACCACAAAAAAGGAACTAAATGACATTAATGCTTATAATGCACTGCGCTACTTAGTATATTATTAATTAAAGTTATTCAAGTGAAAACACTGCAGTTTGATTAATACTTGGAATGTGGAATAGATTTATTTGTATTTTTTAATTTATTATTTATTTAATGCAAAAAGACCATTAATACAGCATTCCTTTTTTTGTGAATGTGGGCACCGATTACTGCCTGGCATCTCTAGATTTGATGGATGAGTTCTCTGTTGTTGTCATGGTAATAAGACCCATGCAGAAGTGCAAGTGCATCCTATTAGGTTGCTTCATTCGCTTGAACGCCAACATTATTCCCTCCCAGTAAATCCTGGCGTCATCAGATCAACCGTTTAATTTTAGTTGCTTGTGTGTGCCTTTAAGAAGGGGCTGCGGGCTCATGCTGGCTAAGGATGCCAACTGAATGTCCCTTATTTAAGTGCCATAACTGTCCTCAGTATTACATTTAATTTGAATTGTTTCAGTGAAACAATTTGTAATATAAATCAATGAAGGAGTAAATCGCTTTGTATAAAAATGTCTGCCAAGCTTTGGAGTGATAATAAATCGGTTAAATGTGCAGTGTATCACTCACAAATGGATCACTATAAGGATCTGGGCCAGTCAGCTGAAAAAAGGCAATTTAGACAAAATCACATATTTGGTGCAGTAGGTTGAGCTCTTTTGTCATAAAATTATACGCCATTTTGCATAAAAATCAGGAA
Source organism: Petrocephalus schoutedeni (assembly GCA_026780765.1). Taxonomy (NCBI): domain Eukaryota; kingdom Metazoa; phylum Chordata; class Actinopteri; order Osteoglossiformes; family Mormyridae; genus Petrocephalus; species Petrocephalus schoutedeni. The sequence goes on along the minus strand of JAODKL010000040.1, from coordinate 13,862,021 downwards.
AAATATATTTTGAAAATGATAAAAATGCAAGAGGCATGGATGGGTAAGGAACAGCTTTGAAAGAATTCTTTGGAGCAATCAGCTCAGCAAAGTTTAGCTGGGTTTGCCCCTTAAGTTGTGGCTCACGAACAGGCCCTGAAAGATCTCGAAAAATGGTTTGTGTTCAGCATAACGTACAGTGGCATGCACTGCGCTGTGACTACACACACAGTGAACTTGCAGTGTGAAAGGTGCTGTGCCCTGTGCCCCGCAGTGGATGGCGGTTGGGGGGAGTGGACTGAGTGGACGGCCTGTAGCCCAGAGTGTGATAGACAGCGGAGCCGAGAGTGTTCGGCTCCGGCGCCCAGGCACGGAGGCAAGCTCTGCGAGGGGACGGGCCAGGCCACAGAAAACTGCACTGGGGGCCAGTGCACCCAGAGTAAGTCCCTGTTACTTTCACGTTTGTATTCATCTCATCACTGGCACGACACATGCATCATCACTGCCGCCATTCTAATCCATGGTCCTTTACAAACGTGTCGAAAATGTCAAAATCGAGAATAACATTCGCTGGTCAGTGGAGACGAATTTCAAATAAATAGTGCGATAGAATACAAAAGGAATAAAATAGTGCCAGTAGTGTGTTTTTCCCCCAAAGTATTTCTCCAAACATCATTTTATTTCTCAATCTCTTATTTTCTTGTGAAGGATAAACCAGCCAGGCTCTCACTATTTTACTTATCTTTTCAGCAGTGACTCCCCAGCCGTATCAGACTTTTTTTTTTTGGCTGTAAAGCATCATTCTCTGAGGTGTGTCCTGTCATGCTGTGCTCTGAGGCTTCTCAGCACGCTCTGACTTGAAAACAGCATGACTCTCCTGATATGGGAATGGAGTTTAATTGCCTCTTTCATTCCGTGTTTCTGTCTTTGCAGATCGCAGGTTGCTGCATGACGTGAAACCTCAAAGTGAGTCTGCTCTCTGCCGTCCTGCTTTGCGTTCCCGCCCTTAATTACATCGCAACTCTAAATAGTTCTCTAAATAGAGGAAGACCTGAAAAATTACATTGAATAGCTTCACTTCCATAGTTAGTGTAAGTTCAATTCAGATCTAACTAGTACTGGATGATACGGCAAAATATTTAATCATGCTAATTTTTTAAAAATTCAGTCAGTGTCTACAATTATCACAATATAATTCTTGTTGTTATTTCTTTACTTCAAGGCCCCATGTACGATTAAAATTCCCTTAAGATTCGGCTTAAACAGATTCAGATCATGAAAAGACAACAAATTGAATGAACTGCAAACTGAAATCTCACTTTCATGGATAAATCATACAGAAACCCAACTCTTCAAATTTCTCTCTGGCTGCCTCGCTGCTAGTACCAGCAGGCAGGTTTGCTGCGAGTTTTCCACCCATCCTGTATTTTATCAGATCCACCTTTATCGAAAAATCAACACTGTGTCCTCTTTTAAATAAAGATGGGACTAGATTTGACCCAAATTTTACAGTTATCACCCAGGTCCGCGGTTGCCACCACCTACTCCTTCCGATTGGAAGTAGAAACCCTCCAGGTTTTTGTAACTATTAGTGCCTGCATTCTGTATGTTCTGCTCGATGGCAATGCTTCAATAGGTTCACAGTAGTTTTTGGCAGAGATTACGATACACGAAACCAGTATTTCTGCATTTTTGTCTTTAAATACCCAAAGTACTACCAAACCAATGACATCGTTTTACTCCTTTAAAAAAAAAAACTTGTGGCTCATGAGCTGCCTCTTTCTTTACTGGCACTAGAAGTTTCCTCTGAGGGAGCACTCATCTCACGTATATTACCGAAACAATAGCATGTAGTGTGCTCTATTAACTCAGTCAACCTTGAAGTGCATTTATAGGTTGTCCATTCTTAAATGACTACCAAATGATTGTATTTCTGATCATTTCTGCCGTCTCATAGGCTAGTGTGGTCTCAAGCAATGTTCCATATTGACAGTTCATCAGTTTCTCATTATCTTATCCTTTTAAATTTTATATGACGATAAAATGATAGATTGTTTATATAGCCCAGCCCTACCTCTGTCTATGTTTTATGCAGTGCCTTTCCCAGTTTTCCATAACAGCTTAAGATTAACCAGAACAACATCATAAATAAGCATGGCAAAATGTAATATATAAAAAATAGTAATAATAATAATCGAGTCATATGGAAGTGATTTTTCCTTCTCATGAGGCATAGCAGCCTTATCCAATTCAGCAACAAGTGTGTAGGCGTAGTTCAGGCTAAAGTTCAGAGTGTAATGGTAGTGTCCTCTTCAGTCCTCTTTTAGAACAGCCAGTGGTGGTCAACAGGCCAGCCTGTGGTTTGAGACAAGGTGCAATACATAACAGTGTACTCCTTAACCCTAGTGTACTCCAATACATAACAGTGTACTCCTTAACCCCAGGTTCTGAAAGCAACCCAACGTGGAGGAAAATATGAAAGTATAGTGGCTTAGACATGGAGTAGCGAGAACTGCAGCACCAGAAGCATTATTTAAAGTACTGTTGAGTAAGCTCAGCCTAAATGGTATGGAAATATGGAAAACAAAGATGGTCCCCATATTTTAGGTCACAACCCATACTGGTGGACAGGAATCCAATAGCTAAAGTCTTTACCACCAACACGTCTTGCATTTAATCAAGGAATTACAAGTGGGCTTAAGTCCAGCAGTCAGATCTGGATTGTACACATAAATATGTGGAGTTATATTACGAGCAACCTGATTTTGCAGTGCGTTAAATGTGATTATTAATTTTGTTACAGTTCATACAGCAGCGTTTTAAAGGCAGTGTGCTCCCTCAAAGTGGTAGCCTATTCTGCTGTAGACAATTGTTCTAATTCTCCAGGATGCTAAAGAGTAAGAAATTGTCTTAGTCTTGTTTATTATTTCTGAGTTTTAGAAAAATATATTGTCGTGTCGGGTGCCGGGGGCGGAGCGGGGAAGCATAACCAGGAGTCCACAGGGTGATCACGGAGGGTTTATTAGACACACGGAGGGAACAGCACAGAGCAGCATAACGACGTCAATGACGGGACTGGGGAAACAAACTTAAACGCGGACTTAAATACACAGGACTAATGACATGGACGAGGAACAGCTGAGAAACGGAAGGATGAACATGAGGGTAATGAGGGGCGTGGCACACAGGAGGATCGGACGGGCAGGACGTGATATATATTTTGGACAGGAAGTTTAAAACAATTAACACATGGTTGACAAGAGGATGGCGTGGTGGTTAGCACTGTTGCCTCACACCTGTGGGACTCGGGTTATGGCTCCATGAGTGTGTAGTTTGCATGTTCTCCCCATATCGTTATGGGGTTTCCTCCAGGTACTCCCACAGTCCAAAAAAAGCTGAGGTTAATTGGAGTTGCTTAATTGGCCATAGGTGCGTATGGGTGAATGTGCACTGCAATGGGTTGGGGCCCTGTCCTGGGTTGTTCCCTGCCTTGTGCCCATCAGCAAAGACATTTTGGCATCAGCACAAAGCAACACGCAATAAATTGGAATGAGTTTCACTTTGCTATGTGTGGTATAAAGCAGAATATATGTAATGAAAAATTATTGGAAAGTATCTCACACTTTGGGCATGAATTCCATGTGTGTTCAACAGTGGTGGTTCCTTACGACAAGTAAGAATATAATGTTATTTTAATGTACATGCTTGACACGAAGATGATTTACACAGGTTCAACCACTTAGAACATGAGTTTATTCACCACTTATTCACCAGTGTTCCTTTTTGGTTTGTGGACAAGGAATTGGTGTACTCTAAGTGAAAAGCCAAGTGTTAAAAATACTTTGATTTGTAAATATTCTTCTTGCAGGTTGTGCCTAATCCTGTGTATATACTGTAAAAAAGAATCTTCGTTTTTTAATGTGCAAAAGAAACATCAGGCAGTTAAGTCTCTTTGGAAATGTGAGGATTAGGGCTTGCACCCATCCTCTTATTTGTGCAATCGCTCCATATTGAAACATTGAAAAAAAATGCTGTGTCTAGTTTTGATTCAATATGGAGCATAGTTTGTCCTGTATTTTTCAACCATTTAATCGATCTTTCTCACCTGCAACTTTTATCGTCCTGGACCCGAGGAGGTAGGGGTAGACTCCATTATATCTTCAGAGTGAAAATGTGAACCCAAGTGAGGATTGATAGTTTGATGGACAAAGGTGTGCGTCTCCAGTTAGCTAAACACAAAGACATGGCGAGGAAAAACCATGAGATTCTGAAAAGGCTGATTGATGCGTTTTAGTTCTTAGGTCAACAGAGGCTGGCATTTAGAGGACATGATGAGAGTGAAAAGTCTGACAGTAAGGAGACCTGTAGCAGAAATGTAAAGCTGTATAGCCTACTCATATTTTAATAAGGTCACTCCATTCATTTTACTTGCATTTCTATAATGGCTGTACTTCAGAAAAAGGTGTACCTGTTTAAAACTCTTAAAACCATTTTTGTTAGCATCGAAGAAACAGCTCACCAGTTTAACAGAAGACATTTGATTGAAATTAGTAACTAATGTAAATGTTTAGGACTATAGTGTATATTGTAATATACAGTTATATACACATACAGTTTATATTAATGACTAATATATGATTATGAATTGATAAAATGGGGGGCATGTAGAGTGAAATTTTGGTCAGCAGCTACCAATAGTGTAAACTAATTAACTAATTACATTACACAGTTATTTGAATGTTTTGGATTAACCATGCATTGGTGGAATATTAGATGGAGTGAGATCTTGGAGTGAGATCTTCACAAAGAGAATATCGTCAATGTGCATAATAAAATTACCCACTTTTACATGTTAAGTAAGCTAAAATCAAAAAGGGACTCCTCAAATTCAAGTTGTCAGGAAGTTTGTTCAGACTCTTATTTCATCTGTAAGGTGTCACCTAACAGTAAAATGACTGCTAGGCCCTCTCTGTGCTCTTACTCACAGGACTCTCTGTGCTCTTACTCACAGGACTCTCTGTGCTCTTACTCACAGGACTGTCTGTGCTCTTACTCACAGGACTGTCTGTGCTCTTACTCACAGGACTCTCTGTGCTCTTACTCACAGGACTCTCTGTGCTCTTACTCACATGACTTTTGTAAAAATGTGGCTCCTTTAGGTGAATCTTTAGCAAAATGCATGACTCTAAGCCAGGGTTTGGAAAACAGGCGATGAGTTCGTGTTTAGTTCCATGTCATTTCCCAGAATTGTTTCCTAGGGAACAGAAATATAGTAGAGAGCATTTCACAATAATCCCATGAGGTTATTTGAACTTGTTGATATTGTGGAGAATCTAGTACAATATTTGAAATTTCCTATATGTCAAGCCATAGTTGATGTTTTACGGTGGTATTTAGGTTTTCTTTAGTACAGTACTTGATGAGTATCAAGTATCACATGATGACATCCCATGTTTGCTCTTGAAATAAAACTAGAATACAGATATAATCAGTAATTTTAGATTTCATAGCCGAGACTTGGGTGGAGCTATATGGCGATACTAACAACTTCCTCCAATTATGATGCGTAATTACCTACCTAATCTTATAAAAGATTTGTCATTCTGAATAATCATTGAGGTGTCTAACAAACGTCAGACAGCGTTCATTCCCACACCACGCCAGCCACTGCTTTGGATGAAATGTACGGTATTACAGACAGACTTTCGAGGACGTCTTTGCTACTTCAGCCTGCAGTCTGCCTGCTGTTTTATCCTTACTATTCTTCACCAACCAGCGATCCATTGTCTTCTTGGAAGTTGTCTGCAGGCTAGTAGCTGCAGGCTCCGCTTTTAGCTTTTCATTTTCTAGCAGATCTCTGTCTAAGGAGAAATTCCATCATGATCAGGAAAATGACAAGAACTGTGTTTCTCAAGGGCAGGGCCTTTGTGAGAGATTCCCCACACGATATTCAATTACAAAGAGTATTTCAAGCCTGGCAAAGTTCAAACAAAGAAAAATTTTCAAAATCAATCAAATCTAAAGCACAGCTTGTGTGTTTTATCCTTAACCTCAAAAGTTTCTACAGTCTGCGTTTAGTGCTATACAACCATTTGAGTAATTCGCACATTTATCTTATCGGCATACCTCTTTCACATTTTAGCCTTTGTGTAATACTGTATTATTGTAATCTTAGTATTGCCAGTAAAAGTTTCATATTAGGATTTTTTCAAATATGCATTTCTTCCAAGTATTCAATGAAAAAGAGAGACCAAACATGCCAGAAATTAATGGGGTGTAATTATTGCAAATGAACTAATTTCATCAAATTGCATTATGTGTCCCCATAATTCCCCGTGACGGTAGCGTGCCTTTCGGCACATTGCCCTGACACCTTTAAAATCATGTGCTGCCACAACCACTGTTTTATTGGTTCACTGGTACCTCATTAGCACTTTGCTTACACCCCTGATGTGTGCAGCATGCTTGCTTCAATAAACAGGGGCCATATTGACTGAAGGAAACTGTTCTAACAGGAAGCTAGGCAACTGGCGAGCATGTCCATCAGTAAGAGAGCATTACATAATCTACATGTGCTTTTCTTATACCATAAAGTGCACTGTTTTTGCAGGTAAATTTGTGTAGAAAGGATTAGAACAATGTACTTGGTAACCAAGCTATTTTTTGCAGTTAAGCTTAAGACCCCATGTACTGCTGCAGGAAATACCCTTAAAGAGTGAGTATGCAGTAGGCAGTAGGTATTTGTGCTAATATAATTGTGTTTATAAAGTATTTTTCCCAAAGATTATTGCACATCCAGGAGGGGCTGCTTGCCAATAAAACATTTTCAGAAGGTTTGTATTTGTTAGGGAATCGGCTTCTGTGGCCTGGCCTCTGCTTTGTGCGCATAGCCCTCTGTGGGCTACAGTTTACAGGGCAGCTTGAGGGAGGTGAGCCGGCCCAACAGATGCACTTGGTGTGAAAATCTGGCACATCAACGTGTCAGTAATTAAAGTTTCGAAAAGAAGAACCTGTGTTGGTGTTCACAGCCATGTTTGTGTGACGCGTCGTTTTCCTGCTGTGGTGCCTGTCAGGGGAAACGGCACAGCGGAGGATCTTTAAAGATTGATTAGCAGATTTGGTAGCTGCTGGATGGGGAGGAGCACAGTGTGACTGTTTCGTGCGTTTTCGCCAACGTTTCCCGGCTTGCAAACACGTGAAATACACATGGAAACTCTTCAGACTTCAAAGCTGGATTCAAATAACGCTGGAAAATTTTATCCAGAGAAAGTATTAGACAAATAAGCAGGACGAGGAACTGGTTTAAGAAATGAAATATCCATCCACCCACCCATCCATCCATCTATCCATCCATCCATCCATCCATTAATCTCCTATCTACTCATCCTGTACAGTTTTGTGGGGGAATTTGGACAATTTTTTGATGAAATAAATGAAAAACAAATGAGATACTTTTGAGTATAAATGAAGCATCGATGACTTATATATTTGATTATGTATCATTTTCAAAAAATCCCGACGACTCATCTACCGTCCTGCATACGTAGCGACAACTTATGCCAAGTGCACTAAGTACAGCGTGGCCAATAACGATGAACGCCTTCTTTGTTTCAGGTATGGAGGGGAGTAACGACGTGGCGCTTTACTCGGGGCTGGCTGCCGGCTTCATCGCCGTCTGCATCCTCGTGGTGGCCGTCACACTGTACAGGAAGAACCAGAGCGAGTATGGCGTAGACGTCATCGATTCTTCAGCGCTCACGGGAGGCTTCCAGTCATTTAACTTCAAAAACGCCAGACAGGGTGAGAGCATTGATTCATGTAGTGGTAACAACACACAATACTGCATGTATGCAGGTGCTCGGTGACTATGCTGATGTACAGTTTTTCTTATAATTAATTGTAATATATACATATCTGTTATGTGCACATATGTACACATGTATCACAACCTGGATGTGTAACAAAGCCATCCACTGCCCATCCTCTTTTCTTGATGGATCAGGCCCTCTGTTACAGCCGGGGCAGAGGATCAATCCGCGACGAGGACTTTCCCCCCTTTAGACCACACGTTAGATACACATGCACACGATCCCCTTGTGTGGAGCCGACTGACACTGATGGATAAACGTGGGGGAGCCGGGGCATCGCTTTCGTTTCTGTCACACACTTTAATAGCTCTCGTCGCTGTGGAGTCTGTGGCCTTGCGTTCCGGCCTCTCTCCGCTACGGGCATCCATATTTCTGCGCGTGACACTTCTGGGTTAGCAGAAGTGATTCCCATCGCAGCGAAGGGTGATAAATCCTGCCCGTTTTTTCCCGACAGCACTGTAAAAGGGCTGTGCCCGTGGAGCTCTGCTGTGCTTCCCACTCACCTTGTCTCTCGCTCCCAAGGCCTGGGAAGTCACTCAAACCCAACGCTCTGCCGCACGGGCAGGGACCACAAGCTCAGCCATGATCCACCTGTCAGGCTATCAATTCTATTTAAATAGGCCAGCTTTTCGGGAGCCTCCTCACCACCACCGCTGCCACCCCCCCCCCCACCAACTACAATGAATTAGGTCCCACAATCTATCAGGCAGCTGCAAGACCCGTTATAACAATGCAGGAAGCTCATCTCATGCTGGCAAGGACACAGAGGTCACAGAATTCCCTAGGTCTCATGAATAATATGGGTGTTTTGTGGTTTTGTTTACCAGGCATGTTTAGCTGTCTGAAATATACAGCAAAGAATTTGCACGAGATGCCCGAAACCATGACGGCAACCTGGAAAATTTTACCGAAAAAAATTTTATATTAGTACTTTTGTTTGTGATTGTCTTTTTGCAAATTCAGCATTCACTAACAAAATATCCTTAATTCTAAATAATTTTGGGTAAGCAATTAATACATTATTGGCTAGTTTATTAATACATGTATTAATTAATCTAAATCAATTTTCTAAGCCTCATGGTAAAAAACGGTACATCAGCCTGGGTTAGATGGACCTCTGTTTACTGAAATCATCAGCATTCACCAAGCACTATGCAATTTCTAGAACTAAGTATATAAGTAATATCCTTGTCATCACTTGCTCCATGAATATTGTAGAAGGCAAGAACCGAGATTCTTAATCAAGCTACAGGCTTTTCCTCTATCTTTCTGCATTAGTGTCAACTCCAATATCCTCGTCTTGAGTGATTTCTAATCAGATGTCTAATTTCCAAAGAATCCCTGAAGGTATCTAATGTGAGGTCCATTTCATTAACTTTTGTCTTTCCAATTTTGCACAGCCCCATTACATAATTCTCTGCCAGATACTTATGGCATGTCCTTAGATCTTCCTCTAAGGATAAAGATTAACCCGTGTGTTCACTTTTATTTCGGGGAGATTTTATTTCTGCGATTTAAATACCTGAAGGTTTTATGCTTTCATTTTAGCTGCATGTAATAAAAAGAAGCATCTCTGGGTTAGTTCCTTCCTCAGTGGTGTTAAAAGTACCTATAGTCATTCGCTTTGTTTGCCGATATATGTCTAATAGCGTTCCATCAGTTTGTATGGTTTAAGAGGATGCTAATACAATATAATCAGTCTAAGCTGCTCATTGTATTTTAATAAGACATGTAAAACGTACGCCAGTAACAGCTGATTACTGTGCAAGTCTTCCTCATGGAAAGCAGCCTTGTTCACGTATGGGTGTGTGACATCAGAGATAAGTAGTAAAATTAAATGGAAAAATAAAGTGTGTCATGATGAGTGAGTCTCTAAAATTGATAGAGATATGAATGTACTTGAAAAGACAGTATTGAAGCCTGATACTTTTACTGTAGAATGAAATGCTTGCATGTACAATAACATGAACACTTGTAATTATAAAGGCAAGAGATTCTGGCAATGTTATGCAATGTATTATGCAAAGTTTGCATAGTACACAGTGAAATGCAGTTTCTTGCTGCTTTTGAAGGAAAGTGCACTACAAATTGCATTCAATTCTCTTGGCGGATGGGAAGATGCATTTTTATACTCCTATTTACAATATCTTATACATTAGACCCTTAGCCTGTAGTTTTGTTCTCACAAACATACCTTTAATATCACATTTTAACATTCTTATTTCTTTAATTTATAAGACTTTACTCGAGGCGGCACTAGTGACTTAGTAACTCAGTTACTACTAAGTGCATGAAATACACAAACCATTGTGACTGATTAACGATGAATGAACAGTACAGGTTAATTAATACATTAAGTAAGAATGTAATAATACACTATATTGCCAAAAATATTGGGAAAGAATGGGTTGCTCTTAGGAGCACGGTACTATGATGGGATGCCACCTGTGCAATAAGTCCATTTGTGAAGTTTCCTCGCTACTACAGTAAATATTCCTTGGTCAACTGGTAGTGGTATTATTACAATGTGGAAGCAATTGGCAACCACAGCAACTCAGTCACTAAGTGGTAGGCCACGTAAAATCACAGAGTCACCAACTTTCTGCAGAGTCAATAGCTACAGATCTCCAAACTTTGTGTGGCCTTCAGATTACCGCAAGAACAGAGCATAGAGAGCTTCATGGAATGGGTTTCCATGGCCAAGCAGCTGCATCCAGGCCTTACATCACCAAGTGCAATAAGCGTCAGATGCAGTGGTGTAAAGCACACTGCCACTGGACTCTAGAGCAGTGGAGACGTGTCCTTTGGAGCAAAGAATCACACTTCTCTGTCTGGCAATCCGATGGACGAGTCTGGGTTTGGCGGTTGCCAGGAGAACGGTACTTGCCTGACTGCATTGTGCCAAGTGTAAAGTTTGGTGGAGGGGGGATTATGGTGTGGGGTTGTTTTTCAGGGGGCGGGTTTGGCCTGTTAGTTCTAGTGAAAGTAACTCTTAATGCTTCAGCATATGGAGCCATTTTGGACAATTTCATGCTCCCAACTTTGTGGGAACGGTTTGGGGATGGCCTCTTGCTGTTCCAACATGTCTACGTACCAGTGCATAAAGAAAGGTCTATAAAGACATGGATGAGCGAGTCTGTTGTGGAGGAACTTGACTGGCCTGCACAGAGCTCTGACCTCAACCCGATAGAACACCTTTGGGATGAATTAGAGAGGAGACTGAGAGCCAGACCTTCCCGCCCAACATCAGTGCCCAAGCTCACAAATCCTCTCCTTAAAAAATGGTCAAAAATTCCCATAAACATAGTCCAAAAACCTTGTGGAAAGCCTTCCCAGAAAAGTTGAAGGTTGCTGGGCCAACTCCATATTAATGCCTATGTATTAAGAATGGGATGTCATTAAAGTTCATGTGTGTAAAGGCTGGCGTCCCAGTACTTTTGGCAATATAGTGTACATTACTTGTGGGCCTTCAAGTAAAGCGTCACCCATTTTTCTGCTTTGACAGTTCTGACTAAATACATCACTAACCACAACCTTAACATTCCACTGCTCAATAGGCACTCATCTATTTTTTATAGCGTGTCCCATATATAAATCTGGACATTTTTACAGAATGAGTACCTTTCTTGAGGGTATAACAGCCCTAGGGATCAAACAGGGAATTTGGTCCAATCTGTTACTGCCTGCTGCCCTCATTTTAAGGAAATAACTTACTGGTTTGTCACAGTTATTTTGTTACTCAACAGTTTACTCTTTCGGGGGACAAGCATATAAATATCCTGCATGTTAAGAATGGGCAGGTATTATAGTGATGAACAAGTTTCTTACATTAAAAACAGCACTTGCTCTTTTATTAAAAACAGCACTGGCCTGCTGCAATCCAGCCATCATCAGGCAACAGCTGGCCAGCAAGGACTCTGTGACACCAATGTTTTCTTGGCAAGACGTTTTCTGGGGGCTGCCAGATGGGCACCATGAGTCCCCGGGGCAGGCACTTGGTGCTGGGGACCCCCTCCATGACTAGCCTGGGTCTGTGCCAGTAGCTGGCCAGAGCCTTCCATTTAAAGAGGGGTTAGTGAATTCCCAGCCCCCCCATGTTCATCTCCAGCTACAGAGAAACACACCTGGTGGTCCTGATGGCCCATTTGTGTTTGTCGAACAGTGTAGTTACACAGAAATGGCCATGACTCAGAAATGTTAAACTGGTTCAGCTGTGAGTTATTAACCTTATAAGCCTTTTTACGACTGTTGCCGATGCTCTGTGATATTATTGGTGGGCTGAGATTGTGTTAATGGTCGTTCTGTGATCTTTTTCTTAGATATTTTGTTTCATATTTATAATATTATTTGACTAATAATTTTCTCCATTTTTTAGATGACATATCTATATAATGGTCTTATAATACAGACAAGTATTTATACATGCATGTATTTCTCCATGTATTATAAATGAAACGTAATGGTCAGTAAGTTAGGCTGCGATTTTTCCCTTTAGGAAACCCACTTCTGCTCAACTCCTCCATGCAGCCAGATCTGACAGTGGGCCGCACCTACAGCAGCCCCATATGTTTCCAGGACTTGATGGACAAGGAGCTTTTTGACCCCCTACCTGACATCAAGGTCAAGGTTCAGAGCTCCTTCATGGTGTCGCTGGGAGTGGCCGATCGTGCCGAGTACCATGTCAAAACACATCCCGAGACCTTTCCCCGGGGGCTGAACCGAGACTACAGCAGCATGGAAAACCAGAAGCCAGGCCTCCTCACCCCTAATGCCCCAGCGACCCCTGCCAAGACGCAACTGAGGACCACGGGCGTCTTTGGGCACGTGGGCGGGCGGCTGGTAGTGCCAAATACAGGTAAGAGGCTGTCTGAGGAATTTAAAGTGACAGAAAGAGATGTAGAGGGCATTGAGAACCTGTGCTGTTGCAGCAGAACTTTTGAATGGATACCACACAGCCAAATGTCAACTACTGTGGGTCTTTGTATCAACTTACGTTGGAAGGCTTTCCATATCATGAGCCTATTATAATTTTTACTATGAAACTGTAGTGTAGTGAACTGACATTCTTAGTAAAAAGGGATAATGTCATGGAAAATGCCATTTGCAAATCCACGTTCCATGATGAATTGATCACGCTGGACCTGGCATGTGAAGAGAGCCGTCTGTAGCATCCAACTCAGCCCTCAGATTTCCTCACACCACTGCTGGCATGACCCACAAATCCATCAGAGAAGTTCAGCTACTATCTCCTTGGAGTTCTTATGATTAAAGTGTCCTCTGCCCCACATAAGAACAGCTCCTGTACAGGAGGTCCTCGGGTTACAACAGTCTCGACATACGACGTTTCAAGTTTACGACTAACTCCCATAAAAACTGTTTCCGCCGTTAGTGTTGTACTTACGGACTACGGGGGCGAACTAGTTTTTGCTGCACCCGGCAACTTTTTTATACTCATTCGTGGTGGAACGATTTCGGCATGTACTTTTCGAAAATGAAAATGAGCAGATGCAGCAGAGAAAAGGTGGTCAGTACATTTCAGTGTGATGTGGCGCAATTTCTTCATTTAATTGTGTATAATGCAAACCCTTCTTATTGTTTTTCTGGATGGTAATTAAATAAGAGGCAAAGCAATAGAATGATGGTGTTGCTTTTCATTATGTCACGTTCTATGTCACTCACTGAAAAGCAATGACTCTTGTGCATCACATTTCCACACGGCACGCTTTCTGCGTGCTGCACACTGCAAAACAATACGTCGCATCGATTGATTTTCCGTACATGCCGTTTTTTGCATATCAAGGTGGCCCGGATTCCGCTCCATAGTTTTTATGTTGTAAATTATGATTTTACAACTGTGTTAGGTTAAGTAAGTGACTTAGGCTATGGTGTGTTTCGACCTCTCTCCAAGGTTTAACGAGATTAATGCAATAACACCAAAATTCAGGGGAACGTCACTGTCAAAGGAACGGAACTGTGTCGTAAAACGAGGACCCCATGTAGTCTCATACCCGATATTGATATGGATATTTCCTTAAATTGCCTTATCAGTTTAGTTCTGGTTATCTGGTTTCCCTACTTGAGTAACACAGGTCATACTATCCATCCATGCTATCTCCTGTAACCACGTATTCAGTGCAGGGTCACAGCGAAGGTTCATACTAGTTATCCAAAATATTCTCAGAATTTATTCAAAGTTTACAGTGACATCCAAACATCTGCAGATGCTCACACAGGCGCAGAAAGAAACAGCCCCAGTATTAACAAACACAGAACCTCCAACAGTCACAGACATGTGGCCTTTGTGGCTTATGGCCTTTTCCAATACTGGAATAAGTCGTTGTTTGGAGCATCGTCATAGACACTGTGACAGTGACAATTTAATGGCTCCTGGAAGGGTTCTCCCACTGTTAAATGCCATATGCACTTTTAAAGAGTAAATTTTAATGAATATTGTAGCAAGCTGTATAGAGATTACAACTTTAACTTCACCTCCCACTGATATATTAATTTCAAAATAGAGTCAGGCAGTAATAATGGCATTGCTGTCAGGACAGATCTGCTGAGTGTGAGCTCAGGGTGTGGTAGAAGTGGACAAGTTCTTTAACTGTTTTATAAATGAATACATAAATGAGCATGTGGCCTGATCCCCCCCCCCCCCAAGTATATTTACATCACCCCATCTTAAACTCCTCCATTGTCAGACCCCAGTCAAGGATGGTCCTTATTAGCACTCATTACTCCTCCTTCTCGGGAGAGGAAATGAACTGAGCATATATCCAGGCATCAGAAACCTTCATGCAGTGGAGTCATGGGGTGGGGGGGTGCATGGTCTGAACAGAGGTTCATGCACCACCGTAGGGAGCAGAAGCTGCTGTGTAGGAAGTAGAAGGTTCTATCTTTAGCCTTGCTAGCTGATAGCTTCCTGCTGATATTAAGAACTGGCTGCTTCTCTTCCACCACCTTCCCTCTACTCCCAGGCATCAGCCTGTAAAATAATAAAGGGCCCAGAGACGCGAGGAGACATCGGGCACAACCATAGAGTGTTGCTTTAATGGCCAAGAAGGCGGCCTGGCAGAACTCTGTTCATTGAACTGGACCTCGGGCACCCTTTTGGATGAGGGCTTAAGAGGGCAAGCAAAGGTAGAGATAGTTGCTGAAAAAGAACTGATAGCAATTTGTCTGCCCTGAAATGACCTACTTCACGACCTTGGGTTGCTAACGGGTTGCAATAGCAGTGGTCTTTTTGACCTGTCTGCCCTCCATGAAGAACCCCTCATTTTTCCAACAGCATACTTTACCAAGGCAGCAGTGAGGTTCTGCAATGACTGGAAGATGGCCCTCAAATGCCATAAATGCTGTGGCCAGTCATTGCTATAAATAATGCTTTTCTGCAGCATGAGCAACATCGAGACAAAGTATGAGGCCCATCCAGCTACTGGAAAGTGGCCAGCCAGAGATGGGCAGTATTTAAATTAAATGTATTTAAAATATGTATTTAATTACTTTTTTGTATTTTGTAATTTGCATATTGCTGAATGGAAAAAAACTAATTTGTGACAAAAAAGGAGATTGTGCTTTATTGCACCCCTGTTAGCCACCATGATTAATTTTATGGGAAACACTGGGAATAAAAATCAGAAACGTTCAAGATCTTGTATTGTATTGGAAATGTGATATCCTCCCCCAAGCCCAACTCACTGGCACAGGTGCAGCCTGTTAAGCTCTTATTGTTACTAATGGTACAAAAATCATTTTTCATTTTACAGTTAACAATACAACAAATGTAAAACATGTAAACACTTTTATTCTATTTAATATTACACATTACTAGGGATGTAACGTTACACATATTTGTCATGTACCATTACCATTTTACAAGTATTTTTCTATTTTCAAATTACAAATTATTTGTATTTAAATTAAATGCATTTTCTTATGCATTTATATTTTATTTTGTTACATTTGATGATCAAGCATTTGTGATTTGTAACAAGATCATTTTTCTTGTATTTATTCTGCTTAAGCACACAACACAGATAGGTCTCTCAGCTCAGTGAGGTCTGTTTGTGGTGTTCTATGTGACCAAGTAGGACAGAAAACCCACAGTAAGAATCCTGCTGTGATGTTATAACCGAGGCTATATGCTTTGGAGTCAGCAGGGCCCCGCAGGGAGCCAGTACGGTTTACTGCTTGAAGTAGTTCCGGTCTTCTCTAATAACTTCCACCGCAGCTACCGTGCTGTACCAGTCCCAGCTCTCTCCAAGGTTTAACGAGATTAATGCGATAAATCTGGAGTGCACATCCCTGATCAGTCCGACATATCTCACAGTGCGAGCCCTCGGTTCTCCATGTGGCCACGAGCAGCCATTGCCGCTAGGCTAGCAATTTAGATGCAGACATGGGCAGTAAAATGAGGAGTTTTTCTCCTGGGTTTCTGCACCGCGGCAAACAGATCCATGTGACCATGGGGGCTGGGGAAAAGAATGGTGGCTTTTTTTGGAGTAATGGGTTTTATAGCAGAGAAAGGGAGAACGATGGAAAGAAGCAACTGAGAGGGCAAGGAAACCAAAATCTGACGTTGACCTCGGGGAAGCTTGATACCAGTTGAGCCGTTGTACCTGGTGCTGGCATAGTCAGGGGAGTGGTGAGAGAGAACGAGGGTTTGTAACTCATTATGGGGGACAGGATTCTGTCATATCACATCACCACCCTTGTATATTTACCCTCCCCTGTCTTAAATATAACAAAATAGTAACCTAGTCTTTGGGTGACTAGAGAATTCCCAAGGACAGAGGTATATTAACAGAGAATTTAAGCTGCAAAAGACTATAAAAACTGGCGTAAGACACTATGAAGCCCTGACAGTTGCTGGAAGTTTTTGTAAAATGATAAAATGATTTTAATAATGTTACACCAAGAAGTCTCATTGTTGTGTAAAAAAGTTATTATCAAATGATCAATACCTTTCAATCTGGTCTTTTCTTTAGACTGTGTAGGGTTTCCGATTGGTGACAAGTTGCTTATGCAGTCAAAAACAAATTAATGTAAAAGATTTAAAGGAAATATATAAGAAACATATATAGGTAAAGCCTTCGTGGAACAATTTTTGGTAATGTTGTTTGTGCTTAAGTGCTAACTTTATACCGGAAGATGCAGAGGTTACTAATAATTATTTTATAATAACTCATACACTCATATACGCTCCTACAATATAACAGCAGATCTGTATTATAAGTAGTAGATCTTTGTCTTTATGGCATGGGGTGACGTCACTGACACTTCATACTAAGAGTATAAAAGGTGGACACTGCTCTAAAAGTTACTCCCCGTCATTCCAGTGAGTCTCATGCTGATTTTTCTTCCCTGTTTGTTTGTTTGTTTCATTTCTTTCTTTTCCAGGAGTCAGCCTACTGGTACCCCATGGAGCAATCGCAGAAGACACCTCCTGGGAAATGTACATGATGGTGAACACAGAGGAGTCCAGGTGAGTCTGCGTCACGAGTCCAGCTCCACCAGGCGGCCCACACCACCCTCTCTCTCCCGGCTTCTCCTTTCTTTCTGACAGACGGGGCCCAGCAGGTTTCTGGGTCCATCTTGCACTCCCCACAGGAGTCTTTGACGTGTCGCGAACTGAGTGCCCATTACTCAGATAGCCTTGCAGGTGGCAGCGAAGGCTGCAAAGTGCTTGCTTGTAGCCAGCTTACATTAAGCTATGTTATATTTCCCCTCTCTGCTTTGGATGGAATGAACCTAATAAATATATATTTTCTTCTTCAGGATTGTTAAGCACAAATCACCATTTTAGTTCATGAAATGTATGATTAAGAATAAAAATAATATTGATAAAAATATATGGTACATTTTTATGCTAAAACTGAATGTATGAGTCAAAAACTGAAAAACAAATAAGCCCTATGTGAGTTTAATAAGTTATTTTAAAATGAGAGTGAATCAGATGTACCATATATCAAATAACGTGGTTTAATTGTGAATATTTTAACTGCTTAACTAATATTTATAACCAAGGAATCAATTTAATAACGCATACAATTGGATTCATATAATTGAATGCATATAATTTTCAGTATGTCAAATTCAGGTTAAGTATTTTTTTTTTCTAAAATACTTCAAATTGATTCTTTTGGGAACTTGAATAAGAAACAAGGTTGCAATTCAGTGTCTTTAGCTACTGATTTATATTTTACTTAGATTTATAAGTGACATTTTTAACACCCTGTTCAGATATATCCAGGATCAGGTATCTAATATCTCTTTGTTTAGACAGCCAGAATTGTCTGTTGTTTATGTTAGGGTAACAGCCCAGGCATGGGCTTGGGCTCTACCAGGGGGATGTAAAGTTGATTTAACTCAACAGGGGTTGAACTGACTGCAGTAAAACAAGCTGTTTAATGGAGTCTGTTCCAAATTATTTGATGTTTTGTTCAAAGCTTATAGTGACTTCCTCTAAAGATAAAGTTTAATGGATCAATGAGGAGGCAATGGAATGTTTAACTGTATTTAATTTACAGTTTAAATTTTGTCTAAAAATAAAACAAATCAATTTGCAATTATACCCGGTACAGTCCTCATAGAACTTTCACTTGATGCATAAAATCTGACAGTTCAGTCTACTTACAAATAATGACGGCAGATTATTTAGAATTTCATGGCAAGCCCAGTACATTTTGAAACGGACAGCCGGTTTGATGCCCACACAGCCTATCAGGCTATCCCTCTGAATGCCTGCTTCCCCTAGATAAGCGCGGTGCAGTAGTCTCCTGACTTCCATCGTTCTCGGCTTCTTGGGCTGTCAGCCTGAGTGCTGTCAATCACAGCCCATTCAAAGTACAGGTGCATGCTGAAAATTGAGTTCTTTCTCCTCTTTCGACTAGACCGTCTGCAGTGAAGAACTTCCTCCGTCGCAGTTGTAATATATTATAGATCTTCCACAATCAGTCAGACCAACACCCTAAAGCATTTTGGAATGGTTAGATTACATGTTGAGGGTCCTTCCAGAGATTTAAGGTCAATTTATCATTACAATAGTCAGAGGAGACTACTGGAAATGTTGCACCTTCAACATCAAAATCATCAATTTGGCCACCTTGCTAATAATATTATTTTGTCTCCCAGCGAACCATAAGATTCTGTTTGTTATTTCAATAAATCCAACTTTTAAGACACAAGGCTACAGTCGATCGATTGGATGAGTGTTGCTGGGCCAAAGAAAACATGTCCTCCATCAAGCCTGGTCCATCACTGTTTTTTTTTTTTTTTTAGAAGAGTTTTCAATCTCAGAAAAACAGCTAAAACCTGTGTAGAAAGACTATGTGTGGCAGCTGTTTCCCTGAAGGCTCTACTCTGGTCGTTGCAAAGTGCGAGCACAGGCAGAACATTTCGCACTCTGTGAATCAATGAAACAGCTCCGCACTGGCAGCTGCAGCCTGCGTTACTGTGGACATATGCATCCCCCTGGGACAATCCTCACACAGTTCCTGAGATGATGAGCGAGCTGTTGAGATTATAGCCTTCTCAATTAATCTGACTTTATGTTGCCCTTTTGAAATACAATAAAATAATCTCCAGATCTGTTTATGGAGAAATGCTGCATGGCTGAGAATTGGTTCCTTTTCATGGACATTAATGTCTTAGCCCAAAAATGTCACTCACAGACTATGTGTTACGCTCAATACAATATATAGTAATTTTGAGCAAATGTCATTAAGAGAATGAGAGATGAGGGTTGGGCCATAATGTGTAAGAAGCCATATTACCATGTGCTTTTATTAAATGCAGCTGCCACTCAGAGCATTCAAACATGCCCTGAGACCCGTGTGGGAGAGTCAGCCCCAGACTGTTTAAATAATGGAGTAAGGAGCCTATCAGAAGAGGACACTTGACATGACTTGACACAAAAGAAATTACAATAAAAATACAAATAACGGAAATGAAAAATTTACATTTATTCATTTGATAATAGTTGCTTTTGTGCTTAAGAGCGTCTATCTGGATGGGGGTATGCAAATGCTTTTAGTAAACAAAAATACCAGTAAAATTATGTAGCAGTTACTGAAATGCAAATATGATGGTTTATGATGGCACGGCGTTAATCAGCATCCCATTTCAGCTGTATACCCGTCCTCATGAGCTTCTGATGTCCATTTTTATAACCCTGTAGGGAGGTTTGTCAGTAACAGACTACTGACCGGCTTATTCACTCTAACTTAGACTTAGCGACCAAAGAAAATACCACCATCACCAAAATTACTATACAGTGTAGTGCAGTATGAGTGCATCTTTGTTTTAATACATTAATACGGTATTAATATTAATTTTATGCTGTGCATTATTTCCATTTCAGTGAATACCTGCATTACAGACATCTGTTGTGTATCTGTCGATGATATGAAATGGATATTTTTTCTGGTTTTTAAAGCTGGAGGCATAATATATTTTATATAGCTTTTTAGAGATGTACTACTCACATACCCATCTATACTGTTAGCAGATTTGCACTGTTTCTCCTCCTTAAAAAATCTTGAAAGATTCCCCCAACATACAGGCCTAAGTTTATTTTTCCATAAATTGTCACGTCACAATGCTTATAGAAAATGGATGACTGAAGTCACACTAACCATAAAATGCTGTTGTAAAGTCATTTGAAATGCCTTTTAAGTAGGTACAATAATATTTCATGAGTAAATCACCCTTTGTTAACATTACTTTTAGCTGGGCAGTTTTTGAGTATCATAAAACGTCATGTCTCTACAATCCCTGATGCTCCTCCGTTTAACACATGCAGCAACCTCTATTTATCATTGGTCGGTTTTTAATGAACGCATTTGTGTTTCCAGGAGCGCTTCTTCCTTGCTGCCGCTGTAATGACATGCAGAAACAGAACAGCTGCGGGCCTTTGTTTTTCTGTTTTGATTTCCATGACAGAACACCACCTTTGTTAATTTCCCTCATTAACTGTTCTTATTTCATTCCGCACCATCATCAGAAGCGATGGAAATTAATGATAACGGCTGGAAGTTAGTGAGCATAAACCGCTCAATATGCAAAGCAAACGGTATCTTAGGAGACAGACCCCTTTAACAGCGCGCCAGACTTTAGATGGTAAACCATGTGGCTCTTTCTGCAATACCCTGGGAAGTATTAGATTTCCATTTCTTGTTGTATCTTTTAATGTTCTGAAAACCATCATGATGCTGGAAGTGTCAAAACAAGTATGTTTAATGTCATGTTCAGATATATGCTGCGTAGAGTCTTACACTGAGCTGACATATCATTCCGGCTGATCACAGTGCAAATTTTAAAAATAGGAAATCGAATTTAAATACTAAGACAAACATAATACCTGACATTAAGACAGAGGCAGCGATAAGTGTATAAATTTTGTTGGCCACTTGTTTATTATTTTGAATAAATGAACGTTAATGCACTGTTGTTTTTGTTCCCCCCACAGCTGTATGCATGTATTATCTGTATGTTGCTTTGAACAAAAGCCTCTACCATATAAAAGTCAATGTAAAATGTGTTTGTACTTTCAGTGGAAATAAGAATCAGATTACTGTAGCAGCAGTGATACATTGTAATATCTATTTGTAAGCGCTGCTTTGGACTGGAGGGAGGAAATGGGACTTTATTTGTGGTGAAAACACAGCTTTAACGGAAAAAAAAGTGATTTGGAGGTACAAAAACAGCATTAGCATTAGCATTAGCAGAAAATGGATAGGTGGTGTCAGCAAGTAGGACGGGCTCTATCTGGCTGTGCGGTCCAGCCTCTGGTGTGCAGCCAAAGTGAAAACAACCTCACAGTGATTATGTGGTTAAAAAGCCATACAGTAGGTGAAGGGAAAAATGTGTTTATTACCTGAATCCATAATGCAATTTTTTGGGATTATTTATATTAGTTATTGATTGCTTTCATTATCCATTTGTCCGGTTTAATGACTGTAAGTACTAGCAATTGAGGCTGCATCCCCTATATAGAATGGTTCCCGGTGCTATTGTTGATCAGGATATTAAAGAACTAATACAAATAACACACTTGCTGATGAATTTGCTGTGTCTGTAACTCCATAACTTCACAAATGTGTTGCAGTGCCCATTCAGAAGAGGGGAATGAAATTCTGTTGGGCCCAGAGGTGACTTATGGACCTCCCGGCCTCAGTCTCTCCGGTCCTGTAGCAATGACAATAGCCCACTGTGCTGAAGTCAGCGAGGAAAACTGGAACATTCGGCTCAAAAGGAAAAGCCAGGAGAACAAGTGGGAGGTAAATAAACAAGCCAACTAATAAATAAATCATTGCTCATTGTTACTAACCTGGAACTCCAAGCACATGTTGAAAATTATGTTAGATGGTCTCTAAATATTAAAGTAATTTGTTGTATTTAGGAAGCTTTACCTGCCACATTCCTCGGTTGGTATGTGATGCCAGGATGTTTATATCTCCTGTGGGCAATGCCACCCCACAGAGTCCTTCCTGACCACACAGAGTGTGGGCTAGCTGTGCCACTTGCCTGATGCGTGAAGAGGTGAGGCCGGAAGATGTGTCCTGGTTTCATTTAAGTCCGCAATGAGGTTCAGGTGGGGGCTGCTTGAGGAGAAACAATCCCTGCATAAAATAGCGGGGATGACACACGACCTGTGTCAGTCACCCCGGGGTGGCAACAGCGATGGAGCCACACGGACATGGGGGGTATCGATCTGCTGGGTCTGCTAAGGACAGAATGAAATGGGAGCCAACATAATGCAATCATGAAATTGGTTACTCAGCCTCTTAACCTGGCCTACATCTTCACTAGGCATTTAAAGGAACAAAAAAACAGCACTAAGATGCGGATTGGCTGTCTAAAAGGCTATTGAAATGCTCAACACAGTTGTTTTTTAGTATTATGGTCACGGGCACACCTCTTTTCAGCTAACGCCAAGCTCATTCTTAGCATGTTTGCTACACTTGCACTTTAACATAAGATTGTTAAATGAAGTCTTCTTTAAAATATACATTTTTAAGCAGTAACATATCCTTATTGTATATAACAGATAATGTTGAATTTTTGCATCTATTATAGGGCAGTGAGTTCTATATATGCATGGAAATCAGTTAATATTTATTCAGTGTGGGAGTGGAGTTTGCATGTTCTCCCTGTTAGAGTTTATAGAGTTTGTCTGGTTTCCCTTGACAGTCCAAAGACATGCAGTTAGACAAATTAGCGTCAACCTTTCCCCTGCCTTGTGCCCTTTCATTCGAAGGATAGGCTCCACCTATGTTAAAGCCTTAATGAATAAGTTATCTGTTGTTTGGTTGGGCCTTTTTCCAAAGAATGGTGCTGTCCTCTTGGTTCAAAATAATAGTATTCAAGCATATTTATCTGCATTTAATTAAGACTTGGTAGGTAAATTATGTTAGGAGCGCACAGTTTTATGCATTTTGCACATTTTACCCCAGGCTAGGAGTACACAAATGGAGGCTAAAATGTTGTTCTTCTGTGCTGCCAAGTACAGCCAATTCTCCTTTTGATCCCATTCCTAATCTGTAATCTGTACACTCTCAGACCCAGAGTCTTAAATGTACAGTCTAATGAGTGTGCAATCTAATGAGAACAGTCTGTAGGAGATTTAACTTTGTGTTCACTTTTTGGAATAGACCATTTTCACAGTTCTTATGGGGAAAAAAAGGAAAGGTAGAGGTCAAAAAGGAATGTTTACTGTATTTTCATTCTGCTTCACTTTTGTCTACATTTTTTGTCCAGTTCCTGAGTTTTTTTTCTAAGGTTAAAAAGACATTTTCAGATTGAACCCAATAATCTTTTGCTTGAGTGCTAGTAAGGACGACAAAATGCAGACTTTTAACTGTAACTGACATTTGCACAAGGAGTAATTCCCCCCAAAAAGGCAGAGACTACAAAAGAACTTCTAGGCATGAGTCACTCATGAATAGAGTTTGAATGACGTTTCTTCCGGGCATCTCTCTGCCATGAAAAGACAGCGTGTCTTCTACAGGTAGTTTGAAATGAGCCCTTTTAGCAAGATAAAAGGACATCATGGTAATCTGATCAAAATGCAATGGTAAAGGGAGAAGTGTAAAGGATAATTTTAAGGAAATTTAGTTCTCTCTGTTCTTCTCAGCGTGGCACCAGGACATTTGCACCAGTGAAAATTTTATTCCAATTTTTCCCATGGAGAATGAATTAGTGAACTTTTATTTTGTTATTTTGTTCCTTTCTTGACGTTTAATAGTTTCACTTCTAATTTATTATGCACACACAAATTAGGTGTTTATATCTTTGTGGGGACTCTGCATTCATTTCTATGGGCATGCCCTGTATCCTAACTATGATGACCTTTTACCTTTAGTTCGCCCAAACCTTAACCAAAAGCAGAGATACAAGACTTTTGGCCATTTCAAATTTTTTTTTATTGCATTTCAGATTTTAATAAATTAGACAATCTTCCTTGTGGGGACATATTTCGAAATGATTTTTATCACAATGTGGGGAAATCTTGTGCAGATGTGCAGGGGTGCTGGTAGAGATTTTGGGCCCCATGGAAGCATATCATTTTGGGCCCCTAGCCCAGACAATTCCAGTTGTTTGAAAATCTGAATTTCTCCCTACTCCCTGAGATGTTCATTATACCACCTCACCAGCTTCAGCATTTATGGTGATGTGTTTCAGGATGTGATGTCAATGGAGGATGAAACGACATTTTGCTACTGCCTGTTGGACTCGCATAGCTGCCATCTACTGCTGGACCAGCCGGGGTCTTATGCATTGGTTGGTGAGCCCCTCACCGAAACTGCTGTCAAGAGGCTGAAGATGGCTGTCTTTGGCAGCATGCGTGGCAGCTCATTGGACTATAGTTTGCGAGTGTACTGTGTTGATGATACGCCCCATGCCTTTCAGGTGAGTGAGACAGTACTAAGCAGAGGTGGGCAACGTAAAAGTAAAAAGTAAAAATCCAGACCAGGATTTTGTTTCAACCAGGTAGTTGAGTACTCTGTAACCGAGACAGTCTCAGTTACAGAGTACTCAACTACTTGGTTGAAACAAAATCCTGGTCTGGATTTTTACTTTTTACTTTTACTTTGCCCACCTCTGGTACTAAGCAATGTATTGACACTGAGCTCATAATTAACTAAACTTGTACGGTTTCATGATTTATACAATTAGTGCAACAGATAATCAGGCTTAGCAGGTTTACATATTTATTGTCATAGAAACATACTGCAGTAGACTGCAATTAAATTGATATATTGTTTCCTTCCAAAGATAACTTGCTGAAATGGATGTTGAGGTGTAGTAACTACATTCTATTTATATATGACTCATTATATATATCATGCAAACTACTCTGCTAAATTGTTAACAATTTTTAATATAATCAGAAAGATGCTGCAGGCTTAATTTCTCTTTCACTGAACTTGAATAATTTATTCAACTTAACAGAACTTTATTTCATAAATGAAACATGTTTCATGAAAAATGTCCAAAGATTCTGCTTGTTCCGAAATGTTGAATATCAAATCAAGTCGTTCTCAGCTAGCTTCACAGGTAAACTCAGAAACAATCAGCAATACTTGGGTGAATTGCCAACCCTGCCATTTCTCTTTCTGCCTTCCTCATGCTACTGGGTAGATTCTATCTGATTATTTGGCAATGGAAAGATGTGTCTGTGCCTCTGTACACATGGAATTAAGTCTGCTGTGATAAGAACTTTGCAGCATATGGAATCGATGTCCAAGAAACTTAGCAGTCCAAGCAGATACTGTATAAGCATTGAGTCTGTGATCCCCCTCGTTCAATGCCAGAACTCCCTGACGTGGCATAGGACCATAAGGCGGGCAGAAGGTCATGCTCTCTCTCTCTCACACACACACACACATTACAATGCACTTTAGATACACTACCCTACAAAGGCAAAACACTGTAATCAAAACTGAGTGTTGACCGAAATCAGGCTCTGTTTTATCTCGTGGCAAAATCTTAATTCAGCTATGCTTGGTTTTAATAAAAACAGTAAAATCTACCTACCTACTACTACACATGAGTAAGCAGTCAAAACTCTGAAGGCTGTTTTCTCAGTTTCAGAGTCACCATCCTTAGCGTTTTGTCTTTGTACAGTACAGTAACACTGAGTGTCAGAAGCAGATGGTAGTGTTTATTGAAGAGAGCTGTTTGAATGCAGCGCCATGCCAAGTCCGTCTTTTAAAGCTGTTTTGTCTTGCTACTCGAATAACCTCTTCTTCACAACAGCCACAGGAAGACACACAGAGACCTCTGTTATACTCAGTCAGTCAGGTCCAGCATGTTCAGTCTTCTCTGAACAGAGTAACAGAGTAAGACAGCTTATGTGTTTGAACCTCCCAGGGATCACAAAGTAGGCATGATAGATGAATATCTTAAAGTCTAAAATCAGAAAGGTCTTTCATCAAAAATACGTTCATTTGGGAGATGCGCTGAACTGTTCTTTAAAGCCACATATGTACGTGTAAGGTAACAAAATGAAATTCCTGTCTGCTATGTAGTAGCTGTTTAAAGCCATGATCTTTTATATACCCAGATGAATAGGGGAATAATATTATATGACAAGAAAATGATTTGATGTCTTGTTGGTCTTTTTCCTCCATCATACTGTTATTTTTTTTATTTAAATCCAAGGAACTGTAGTGTGTGAGTATGACACCATATTTCTAATGTACTGTACAGTCTTATGACAGTCCAAGGATTATCAGTTTACACACAATGTTACACAGTAACATTAACAGTTTAATTAGAAAATGACCTTCCCCTTATGCTGATAATGTTGTGACTATGTCTACGATAGTTTCTAGTAAAATATATTCGTACATGTCAGCATTAAAGATATGTTTCTAAAGGCTGCAAGTCACAGTGCAGAGTGCAGTTGTGTTTGTTTTGAGCTACATACAAAATATGTTACCGATGAACGTAAGTATCATTCACACCTGTCTTTATGGAATCACACCCTCATTTACTGGATGCCCTGTGTTTAATCCTGTGGCGTCCTGCTGTTCAAGTTCCGTTTTGCCTGACATTCTCTCCACCTGCAGGCAGCAGTAGCAGCCGAGACAGGCAGGGGTGGGCAGCTGCTGGAGGAGCCTAAGACACTGCTCTTCAGGGGAAATGCATTCAACCTCCAGGTGTCCATTCAGGATGTCCCTCAATTCCTGTGGAATATCAAGCCCTTCACGACTTGTCAGGTAAAGAAAAAAAAAAGTGTTTCAAAGCATGTTTCAAAGTATGTTATTATGTTATCTCCCAACATTTATATTTAGACGTCGGCACACGCTAATAACTATAATCACTGCAGAGAATTAGCTACAGCCCTGGAGCATAACTAATATAGTAGTTCTGTAAGCTGTTAAGGCACCTGATTTATGTCATTGTTTTAAGAATCTCAGCTGAATGAATAATCGAGATACATGCTACCTTATTATTTCAGTTTGTACTAAGCTTTGAAATGAACAAAATATAAAAATTCTTCATTAAGCCACCAGGATGTATGTATAAATATCACCTCTTCTTGATGCAGATAGGCTTCAATCATACATTTTGGCTGCATACTTTATTACATACAACATAATTAATTTAACCTTTTTTAGTAGCAGGTCTGACATCTCCAGCAACTCGTATATTTTATAAATAACTTTTGGGTACTTTACTAGAGCAGTTTCAGGCCAAACATAATGCTCAATGTCACACGAGGAGATCCCCTCCTGAGATTTGATCCACCAACCTTTACTCACAGGTCTGTTCTTACCCACCACACCAGATGCTTCAGGTCCCAGTCCACCATGTCCTCTGCAAGGCCTGTTTCTCATTTCATCATGAATATTGTACTCTATGCCCCAGTGTCAGCATAAAAGGAGGACGGTGAGGCAAAATGGGACTTTGAGCACAGTGGTCGCTCCTTGATCCAGAGGTTGAAGGTCATAATCTGGCAACAAGGCTTCAGTATGAAACAGTTAGGATTAAAATGGCTTCATAAATGCCTCTCTGGGGACTGGGGCGTGCAGCTCAGTGGGTTAAGGCTTTGTGCTCATGTCTATAAGATCATGGGGTTGAATGCTATGGTTGGCAGAGTAATCATATCACTGTTGGGCCCTTGAGCGAGGCTCTGTGTGGATGCTGGTTGACCCTGCTCTCTGACCCCAAGCTTTGCTCACTCTTATATTGCTTTGGACAAAGGTGTCTGATAAGTAAATGCATCTATCTTTCATAATATAAGGATTAAGGGAGCTGTACCCAATTTCCAAATGAGAAAAAAAGTTTTTTTTTCTTTTTACTGCTAATAACACCTTGTTTCCCATTTCTGTTCTGCACTCCTGTAAAAAGCTTGGTGCTCAGTGCCATAATGGCAGACCAAAAAAAACCCTCTTTTAATCTGATGCCCCCTCACCTCCACCATGCTTTCTGTGCAGGTCACTGTGGAGACAGGAAAGCTGATGGAGGATGTCACAGCCTCTTTCTGCTACCTAAATTAATTATACATCAAAGGAAATTCTCCTTGTGCCTGTTTTCCAGCTAGGTAGCTCTTACTCCCGGAGAGGTGTCCATTATCAGAATTACCTTGGATTTTGCATGGGTCTTCATGCACCCCAGGAAGGCGCCAAGACCAGAAAAGGTTAATGAACCTCAGAAAGAGCTAGATTGCAGTCCTGAGTGTTATGGAGGACAAAAAAGATCCTCTCATCTCTCATGTGCATTAGGCCTTTAAAGATCTGACTCCACTTTCTGGTGTTATTTTACGACACACCCTGCACCGTATCTATGACAGGGAAGCGATTCTTTTGTCACATGGAGACCTGAAAGGCTCACCGGCTCAACAAGCTGCCACGTTCCTTGTACTCCGCTGCAGGAATTTTCGTTCCCGCATGTATGGTGCAGCAACCAGCAGCCCTTGCACTGTGCCTTCTCCCTGGAGAGATACAGCCCCAGCACCACGCAGCTGTCCTGTAAGATCAGTGTGCGTCAGGTCAAAGGGGACGAGCAGATTCTCCAGGTCTACACATTGGTGGCAGAGGTGAGGCCCTTTCTAGACCTTGACCAGGCCCATATCAGCTAAATTTTTTGCCATCAAGTGGGTTATTCTTAGACGCTTTATTTTCTTCTCTGTTCTCCTCATGTATACTTAATTCATTTAAATATTTAGCACAGGAAAACTACAATATACTTCTCTAACTGCAGTGGAAGCTGGGAAAGACCCTGTACAGACAGCATAAAAATGTTGTGTGAAATGAACTGTGCCTGCAAATTCTTTATTCATTTGAGAGATTTTAGCATTTCTCTCTTCTATCGTTTCTCCGCGTTGTCTTTGGCTTCCCAGGCAGAAAAGGAGCAAGTACCCTTCTATACACACTCTGACTGCACAGTCACCTCGCAGACTGGCCCCAAAGCTTTCAAAATCCCCTACTCCATCCGGCAAAGAATCTGTGCCACCTTCGACACTGCCAACTCCAAAGGCAAAGACTGGCAGCTCTTAGCCCGGAAGCTCCACATTGAGAGGTGAGAGCACCTGGTCCAGCCTTGAGACATTTATTTCCAAGGCAACCAAGATGTTAAAAGCCCAATTATAGTCACTCTCCTTGTTCCCTAGTGATTGCTCAGCCTACTCACCTCATTCGGTAGCAGATGGAAAAGATGTGGAAATGCCACTAACAGTATTCTTTCTTGTTTACGATATGGTGGAATCTGTGACAATCGATCTGTGTTTGATAGGCAGATGCACTTGCAAATAAAAATAATTCTAGATTTTAGTGGGTGTTAAGCTGCCATACATTCCTCCTCCAGAACAGCTTGAGTAGTATTTTGCCAGAACAGTGGGAAAATCTTGAAGTGCTATTCAAAAACTAACGAGAGGGTTTTTTTTCCCTCTCCTTCTAAATCCTTATGCTTGCACTAACCCCGTCACACTACCCATAATGTGGTTCATTCTATAGTCTCAGAATCACAAAGTAAAATGAAGTTCACTGTATTAAACATATGAAAGGTAACATAAAGCCCAAAAGTCGCAGTGTGAATTTTGAAAAGGGCAGGAACACCATGGCTGAACTGCAAGGATATATGAGTCTCCCTGATAGGTCTGTTTGTAAGGAGGCCAGCCACGGGCCAGCTGGTGAGCATCAATAATCGCAGGTATGCGTTTGACCTTTTTGTTAGCTATTTGTCCCTACTCTGACTCAAACTCTAATACAAAGAAGCCGCCAATGACCTGCATTATAAATAGCATGCATATTCTTAGGATGTCCTTTGCAATTACGTTGCAGATTTAATTATATATAAAAACCCTGAGTGTGTGACAGAAAACACTTAATTCCTACCTTAATGATTCTAGATATTTATATATTACGTGCAACTAGAAGTCATAGTCACATGCTGTGATCATTAAACACAGCGATGTGTTTTGCTTCGTAGAGAATAACATCATAACGTTGCGTTGGCTGGGCCACAATCCTGCCCCAACAGAATTCCTCAGGATGAACTGAAATCGAACAGCCTCTTCAGTAGTGAATGTTCCTTGTGCTGCAGTGGGATAGAACACAATACTGCTGCTTTTAGTAAAATGGATAAGTTCTGTGATAGATTAAAAGGATAATTAAGGCCAAGAGCAAGCCAATGTGTTACTTATTCTGGTAACACTTTACTTGAGGGGGCACAAATAATGTAGTTGCACACTTACTTAATGTATTACTTAACCAGTAAGTGTTAGTTACTGATTCCATGTTCATCATTTATCAGCTGACGGTTCATGTATTTCATGCAGGAACTATATTACTTAATGATTTACTAAACATTGAGTAGTAACTGAGTTACTAAGTTGTACCCCCTCAAATAAAGTGTTACCCTTATTTCTTTTTATAATTATAAGTGTTCCATGACGTTTGGTATAATAGTGTGTATCTGTAAGGTTTACCTGCTGCATAATGTATATTTCTGACTTGAAAAAATGTCGGTGTTGTTAAAGAGTATTCTTAGAGCTCGCTGTTCTCCACTTCCGTGAATAAACAGTCAAAAGAAATGTCAAGTTTCTGAATGTGTCTGCAGACATTTGTGAGAGATAAGGGAAGACACTGGGGGATTCTGCGGCTTTGTGATTAGCCATGAATGCCATGCTCACTATATCATTTGCTATATGCATACGGGGAAACAAGCAGCAGTAATTGAGGGATTTTGAGGATTTTGAACCTTGTGTTGCAGCTCAGCCAGACCTGCTGCTTGTATGTAATGAGAGTTTCTGAACGTTTGTTAAGCTGATTTTTAATTCATTGACTTGGGTCTGAGGGTGTCTCACCATGTAGAATAAGCCTTTTAATGTGATAAAACACTCTGGCGCCCTCCAATGGTTAGAAGTAAAACCAGCAGCTTTTCATATTGCAACAATGTAAATATATTTTGTTTCGATTAAGATTCAAGTCTTTAGTAAATTTTTATGTTTTTAATACATTATTCATTTGGTAATGTATTGTCCCACTGTGGGGACATGGTTTACCTATATTAGAATTCAGAAGTTAAATGAATTATTCATAATGTGACCATTGAAGTTTTTCTTCCTTGTTGCATTACAGAAATCTGTCCTATTTTGCCAAACAGCAGAGCCCTTCTGCAGTTATTCTGAACCTGTGGGAGGCACAGCATCAGGAGAACAGCGACCTGGACTCACTAGCCAGTGCACTGGAGGAAATTGGCAAGATCCACTCCAAAAGCCCAGTGAAAAGCCCAGAGGAACCAAAGTCAGACTTTTCGTAGTATCAACTGGGAAAGGCGGTACTGGGAAGGCAGACGGAGGAGGCACTCTGCAAACTGCTGACAGAAGACATGCCACCCGCCCTTTCCAGCCCAATTCAAGCTGGGGCCAAAAGAGAAACATAATTGTTAAGGAAACCTAATGCATTACCAATGCGAATGAAATGTGAAACAATTTGAATTATTATCGGATCAGTTTCACAGAATTGAACAGATGTTCATTTCTTCCCCGTATGGGAAGATAAGGATTGTACTGACATGCAGCCACAGTGTTTCTGCCTCAGCCGGAATTCCTGACCTTGCTCTCACATCTCCCTTCATATATGTAAAACATTTTGGTTTATATTCCTTAATTTTCTTTGGCTTTGATTGGGTTTCTGTTTTCCTTTCTAAACCACATTGTGCGACATGCCTTGCCGTAACTCCTTTTGCACTGAATTGCGCCTTGCTCTGCGGGGGCTCATTTGCACCATACAACATGGAGACACATGGGTCGTCTTTTTGGAAAACCCTTATGCTTTCAGATGTGACTGACCTGAACAATCTGAAGAGGGAATGGAATGTTTATTATTATAATTTCTTTTGGCTCTTTATGGCTTGCAAGCGACTGTAACCTCTCGTATGCTGCGGGGTCTTCAGTTTAACATCTCAAAATCTGTCTGCCAAAGGGTATCATTTAAAGTGTCACGATGGAAACTGTGTCGAACAATATGTGAAAAGCTTTCATTTTAGCATATAAGTCTGTAGAAGGGAGCATTGTGATAATGGTAATGGGGGAAATGCTAGCCTTTTTTGTTCGGCAAGGAATCTAGTTGAGCCTGTAAAGGAAAGATGTTTATTTCAGTATGCAGTCCACAATGTGATAGTACTAATCTTCTCCTACCCCAGGAAGAAAAAGGATGTGGAAAAAACACTCCGTAGAAGTCTATGGCATTGTGTATTTTTTGTTTCATGTTGTCTCATTTACCAATTAATATCTTAGGACACAGCTATTGTGTTTTCTAAGGTGTCCCAGACTCTCCCACTTAAATATCCCTTTGCAGTACAAGGAGCAGCACATGTACCATTCAAAGAAAGGAGCTCAACCTCCAACATGTCAGAGGTTTGAATGGTGTACATGAGGTTAACCAATGCTCTGGGAATTAGTAGAAAAGACACAGGCATTAGGGATTCACAGTCATGTTTCCAGGCGTGGCAGTGGCCCTTTGTTATCGGAAAGAAGACTGCCCAGCCATTTCACCTGACACTGAAAAGGAAAACCCCCCTGCCACCTGTATGGAATCAACCTGTTTCCCGAACAATAGAGGAACAACAGGCTAGCTGTCAAAACCACAAGTAATTAACAACAGACAAAACCAAAAAGGATGGTGACAAAGGTCCATCCATAGGGATGCAGCAAGGTACTTTTGCCCATGTAAACTAAAGTGTTCCCCTAATCCACGTCAATGGACCACGCTGTGTATGCTTCTGAGTGGAATCAGTAATAGCTATTTCCAGTGGTTTGGGGGAGGCTTTCAAAAAAGAAAGGGTAATGATTAATCAACAGGTGGGCTCTGTAGTGGTTATTCACAGTGGATGTTGCTTTCAAAGCACTGAACGGTTTTAAAAACTTGCTATTGTAGAAAACCTTTCAAGCTATAATTTTTGAAGATAAGTTGGTGGGAATGGCTAGTGGACGATAATGTGTTTGGTTATGACTGCTACAAATATTGTTCATATTGTGACTTAACTTTTAAAGAATATATTAAACTTTGATATATATATATTTTTTTCTGCAGTTTATAGGATTAAATTACAAGAGTTTTAATCATATAAACTGCTCAGGACCTAAATAGTTTCTGCCATATAACCAGGAATGAATTTAATTTAACTTGGTCATTATGTGTCCATTAAGGTCCAGCAAAAAACCATATAGACTTGATATGTTACTATTCAAAAGCTGCTGTTTTTTTTTTTTAAAGTTACTGAAGTGATTAAAAACTGTGACTGCCTACATGTTGAGTACCATTAAATGTTTTGCTTATTTAAACTGCCAGCGAGACGCTCTGTTCTGACCATCTCCCTTTAATCAGTCCCCCACTTAATCTTCTCTTGAAGCACTATAAAATATTCAGCAGTGAGTCTCGAGTAGGTTTCTGCATAATTTCTGTAAAAATGGATTGCTGTATAAAAAAAATTATTGACAGCTAAAAATATGATGGCGTGATTTTCTTTGTGATTCTTCTATTTATCGCTCATTCTCACACTCACATGCATGTGCACACATCACAGGTTTCAGTTTAGGCTGATTATAGGTTCATGCGTTGTATTTTAACAAAGGCTAATTAAAAAAAAAAATGTCCGCGGAGTCGTTTTGAGAAACAGTACTTGGATACAAGGAATGGTGGCTTGTGAACTTCCTGTTTTTGTTTCCACTTTATTTTTTCTTGTTTAGTTACTACCTTTACATTTTACAGTGAAGAATGCTTCTACCCAAAGTGAATTTGCCCATTTACATAGTTAACTATACAAATTCAGGTTCATCTACATTGTGTAATACATTACTCCGGTCCAGGTTTCAAAAGCAGTTCCCCTCATGCATAAATTTATTGTCACAAGTGTGAGTCCTTTGTCCCTGTGCTACACACTGTCCTTGACTGAGCTGTAACTATGCATTTGTTTGTGCGTTTGATTACATTGATGATATGATTTGCAAACCAGTTTCGTTTTATTTTCATTTTATTTTTTTGTCTGTGCATCTGAGTCTATACAAACACACACACATATATACATACATACATACATACATATATAGTACCAGTCAGAAGTTTGGACATGTCTACCCAAAGAAAGTTTTAATTGTAACTCTACATTTTGCAATAGTTATACTGTAAAGAACATCAACACTATAAAGTAACATATATGGACTTATGCACTAATCAAAAAAGTATTAAGTATTAAACAAAAAAAAATTTATTTGATGGGGGTGGGGAAGCACTGTGGGTTGTTGGTTCAAATCCCCGGGTCAGCAGAGTGATCCCACCATTGGGCCATGAGCGAGGCCCTTAACCCCAACTGCTCCAGGGACTGCTGACCCCACTGTCTCCTCTATGCCAGTTTCATAAGGTGGCCACCTTGGGTGCTTGTCCAGCTGTCCTGATGGAGGTCCCAAACCTGCCGACTACTCATTGGCTGCTTTTTCTTTACTCTCAGGTCAAACTACCCCAAAATAATTTCTACTACATTTAGGTAAAATGCCCAGGTCATGTGATGTGCTGCTACCACCCTCTTTTGAAGGCAGTTTGCTGTGTCTAAATTTCTGACTGGCACTGTATTATTTTCTTAATAATAATAATAATAATAATAATATATATAGTAATATATAATACTAGTAACACACACAAATTGCTCCTACATTTGCAAACACTCATCTTCCCACATCTTGCATGGCCCTTGCTTAATATCACGATTGTTGTGCCTTGTACTACTGTAAATATTGAACGTTGTAAAGTATATATGGGTCTGGGAACAAGACAACGTTGAAAAATATTTACAAATATATAACTGAACAGGTTGCTAGAGCATTTTTAGTGCTGAACATACATATTTGATATTGCCAAGGCAGCTGTGTGGTGTAATGAATTTCAGCTTATGGACATGTTCAATATTTTCTGTACAGTTAAAGTTCATATTTTAGAAATAAATGTACAGTTGAACAATATTTTGAGTCAACATTTTGAGTTTGGCATTGCTTGTCCCCCTCATAGTGAAATACATGGTTTTATTTAAACTTCACATTCATTACAAGCCGGATTGTTCAGGAAGGCTTCCTGCAGGCACTTTTAACATCGGTCCTGTTTCACGTTCCTAGTTAAATGCATTCAGACCATTTTCAGTCTTCAGCTTCATTTATTGTCAGTGTGTTTAAGCGGTTTGTGTTTCTGCCCAGTAGCTGGGAAAATGTGTTTTTCTTTTTCACCTTTCATGCTTAGATTCAAGGCTTCACACGTCTGGCATTCACACTGGAATGTTTCTGCATTTAACAGCAATTAACTAATAGTTTTTAAAGCTTAAAAAAAGATTAAACATACAAAACATTTAGTATTGCAAGTTGACACATGGTGGCGCTAATGAGCCGTCAGAATAATAGCACAACTGTCAAGTCAGAACGTATATCCGGCCCTGGTTTCATGCATTCTAGCTTAATTTAGAGCAGGGATATTTAATTCATTTTCACAGGGGACCACATTCACCAAAAGGCTAAACTATATCTTAACTTAACTTTTATGTTAAGTTCTTTATAAAAAGCATTGAGTTGTATGGTGTTACGATTAGGCAACGAAAGCGAGGAGCAAGCATAGCAAAAACGCCGATATTATATCGCTATTTAGCCATCATTCACAAAATCGATCTTGAAAATGTGCATATTTTTGCAGTATTTCAAAGCCCAGTATTAAATTAACTTTATAGAAGATTAGTTTGCTCTGCGTGTTTAATGCCGCCATGGCGATTCAGAGCCGCCAACCTCGGCCGGCTGGCAGACGTGAGATTCTGTCTGCACACTCATTTGCATGCATGTAGCAGTTTTATTGCCCGGTAAATAGTCCGTGGGCTTTGCAAACTACACACACGCTTTTCCATGTCGCTAGTTTTAGGTTTATAATGGAATCATACAGAATTGCCGTAAGATTTCTTGCGCGTCACTCCGGATGCGGAGGGCTGCCGGTCCGGTATTCCGCAAACTAAGAACACGGCATTACCTTTGACTGAATAGATATTTAAAAGACCATCTATCCATCCATGTTTTATAAAAAAAAAATAATAAATTCTACATTCTGCATCAATATTTGTTCTTGACGGGAGCTGACACTGAGGCCTTACGGCTAACGCATCTCTCCGAAACGTCCGCTCGCCAGCACGATAACGGCGCAAACGCGGCGAAGGTGCCTTCCTTACACACGCACGGACTTTGGTAAATTGGGGGCGAAAAGCAGCCACCTTCAGAATAAAAGCTGCGTGACACGGACGCTTATTTACGCCCGATTCCCGGGGACCTCAGGCGGGCCGCTCCGGGGGGCAGCCGAAGGCCCGGATGTGGCCCGGGGCCTACAACGGACCCTTTAAAACAGCCTTTTATATATAAATATAAATGTGAAATTACGTAGTAGAGGCTATTATATGCCGTTTTGCAGAGTTAATGAAAAGAGTTCTAAGGAGTCTCTGGGGTTCCTGCCGAAGGGACCTAGTCACGCCGCAATGTGTGCCATCCTGTACAAGCCATAAATTATCAAAGTTCCCTTGTAACTTACTTTCCTTTATAGCCTTTAATTGAAATGTTTAAACTGGTTTTACCTTATTACATTTTACAATTTAGAACTAGTTTCTTGGAATATTTTAGCCTCTCGTAAGCTGAATGTCTCTCATTTAGCCTGTTATTGACAGATATCCTCTCAGCTAATAGTAATGCAGTCATTCGTGGGTTATCATGGAGTTTGATGAAACTTTGGCCAGCCTCCCACTTTTCTGCACGTTATTCAGTGCATGACAAACAGGAAGCCCGTGTGCCAAACAGATACAGGCAGCCGGTTGTGGTAGCTGCTGATAAGACCGGCTCCTAGGAACAGTTAGAGCTCACCTTCTGTTTTAGGAAAAGTTTTTTGCTTCTCAGCGATGAAAGGTGAAGTGAATCTCTTCAGCTAATTGTGTGTTTTAAAATTTGGATGTTAAAGCAATGCTGGTATGTATTTTAATGTTTAGTATGAGGATTTAGTAGGCAAGATAATTACTATTTCCTCATAATGGAGTAAGTGCTTTCACTGACTGTTGACTTCTTTACTTACCAAAGGGTGACATGAAAATTCCTAATGACATTTTCCATGCCTAAAGATCAGGAAGTGGTATAACTAGTTGTAAGCGGTTTATTTGTATACTTGTTATTATTTGAGCTCATCCAAATACTTTTTGAGGGTAAATGGTGATGTAAACATTGGTGCCAAATAGCATACTTCAATGCTACTCCATTCATCCCAAACTCCCACAGGAAGAGGTGTGTCAAGAAATGGCATAGACGGAAAGAATGTGCGCAGTGGGCTGTACACAGTGCATCTTCAGACACAGCCCTACACGCTGCCTTTTCAGACTATGGCCTATAGTGTAATGATCCAACTTAGCATGGTAAACAATTTAGGTAAGTCCTTAAATTTACACCCACTGAATGAACTTATTCTTTGCTCAGTTTTGCTGGGTCTTCATGTTCTCTGACAAATCAGCTGATCGTAATACTTTACCATTGTTGAAACATCTTGTAAATCACCACACCTGGACAATAAACATAGCATGGAGCTTTAATTAAACGTTCCACTGCAGAATCTTTGTTAGCTGTTGTTAACAACTATGGGGTCTTCAATGCAGATCATATTTGAAAGGGTGTTGCTTTATCAGTATTTTAGGTGTATGGTGCTATTGCACCAGCATCAGCATGGACAAATGGGAAGAGAGGCCTTAACATTTCTCAAAAGTTCTTTACCTAATTTTGAAACTTGAATAGCTTTCCAGATTCAGTCCAAATGCCCCTGGGTCATAATAACATCGACGCCTCTCTCAAATAGAACATAGTTTCATTAGCTGTGAAAAAGAAGAATAAGTAAGAGCAGGGCAGGACTGCCCAGGAACTAGCTGAATATGATGTGCCCATGGCAGTGCTGTTATTCTGCGCACCTAAAGGTATTGCAGGAGGGGCAAGAAGCAGGTCAGTGAGAATATTACTTAAATGAAATGAGACATAACGAACTCATTCATGACTAGTGAATAATGTAACAAATCTTCCATCCTATTTTTAACTGTTCATGAACAGTGACTCAGCAGCAATGCAACACTCGATATCGCAGGGCTGCAGACAACCGTTTCGTTAGATAGACTCTAACCGACACTCACTGCCATGTGCTTTCAGACTCTGATAATGACCATAAGTATTACATTCTGTGTGATGGGGATTTTTTTTTCCAAAAATGTTGCA
Organism: Petrocephalus schoutedeni; assembly: GCA_026780765.1. Classification (NCBI taxonomy): domain Eukaryota; kingdom Metazoa; phylum Chordata; class Actinopteri; order Osteoglossiformes; family Mormyridae; genus Petrocephalus; species Petrocephalus schoutedeni. Next base: position 13,823,411 of record JAODKL010000040.1, on the reverse strand, counting down.
AGAAGCTGGCTTAAAGACACATAAATCAGTTTGCCAGTAAAAAATGCTGTAGTATTATGCAATATTAGTATTAAGAAAATTGTTGTAAATTTTATCGAGGGTGTAGCCCAGCTGTGGGCCCCTTGCTGCCTGGAATTGGCTCAAGGTCGCTATGTGACCCTGGCCAGAATGAGCACTTGGAGAATGTGTGGATGGATGGACGGATGGATGGATGGATGTTGTAAAATCTATCAACTCATCCACCCATCCATGCATCCATCCAATTTCCATACTAGCTTAAATGAGACTGAAATATTGGTATAATTACTTATCAGGTACTATCGTGGAAGCCATTCACACATTTATAATAACACATGAGAATTCATAAAATTCCTAAAACTTTTTAAGACAAACTTTTCAAAATGTTTATTGCTGTTTATTGTCCTGATCTTTCCATCCATTTTAAAGACCTCTACACCTGGGTACAGCAATTCATTTAACCTCAGTATCATAGTATCATATACAGTGAGCATATAAACATTAGTGAATCCTGAATTCTTTTTTTCTTGACCATGAGAATTCACACGAAAACTATGATTCCTGTTTTAAAAGCTTTAAGATTTAAGAATGCAGGATAAAGAAGAGATGACTTGGATTATATATGTGAGTGAGAATGGCCAAGAATACAGATGTGTGTGTCTTTTACATGAATATGCTAAACTCACCCATGTCCCATGTTTATGTGGAACAGTCCGCCAGGAAACTTAACACAACGGTGGGGAGCACTGTTATCAAAATGATCTGGCATCCCATCCCAGCCTCACCCTGTGGAGTCCATTATACCAAAACAATCAAAGCTTTTCTGAAGGCAAAGGGGAATGCAATCCAATATTAGGAAAATTTCTCCAACGTTCTTTACACTCAATGTACACATACTGTGATTTGGACACGCATATACCCAGCATGCTTTGGTACAAATTATTGTGGCACAATACCAGGTTCTAAATGATTAATGTGCAGGAAGTACCTACATTATAATTAATGAGGTTTTAGCGGCAAAGAGTATTGTGAAGATAGTAGCCTATTTAACCTGAATTTCTCTGACCAAATATTCAATTGCATAACATTCAGAATTTCTTTATAAAGACGAGAATATAATATGCTGCTCTTTTAAAAATGAAAAAAAAAAGAATCTTTTCAGGTTATATCAGAACATGGTGACATTATGCATTATAATTTAATTCTGCTGGCCTGGAGCTTGATTAGTGGCCTGAATCCTCTCTGTTTTTAAAACGAACCCAATGAATGCCTTGAAAATGAAATTGTCTGTTAGACAACAATGTCACTCGTTAGCCACTTGTTAGTATGTAATCATACACAATGCTAACGCCAGTGTTGTCACACACACAGACCTTTTATGGACTACAGCAGTTACATAATAATCCAGAATGAAACTGGGATTTTGTCAACTGGTCCATTTAAGTCTTATAACTTTATGCAAGTACATCAATTCTAAATCCTTACAAGTTCTCTCTTCCGTATTATTATTATTATTATTATTATTATTATTATCTACATTTCGGGACGGAGGACCAGTCAATAAACAAACATAAATAAATAAGTGGACGCAGGGACAGTCCGGGCCGCTGTCCCGCCGATTAGCCAGCCCCGGGCTTGTTATCTGCCCAGGAATGCTGCCCTACGTCAGAGGGTGTTGCTATAGGCAAGAACCGGAATTGAAGTCGCTCTTTTCTTCCCGGCTTTCGCCGTGAAAGGTGTCATTATCCGTCGTGTCGTTTTGGGACAGTTGATGGAATTTAGACAACCACCACATAGTTGTTTCGAGTTAATGGCACATACAGACTAATGTTATGTTCTAAAAAGATGTTTTCCTTATATGTACCACTTTTGATTTCTACGCCTGTTAATTTACAATGATGGGAAAATACATGGTAAGTAGCCTTTAGCTCAGTTTTAAAGGCGCAGAGTAACTTATTATTTGACTGGTGTTCGATTACCTGCGTTGAATTAGTTGCATGATCCATTAATTAATCAGGGTACGGAGACTTCAGAGTGAATCACCATAATTTGTAGTTCTGTTGGATAAAATCTGTCAGCGGACTTTTCGGTGTTTTAGTTACGTTGATTTGAGTGATTAGTGTTTACATACGTTTAAGTTTTGTTTTGCTAATGGTTTTATAACGTATGTGAGTCTACGATGCTGTTCTTACGTCTTGTGGAACAAATTTGGTTTCAAACTATTTTAGGTTTTGTCTAAGCTTCCAGTACAGAGAAGTAAACACGTCAGTAATTTATTTTTCTGCGTTCAGCCTAATTTGAGCTTGGGTTGGTGCACATAAAAAGGTATAACATCTGAAATGACACTTAATGGGCTTTAATGACATAATGGGGCTTTCCAATTGAGTTCAACAGATTTTCATTATTTATTTTTTATTTATATAATATTTCTCTCTTTTGTGGCGGGTTTGGGGGGTATCAGTGTTCAGTAATGGTTGTGTTCAGACCAGTGGAGTAGTGATGTCTTGGTGGGTGGGTATACTGTGATACAGTATAATTGCATATATAAGAACCTCCTCTGACTGACTGGCATTCCTGACAATTTTAGGTGTGTATGCAGTACATCCATTTATTTACAGGTGGGTATATTCCATAACACTGAATGTACCCACTACTTCACTTTTGGGTCAGACTAATTTGAGGTGATGACCTTCTGCCATTTTAAGGCAGGAGATTTTTCACAAAAAGTTTTTGCATTACTATTTTTGATTTTGATTAAATTTGGCATTCACTTAATTGGGAAAAAAGTACTTTTTACCTGCTTTTATTAAAAGGGATGTGGGAGTTACGAGACTATGACAGAAAAATCACTAGAACTACATACCAATCTCTCCGTCTTAATCTGCTACTTTCTTAAAAATAGCTTCAAATGTACCTGAAGTATATCTTAAAGTGTGTTGTATTTCGAGGGACATTTCAGAGATTTCCTCTTGCAAGTTGAAATAGACTTGAAATTGAATTGTCTTGCAAGTTGAGGTCCAGGGTCAAGTTTGCATGCCACGTTACACCGGATTTTTACTGCCGACTCCTACCATTGAGTTCATATACAGTGCCCTCCATGATGTTAGAAATAGACAATGTTAGAAAGACAATTTTTCCTTGATTTACCCCTCTGCTTGTTGCCTTAGCAGTATGTTTTAGATCATTATCTAGTTGCAGGTTGAAGCACCATCCATTGAGTTTGGAGGCATTTACTGGAGCTTGTTTCTATACACCTCAGAATTTGTGCTACTGCCATCAGCACTTACACCATCAGCGAAGATCAGTGTACCCAAGCCTCCACACCTCCACCACCAAGTTTAACAGATGAGCTGGTATGCTTTGGATCTTGGGCAGTTCCTGTTAGTCTTCACACTTACCTCTTGCTGTCACTCTGATGCAAGTTAATCTTGGTATCGTCTGTCCATAAAACCTTTTTCCAGATTTCTGTGGGCTCTTTTAAGTACTTTTTCGCAAACTAATCTGGCCATCCTGTTTTTGTGGCTAGCTGGTGGTTTGCATCTTGCAGTGCAGCCTCTCTGTTATGGTTTGTGAGGTCTTCTGCAGATGGTAGTCTCTGACAAAGACACACCGGTCCCCTGTTGCTGTTGGGCAGGGGTTTGGGGATTTTTCTTTGCCATAGTGAGGATTCTTCTGTCATCGGCAGTGGAAATCTTCTTTGCCCTACCAGTCCCTTTGTGGTTACTGAGCTCACCCGTGCATTCTTTCTTCTTAATGATATTCCAGATAGTTGATTTTGGTAATTGTAAGGTTTGACCAATGTCTGTAATGGTTTTTTTCTTGTTATTCAGTCTCATAATAGCTGCTTTGACTTTCATTGGCACAGATTTTTCTCCTCAACTACAGACTCCAAATGTTTGAAGCAAATTTAGGTATCTTATCCCAGCACTAATGAAGCCCGAGTATTCAGAAACACCTGTGGAGCCAATTGGACATTATGGTGCCCTGAAATGACGGGGACTACAGTATGTAAGGTATAAAAAGTGCTGTAATTTCTACATGGCGAAACCAAAATGTATGCAAATAACTTTATATTAAAGTCTGGAATATGCACTTTAATCATGTCTAAATTGTTTGATTTAAAAAATTTAAGCTGAACAGCAGAGGAGTAAATCAAGGAAAAATGTCTTTGTCGTAAACATTATGGAAGGCACTGTTTGTCAGGTTCTACAGGCAATTTAGCTCAGGATAGGAAAGCAAAGCAGTATTTGGCTTAATTCAATCATGTAAAAAGCTTTTGCTAACCAGGAAGAATGTCCTCACATGTAAATATATGTATATTTAACTCTCCGGAATGCATAACTTCCCTTCACTGGAAATGATCAGAGTTCAACAATATAAAGGAAATCTTTCCTAATCTTAGGGCTTCGCAGTTATTCATCATAGAAGTATGTCGGTTATTATGTGAACTCCACCTAAAAATTTGATCCATAGTTTTTCTGGCTTAAAAATGGGAAATTATAGTATGCATTAACCTTATAGTGCCCAGGTTATCTTGCGTAAACATCTTACTGAAAAGTTTTGACCTCACCAGAAAATAAAAAAACAAATAGTCAGAATAATAAAAAATATTAATTACACATTTTCGTGCACAGACGTGTCAGATTAAAGAAAAGGAAATGTATAAATAGGCCATTGAAAGTGAGAGCAAATATTTAAACGTGTTGCTTGGTTTTTTTGTTGACTGGGCTAATCAACATGATGGTGAAATTCCTTTTGCTAGTTAGTTGGTAGTGCTACTGCATCAAGGTGATGTTTGGGGCAGATGTAGCCTTATATTGTAAAGCTTGTTAAAAGGGTTCCATTTCAGCCTGAGGATGAGGGTGTTCAGTCCCTATATAATGTCATCCATCCATCCATTGTTTGCCACGGATCCTGGGAGCATCAGATGCCCAAACCTCCCTTTCCCTAGCCACCTCCTCCAGGTCTTCTGGGGGGGGGGGGATATCTATGGGCTCCCAGGCCAGCTGAGATATATAATCTTTCCAGCATGTCCTGGGTCTGGCCTGGGGTCTCTTCCTGGTTGGACATGCCCAAAACACCTTCCTGGGGAGGCATCTTAGAGGCATTCTAGACAGATGCCTGAACCACCTTAGTTGGCTCCTTATGGTGCTCAGCTCTCTTCACCATAAATGACTGTTACATTGTCCACATAACGGCTGATGTTGCACCCATGCACCTCTCAGTCTCCCGCTCCATTCTTCCCAGAATGGTGAACAAGAGCCCAAGGTACTTGACCTCCTCCGCTTGTAGCAGTAACACCGCCCCAAACTAGAGGGGGCAATCAACCCCTTTCTTGTTGAAAATCCGGGTCTCAGGCTTGGCAGTGCTAATCCTCATTTCAGCCACTTCACTCTTGGCTGCAAACCGCCCCAATGCACGCTGGAGGTCAGAGTCTGATGAAACAAACACGCAAAAATGATGTTCCCTGTCCTATCCATCAACACATCCTATACCTCCCCTATCTGACTCACATTTTATCATCTCCCGTAAAAATCCCTGTCTAGACAGTGCCAGAAGAAGGACATTATTATTTACTTTTTGCTTCATGCTGTCATGTTAGTCTGTGTCATCTTGAGGAAAAAACTTCAGGAGTCAACCGGCCCACTATCCATTTTCTCTGCCCGCTTGTCCAGTTCAGGGTCATGGGGGACCTGGATCCCGGAAGCTATAGGCACAAGGCAGGGAATAACTCTGGATGGGGCCCCGACCCATTGCAGGACAATCGCACACAGACAGACCTTCATACCTATGGACAATTTGCCAACACCAATTCACCGTAGCATGTTTTTTGGGGGAAACCAGAGATCCTGTGACCTGCATAGGAAAAGCAGGTATAGAAAATTAGTGCAGTAGTCAAAAATCACGTTGAAATTTTATTTGCAGTTAAGTAATGTATGCTTTGTGGGAAGCCACAAGATGGCTAATGCAAGCTAAGGCTAACTAAGTAGTGTTGGGTCAACTAATTTAGAATATGTAATCTCTGTATATACTGTGTTTTTGCATGGATTTCGATTTTAACCTGTGATTTCTTCCCATCGAAGAGAAATCCTATGAATTTTAGTGCTGCGTAGATTATGCATAGTATAACATATATAAGATTAAAATTATTTTTTGTGCCATCTCCCCATCCCCATACTGTCTACATGTTTTTATATTTCCCGTGACTTAGGTGGTCTTACTTGTGGTGGCTTTTGTGGGGTCTGCATCACCAAGAAGACGGACAGTGCGACTTGTCTCTTGCCAGGAGAACCAAGAGTATCAACATGAAAACCACTGTTGCCTGAATTGCCCTGCTGGTATGTGAATACCCTCTATTTGATGGTTATTCACCTGGAATCTTAAAGAGAGAAATTCAAGTTGCGTACATATTTTCACAGGAACATATGTTCGAGAGCCATGTACAGTACCTTTGGCAAAAGGAGTCTGTGACTCGTGCCCGTACGAGACCTACACAGAGCATGCCAATGGCCTGAGACAGTGCCTGCCCTGTAAAAAGTGTCATATAGGTAATGTCCTGATCCTGTGCACTCGCATTGTACTGTCAAAAGAAATGATTGCATCCCTTGGGTAAGGAGTTTTCAGGAAGATTAGCTGTGAGATGAAGTATAACGACCCCCAGGTTGCTTCTTTTTAAAACTATACCATATTTCAGACTAAATCTTTTGCCACTGGCCATATAGGTCAATCTTTAATGTGTTGTCTGCACATTACTGTGATGGCTTTCACAGTAATGATTGAGGTCATACCCTGTAAACTTCTGAAAACCACTGTGCCATCAAGGGGGCTTTTTCCTGGTTGTCTCTCCAACTCCCTGGTGCAAGTGGAATGACCTGTGGACATGTGCCTGTGTTCTCCTACAGACGAGGTGATATCAAAGAGGTGTAATGCTACCCAGGACACAGAGTGCCAGTGTAAGCCAGGCTCCTTTTGTGCTCCTGACCAAGCCTGTGAGGTTTGCAAAAAATGTTCAAAGTAAGTCCCTGATATACAACTCCATTTTTTATGCTGAAAGCCTGCATTTATGAACCATTTAGCTATGCCGTTCAGAATTTGCTGTGAAGGGGTGTTTTTTTTTTTTTTTTGTAATTGCACAATTTGATGACTCACAATATGACTCAGTGGTTATAGGTTAGATTCCAGGCACCGATACAGTACTGTGCCAAGGTCTTATGCAGAATGTTTGAAGTTAGTCATCTGGAAAGTAAGTGTATATTTTCTCTTGAAAAACAAGCACAATTTAATATTAAAATATATGCAAGTTAACAGTAATGTAATAAAAAAAAATAGAAAAAATCTCCTGTTCTCCAAACTACTCCTGAGGGCCACCCCAGCCATTCCATGTATTTATTAAATATTGTCACTAGCTCACTAAATAAATTTTAATTGGTTAAATAACTTGAATATTTATTGATTAGCCGTACAAGCTGGGGTAGTGGTCAAGTAAAATAATACATTAGTTTATTGGATGGTTTCTGCAAATACTGGGTGATTTTAAAATGGCTCAGCGACACATTTGCAAAAGAACACATGAGATGCATGTCATTGCCTCAGACGAGATTTACTCAAAGGTAAACCAGCCAGATCCTTCTCACATTTTAGCAGACATAATGAGGATTAGATGAAGAATTTTCTTTGAGTGCCTGAAAGTTTTGCACAGTATTTTATATGGTATTGTCATGTCCATGCTGATTTCATGAGGGTTACCTAATTCACTGTGTCCATAGTTCGTATGCGTGTGTGTGCCCTGCCTTACATCGTGTGCTTTTGGCACAGGCTTCCGGCTCAACATCTCATATTAAGTGGATGGACCACATGCACCAGGATATTTGTTTCTAAGCAGGTGCATCCTTTCATGGAAGCAGCAATTCTGTCTACAGCAGGCTATTTTGGGGGATTACGAAGCTAAGATTTTCCAGGAATGATTCCTAGTATTTTCCTTTCTGCTCCCTAGGTCCTAATTCAATTAAGTGTTTGTGTAATGAGATGTAAGAAGCTATCCAGGCTGCAGGTGCAGCGCCAATGAATTTACCCCAGCATTGGGGAAATGAATGGTATGGTTTTCACAAGTAGACTCCATACCTTTACGTCATGGCTAACTGCAGTGGCACCCCGTATCCGTGGCTTCAGTAACTGCGGTTCCAGTGATCTCTGGTTTACTGAGGCGTGGGGGGAAAAAAAATCAGAAAATTCCAGACTTGAACAGTTAAAGGTTCAAACCAAGCTCAGTGAGTTCTGGCAGAATCCACCAGCCGAGTCACGCCCAGTGCATGACTCATCCCCCTTGCCTGCCTTACTCATGGTCCCCTGCAGAACTATTGTTCATGATAATGATGTATAATGTACCTTATTATTAAGGCATTTAATTCTGATAATAAATTGTGCATGGTAAATCATCAAAAAAACGTATGTACAGTGCCCTCCACAATTATTGGCACCCCTGGTAAAGATGTGTAAAAAGCCATAAAATAAATCCACTTTATATTGCAGTAGTATAATCTCACACTGAACAATTTAGAAGAATCTATCCTCTTATTTGAGTACATTTATTCATTAGAAAATAAATCCCACATTAAGAAATAGTTTATTACAAAATCACCAGTGCTGTTAATACTTTGTACAGCCCCCTTTTGCCAATAGAACCGCACATAATCTTCTCCTATAACATTTCAGAAGGCTGGAGAATAGAGATTTAGATCCCCTGGGATTTAGATCTGTGGACTGAGATGGCCATGGAATTATTCCTTACCACCCTCCTCACTATGTGTGGTGGCAAGATAAACTTGGGTCCTTGTCCAGCCTCATTTGTCACAGTACCAGTTATTTTAAACTCTTTAATTATTGCTCTGACTGTAGATATGGACACGTTTAGGCAAGTAGCTATTTTCCTGAAGCCATTTCCTGACTGATGAAGATGAACACACCTGTGTCTTACTTGAATGGCAGGTTCTCTTGTCTTTCCCATTTTGAAGAGTGTCTAAGAGAAATGGTCCTCTGTGCCATGTCATATTTATACGCCAGGGAAACAGGTAGTAGTCATGGATTACTACAGTAATTAAAAGTTGATAGACACTCTGATAAACTTAAAAAAGTAAAGTATAAATTACAAATATGCTTCAGTCACATTTATTTTATATGACGTGTTAGGGGTACCAGTAATTCTGGCACTGGTGATTTTGTTATAAACAATTATTTCTTAATGTGAGATTTATTTTCTGATGAATAAATGTGCTCAAATAAGAGGTTAGATTCTCCAAAAATTTTCCGTGTGAGATTATGCTACTGCAATACAAAATTAATTTATTTAATGCTTTTTACACATCTTTACCATGGGTATCAATACTTGTGGAGGGCTCTGTATGTACAAGAAAATGGCATATATGGGGTCCATGGATGGTTCACTATTATCCGTGGTTTTGGCCGTCCACAGTAGGTCTTGGAACCTGCGGAAATGGGGGGACCACTGTATGGGTGTAGCTTGTCAAGTGGAAACTCAATGTATCAACTGCGGAAATAGGGGGGACCACTGTATGGGTGTAGCTTGTCAAGTGGAAACTCAATGTAT
>JAODKL010000040.1:13778058-13799905 GCA_026780765.1 Petrocephalus schoutedeni | reverse complement strand
CACTTCAGTCTCAGCACCTTTTCCCTGTTCGTCATCAGGACCAGTCTTTGTTGTTTCATCCTCAGGTGTCCCTTCAGGGGAAGTAACTTCATCTTCAGGTTTTCCTGCTTCTGTCCCTTCCTCAGAATCAGTAGGAGGGGTTTCGGGTTCCGTGTCGGTTTGTGTAGCAACATCGTTACTTTCACTACCCGGTGATGTTTCACCTTGGGCTGTCCCTTCAGGAGATGGGACATTGTCTTCAGTCTGCTCACCCTTCTCCTCCACTTTCTCTTCACCAGGTGGCTTTTCGCTTTCCACGTCCGGTGGAGTCACTTCACTCTCAGCACCATTTCCCAGTTCTCCTTCAGGACCGGGCTTTGACATTTCACTCTCAGTCTGCCCCTCAGGAGGAGTCACTTCCCCTTCAGGTGTTCCTTCTTCCTTGCCTTCCTCAGACTGAGTAGGATAGGTCTCAGGTTCCATTTCAGTCCAACTAGCTACATCTTCCCTTTTACCACCAGCTGATGTTCCCTCGTCTTTCTCCTCTGTTTCTCCTTCAGAAGGTCTGCCATTCTCCTCAGTCTGCTTTTTCCGCTCCTCCTCCTTACCATCAGCCTCTGTCATTGACACCTTTATTTCCTTTATTCTCTCTTTTTCCATTATTGTGTGTTTGTATTCATGTTCCTCTCTTCTTTCTTCTGCACTGTACCTTTCTTTGTCCTCCCCCTTTTCTCGCTCTTTGTTTTCATTTATTCCGTTTAATGCAATTTTTCTTTCCATTGTCTTTTCATTGTATTCTTTGCTCATCTGATGCGTTTTGTTTGCATATTCATTATGGTTTTGTGTTTTTTCCAAATATGATTTACTTAATTTCCTAATCCAGTTGCCATTACAAATATATACGGTCTCATTTTCTAATTCATTGTGGTTTTTTTTTGTTTCTTTTTTGTATTCTTTACACTGCTTTTTACTTTTCTGTTCATATTTTTCTTCTCCAATTTTGCAAATATACGTTTCACTATTACCTGAGTAATACTTCGTACAGCTGCTGTTTTTCTCATATTTTTGCTTTAGTGCTTCACTTTCAGCTTCATATTTATACTTTATTTCTTTTCCTTCATTTTGCAGGTTTTTTACTTCTGTCATTGTTTTGTTGCTGGCGTTTCCAGTTTCTAAAACTGTGCAATGAAATCTTAATTTGTAAGCATTATTTTTTACATATTTCTTCTGCTTAACACATTTCCACACAGTTGTCCTTTCTTCTAGATTAGTGATTTTCTTCTGGTTTTCGGTATTTAGTTGGTTTACAGCTGATTCATTAATGTTAACATTGCTTTTCTCATTACTGCGTTTTATTTCAGATGTCTTTTCAAAATATTTATCATGCACTTCTTTCTTAATCGTTTTGGATTTTGCCATTTCTTTGACTGCATTACTTCTTTGTTCTTGAATGATTTCATCTATGCTTCTTTTTACTCTTTTGTCGGTACTAGTAAATTTATTCAAAAATATCTGTTCTCTTAAATTTGTAAGTTTTCTTGCAAAAGTTTTTCCGTTTTCAAATGAATTACTGTTCCTTTTTCGTGTCATTGTTTCAAAGTTTGTGTCTGAGGAGTTGAAGACGCGTACAGGTACCGAAGTGTCGAACGCCTTGGTGAGGATCTTCCCCAGATCTTCCAGTGGTATCGAGATCCATGTCCTGTTGCTGGTGCTGTTTTTTAAGAAAGCACCTTCACATGCTTTTCTTGCAGCCTTGTAGTGGAATGCACCCCAGAAGACACTGAATCCATTGCGAGGTTTTTCCATGCAGTCTTTTATAGATAATCCCTCATGGGGGGGCAGAACGCCACATAGCATATAGGTTGCTTGATATCCATCTTCTTGTGCTTTTCCATTTTGCTTCTTTTTAATGTTGAAACTGTTTTCTTCTCTTAAAATTGAGTTAATCACCTATAAATAAAGGGATTCAAATTGTGAAGTTAATGCCTTATTAATACTAATACTAATCTGTTACATTTTCATGCTCTTAAAATCTCTTTGATTCTCCCAAATGAAGCGTATAGAGAACAATCTCTAATATAATATAATATAACAATATAATATAACAATGTATCTATCCACATGCACTTGCCCTGTACAAGGTCACAGGGTCCTAAGCCTATCCCAGATGCTACAAGCACCAGGCAGACAATCCAGGTCTGGGCACTAAGCCATTGTAGGGCAAACACACCATTCATATACTTTTCCACACCTGCAGGCCATTTAGCAACTCCAGTTCACTTAATAACTAACTTAATTAACTTAACTGGGGACTTCATTGTATGACAGCACTGACACGTTCCTTTTGCACTATAAAGGAAAATCACAGAAAAATGTTTATTTCCAGTATATTCATAGGTTTATCTTTATCTACAATCAACAAGTATAGTATTTACAAAATACTTTTAAATAAATATCTTGCCTATCACTTAGACTCTAGCAATGCCTTGGTGAACAACACAATCTATCTGGCCCGTTGGCTGAACTCACATTCTGTAATAATCAAGGGTCCATCATCTGTGTGTCATAATTATAAACACTAGGAGAGCCATTGGTTCACTGGATTCTTTTAAAATTGTATCATATTCCTTAACTATCCAATCAGCTACTAAATAGAAGGCAATGAGAAATGCGTTGAAGTCTGTTAGCTAATTAGCTAACTACCAAAATGATACAAACATTGGCATACAGGTGTGGATCATGAGTTAATAAGGGAATTAAGGTCACATTACGCTTGGGTAGGTATGTATAAAAATGCTGGTGAAGGACGGCTGATCTTTTATTTAGCTGCTATGGGATGAGATCTTAGTTACTGAATGATTTTTATGTGATGTTTGGCCGGAGTTTAAACTGCCTGTTATTATTTTGGCAAGTATGGGTAAAAAATAATGAATTAAGAAAACACTGCGTGAAAGTGTACACTCACTGGCTACATTAGGTGCCCCCTGCTCGTACTGGCTTGGACCCCCTTTTGCCCCCAGAACTGCCTTAATTCCTCGTTGGCAAAGATTAAACGGGGTGCTTGAGTTTTTTGATCCCTGTTGATCATAATAGCTGCAGATTTGTCGGCTGCACCTTCATAATGTGAATCTCCTGTTTCATGATATCGCTTAGGTGCTCTACTGAGATCTGGTGGTTGTGGAGGCCATTTGAGTACAGGGAAGTCATTGCTATGTCCAACAAGCCAATCTAAGAAAATATGAGCTTTATGGCATGGCACGTTTTCCTGTTGGAAGCAGCCGTTTGGTAAACTATGATCAATGGGCTAGATTAGGGTCAGCAACAGGGAGCAATCAGGGAGGCTGTGGTATTTAAACGACACTCAATTGGTACTAAGGAGCTCAAAGTGTGCCAAGAAAATATCCTCCATACCATTACACCAGCAGCAGCCCGAACGCTAGCACCTGATGTGGTCTTCTGCTGTAGTGTTGGCAATTCAGAGCTATTCTGCTTCCCTTGGTTGTAACCAGTGGTTATTCGAGTTACTAATGTCCTTCTATCAGCTTGAACCAGTCAGGCCATTCTTCTCTAACCACTGCTGTCAACAAGGCATTTTTGCCAAAATAACTGCTTCTTACTGGATGTTTTTTTTTTTTTATTTTTCAGCCAATTTTCTGTAAATCTCAGCAGAACAGCAGTTTCTGAAATGCTTAAACCAGCCCGTCTGGCACCAACAACCATGTCACGTTCAAAGTCACTTAAATCACCCTCCATCCCCATTCTGATGTTTGATGTGAGCATTAACTGAAGCTCCTGACCTGTATATGCGTGATTTTATACACTGTGCTGTTTGACATGTGATTGACTGATTAGATATCTGCTTCGTATTAGATCAGGTGTAGCTCATAAGGTGGCCAGTGAGTGTACATTACACCAGGATGTCTGAGCACTAGTTTGAAATGCAAGACAAAAAAGGCAGCAATTGAATCACCTGATTAAAGCATAAGCATGCACCATATGTAATCCCAAGGACATTATGGTCAAGGCAACAGCCATTCTGCACCCTGTCCTTAACTAATGGAGGAGAAGATGTGCATCACATGTTTACTTTCAAGCTTTATTTTCTTTTCTTCTCATGCTGAATAGTTCTGCTAACTAATGTACGTAGTATAGTTTTGGTTCACTGAAATGCTTGGAGGTCAATGGGAATTCAAATAAAGAGCCGCGCTAAATTATCGCGACCATCCTGTGTTTACGAATTTCTCTCTGTATGCTTGTGACATAATCGAAATAGACAGTGCATGCATTCATGAGGCATAAGTATTAACCTGCCCATATGCCACAACTATCCTTATCACTAAATCTCAACTAACAGAGGGATTACTGAGAATTCTGTAGTCCACCAAATTATGGGATTTCTTCCGAGAGTGTAGCGCGCTCCCACTAGTGTGGTTACAAATTCTTGTAGGAATTTATGCCAAGATGCAGTAGCCTAATAAAGGATCTCCTTGGTGTTTTCCTTTACTTTGCCTGTACTCATGTTTTACTTTGGAATTGGTAAAAAGAAAATAGCTTTCTAAAATGTGTTATGTCAATTATCAAAGCAATTTGTTAAACATGTTAAACAGAATCTAAGAAGAGTACTTTCTAGATAAACAAAATTTGCTTAACTAAAAAGGTATCAAATGTCTCTTCTTATTTTAAGAATAATAACAGCTGTAGGCTAAACCTTTCTTCTGTAAGTAAACTAGAGAAGATATTGCTCTTACCAATGGATCTGTGCACCAGCTGCTCAACCTGCTGGCAAAGTTTCCTTCACAAGTATTTAAAGACCACTCTTCTTGTACAGCATAAGCCCAGTATACCGGAATATGTCTGTTTAGCATAGCTACAAAACTGCAGTCCCTGCCAAAGCACTGGCATATATGGTCCAGTTGGACTGAAGTTTGTTCTAAGCCGTGCGGCTTCTGGCCGTTGAGGAAGAGTCTTCTGCATGGATCCCCTCCTGAAGGGTCGTGGGGCCATTTAGTTATCCTTTTACAGGTCGATATGAGGAAAACTGCAGCGAGATACACAGGCAGACACCACAGCCACATCGCACAACGGGTAAATTATAAAGTGTTCCAGCTGGCACAGAGGAGGAACGGGACACTTATCTTTTATTGACAAGCTCTCCCAAACTTTGAATATTGAAATCCAGGATAAGGCTTTCTGTATTGTGCAGTCGACACTGAATTCAAAAGCAGTTTAAGATATTTTTTATGGCACATCATGGTGTTACTTTTGTGCATATTTCATTTCAGAAAGTCTTTGAAGGTCTTATCTCACATGAAGGTGCAAAAAGTATGAACGGGTAGATAGTGTGTACAGCTCTGGAAAAAGCTAAAAGACCACTCTGTATATACAGCTCTGGAAAAAGCTAAAAGACCACTCTGTATATACAGCTCTGGAAAAAGCTAAAAGACCGCTCTGTATATACAGCTCTGGAAAAAGCTAAAAGACCGCTCTGTATATACAGCTCTGGAAAAAGCTAAAAGGCCGCTCTGTATATACAGCTCTGGAAAAAGCTAAAAGGCCGCTCTGTATATACAGCTCTGGAAAAAGCTAAAAGACCGCTCTGTATATACAGCTCTGGAAAAAGCTAAAAGACCACTCTGTATATACAGCTCTGGAAAAAGCTAAAAGACCGCTCTGTATATACAGCTCTGGAAAAAGCTAAAAGACCGCTCTGTATATACAGCTCTGGAAAAGAGACCACAGCACAATCTTTTGTTCACTCATTTCTCAATTAATGGTTATGCACCTGTGCAAAATATATATTCTTTTGCAAACTGTAGCCTGGATCTTCTCTGTTTCTCTTTAATTAAGGGCTTCTTCCTTGCTTTATGGGACTTCAGTCTTGCTTCTAGGAGCCTGATGCTAACTGTCCTCGCTGTGCATGTCACACCACTTAATGTGTCCCCTTCCTTTTGAATGTCCCTTGATGTCATCCTCTGACTCATGAGGCACTGCTGGACAAGTTTACAGTCATCTCTGGCATTAGAAAGCCGCTTCCCCCATCTACCTGGCAGGTTTCTGGTCATTGCCAGTGTCTCCTGCTTCACCTTGTTCTTGTGTACTGCTGTCTTAGAAACTTTGAGCCTGGAAGCAGTGCTCAGTGTAGCCTTCTGCCAGCAGACCCAGGATTAAAGCAGGATTTTAAAATGCAGTTAAGTAAAGTTGTGCTGTGGTGTCCATTTTTTCTGGGGCTGTATATTTTGGTAGAAACCTACGCTGAGCAGCAGGCTGCTTCCAGGCTCAGGATTTCTAAGACTGCAGTTCACATGAACAATGCGAAGCAGGAGACACTGGGAATGACTAGAAACCAGCCATAAAGCAGGAAGAAGCCCTTCATTAAGAAGAACCCGGCTGCATTTTGGAAACATATATATATATATATATATATATATATATATAAAAGGTGATTAATTGTCATTGTTGATACACCACAGCACATATTAATATAAATATATAATGTACATGGATTACTAAATGTACTGTCAGTAGAAACACAAGTTTGCATTATTCCGGCATCCCAGGCTTGTCAATGCTGCCTCCTGGCGTGAATTCAGAAATTATTATCATGACAATGTCTGATGACATGATTGTGTCAAGTTACAGAGTGAAACATTAAGGACATAACTCCCCGAAAACGTCGGATGATGAGTCTGCAAGATGACAACGCGTTATGTAACTATGTTCCTTTTAATACCTAAATATAAAGTTTTTCCGGTGTTTTATGCAGCCGGAGAAACGTGGAAATAGCCTATAACCAAAGAATAATGTAGACAGACGTAACTCGCAAAATATCTTGAGCAGACAGAAGTACAAATTCTTTCAAAGTGATCCAACGTAGAAGCAGCTGGATAGTATAACACTTTAACAAATAGTGTCACCAAAACTAATTTTAATACGCGCAGTGTCTATAACGAAGTAAGGCGGTAGACGGCATAAAGCGGCACTTTATATTTGTCATGGCTTTTAACGGCCTTATGGACATTTTTTATGAAGCTTGTACATGTAATTCTGTTTATTTTGGTATGGGTTTTGCCCTCTCTGTTTGTGTCTATATACATTTTTTACAAGTTAAAAATCGTTCTTGGCGCTTTGCCCGGTAAAGTAAAAGGTTAAGTCGCGCCGATGCGGCATGCGGGCTTCGGAGCGGAACGCCGCACATGCGTAGTGCGGTCTTCGGAGCGGGACGCCGCGCATGCGTAGTGCGGTTTTCGGAGTGGGACGCCGCGCATGCGCAGTGCGGATCCAGCCATACTGGTTCCCCACGCTTCAAACGAAGAGCACGGAGGAGCGGCGCTGAGCGGAGCGCGTCTGCCTCACTAATCAATGGGCCGGCAGAGCCGTGGCTTCGGAGCGGAAGGTAAATGTGCTATTCGTGCATGAAGCTGACGATATGGCGAGGGATCGTCATTGTCCTGCTTCTGATGCACTGGGTCTAGTTGCCAGACTTTGTTTGCTTAGATGACGCGGCGGACGTGAGTTTCTTTGCTGGCCGCCTTATAACTGCTGGTTAGCAGGGGGTTAGTGTCAGCGCGGCGGAGCCCTGAAGGCGGAAAGGAGGGTATTTGGGGAAAAATAGCATTTTCTTTGGCTGACGTTACTGTTACGTTAGATCTATGGCACAAACGCAGAGTTTTTACGGCTCCTTCTCTTACTCGCTTCCTTTTTTATTCTCACTTTCCGCACATGCGCGCTCCCGAAAAGCCCCACAATTCCCACATCGTGCGGTCAGATGCACTAACTGCACCCTGCAGCTTCCCGTGTGTCTCCGTATGCATAACAGTCACCCCCCCGACCCGCAACTACAGATAGTCAGGTTACATCCATCCATAATGTTGTATTACTGTGTATGTCAGAGATGCCAACTGGCCGGAGTGAGATTTTCAGTTGGGGAAAAGTCTGCACACTGATTTGCATGTATGTTTAAGGGAATAATATAGATTTTCCGTCAGGATTCTGGGTTAAGCGTGAGTCTGATACCGTGTAGCCCTGTAGTTAATGTGATTATACCATACAGTCGGGAAGTACGAGTTAGTGTTTAATTATCCTAGTTAGGGTTGCAAATGTTAAGAACATGGAAAACATGGAATTAAACTGCATATAGAAAGCTTATGTGCTCGATTAATTTAAAAAAATCACAAAAAGAGAAGTACTTATTAAGTATGTATATTAAAAAGCGGGTTTTGTGGTGGATGTCAGGAGGCAGTACTGTACAGGTGTGATATATTCAAATTGTTGTGTTATCAGATTCCAGCTACAACTGTTTATATAAATAGTTTGACCTTCTTTAACAAACCTGTAAAATGGAGCCCTACTTTGAATTTGTGAGGCAAGAATTTAGATTAATGTCAACTTAAGCATCCAGCAATGGCCTAATGTGTGCTATACTGTTCAGATAAATAGGCTTTAGGGAGTGTGGGGCTTATTTCACAGTTGGGGATTCAAGAATTAACTCCTGATCTCTCACTTCCATTTTTAAACATGCAAAAAGCTGGGTGACACTTTACTTGAGGGGACACACATAACTTAGGAACTCAGTTAGTCCTCAAGAACAAATCATGAGCTAATATAGTTCCTGTATGAAATGATGCACAGACATTATCTGCATTCAGTTTCATTTTTCTTTATATGAAAATGTTACATTGAATGCCAGACTTGTATTAAACCCCCTTAATGTTGCAAATATCTCTGTGTATCTACAGTGTTTTTTGGGGTTTGTAGGAAAAAAGAAAGTCATCAGTCAGTAGAATCTTATATGGTTAACCACAAAGGTCATCTGTGCTTTGTGGGTTGATGTATAGACGCTAATCGGCCAGGGTGTCTGAGTCTTTGTTACTTACTAAGTAAGTAAGGAGACCTTTATTTTTGTGGTGAAAGTATGTTGTTAAAAAGTGACTATAGCTACAATTTTTTTTCTATCATGTCAGCTGCGCAAAAAAATGTTGTAAAGGAATGTGAAATATTCACTGGGACTTTTCTGCTACTTGGGTGCGTTTCCCAAAAGCTCCTGTTAGCAGCTAACATAGTTGGGCTCATTCAGTTGCATGGTTCTAACTATGTAAGTTGCTAATGTAGTTAGCAGCTATGCGTTTGGGAACCGCAGCCCTGTTTAGGAGAGCGACTGTGCGGGGTTCAGTGCAATAGACATGTTGGTAGGTACGATAGACTGGTAGAAAAAAAAGTGGAACAAATTACAGTTCCTTATAGCATATATAAATATAAAATAGACTTCCCTTTTGAGATATAGCACCTTTCCTACACTGTGGGTAGCAAAAAATGATCATTCAGATTACTTTGAGCTGTAACTTTTTTTATTATAATGACTACATGGCTGACCTCTGGCTCACTGGAAAGCTCACAAAGAGCAGTTTTTTCTTGGTATGCCTGGACTTCATCCTTAAAGACAAAGGAGAAATGTTCAAAACACTTTACACATTTTAGGCAACACTTTCGGTGTACTTCAGGCTACTTTTAATGAAAGAAGCAGATCCAGAAGAGAGTGGCATAAGTGTGTAGTTCTTATTCCTCAGTTTGAAAAGTAGAAACGTTGCCCAGTCATATGCCAGGGCTGCCGGAAACTTTCCATAACTAAGGAATTTTTGAAACGGCTTCTCTTCCCTCTCCATCCTTGGACCTCACATTTGGCAGCGTGTGGTCCTTGGGATACTGGAAACCACGTGGAGTGCAGGCTTGATGGATGATATCTCCTACTGGATGACTTGCAAATCTGGGGGGGGGGGGGAGTCCCCTCCTTTTGCATTTACTGCTGATCCTGATGAATGCAGCTGGCACTGAAGTACCAAAGCAAACTAAATGCAATAATCATTTGCACCCATAAAGCCATTCCATTCAGGTGAAATCAATTAAACAAATACATTTTAAAATGTATAGTTTTAAAAGAATAACTGACTCTGTAGTGTGTTCGCATTTACATTAGCGTACCATTACATTCCATAAGCTTCAGTTTTATGCTGAATTGTATGCAGACTTGCGTAAAAGTACCACACTAGGGCTCTTGTGGATGTACAAGCCAACCTTTGAGTTACAGGTTAATGTCCTTTATCTGTAACCTGCCCTGAAACCCTAAAACTGTACTTTTTACAGCTTACTGCATGACTCGGCACAAAACTGTCAGCTTGCTTCTCGTAGCTCCTGTAGATTTCTCAGAAGCTTGCAGAATCTAACCGTGAATAAATAAATCTCATGAATAAAGTGCAAGTAAATGGACTAAATGTTTAAAATTTTCACAATATAAGGTTTTGTAAATATCAGGGAAAAATCTAAAATGATGACTAATCCATTTGAATCTTTCCATGACCTGTAATAGGAGGTCAGAGTGAGCCTGGGGCTTATCAGGGCAGCACAGGGCACGCCTTGGATGTACTTCCGGTCTAGTGTAGCACACGCGATAGGCAACAGAGACACGTCAAATTGTGCAAGTGCCTGTTTTTGGACTGTGGGAGGAAAGTCACATGGTTGCAAAAAGAGTATGCAAACTCATACACAAAACTGAAGTCAGGAAGTGAGCCCATGCGGTATGCGCAAAACAAATGGTTTAACCCCTATCCCGTGTTTGGGGTCAATCTGACCCCAGAGCACCATTAAACGGTAGGCAAATTTCACATGGGGAAATTATCACGGGAAAAGGGTTAATGATTCATTTGTCATTTACAAATGTATTCATAAAGTTTTGTGCTTATTCTGTGCTGTACATTGTTTTACACAGTGACAAAATGTTATTTCATATTAACCTACATTTGGAATTCTTCATAATTTAGGCAACTTCTAGGTAATCTATCAAGCCGCTGTATTTTACCGTTTTGACTGTGAAGTGTTAACACATAATTGTGAAATTTCAGGACAATAAATCTCAGGACTCGCTTATCGAGTTTGAGGCAGAACCCACTGTAGTCACCTGACTTCCTCTGTGCACCAGTATAGAAATGTAGAAGTGAAAGAAACAGGTTAAAAAAGAGGGGAACTGATTACAGAAACCAGTGCAAGCAAGGAGGGGAGAAGAGCTTATTAATACCAGTGAAGGTTTGTCGAGGGGAGCTTTTCAGTGCTAAGAACAGCTCCGTAGAGACGTCTCGACATCGGAACAGAAGTTATTGAGTAAGTGGGCTGTGTTCACATTTTTGATAGCATGACATTATCTGAATTGTTTCATACTCTATCATAAAAAATTGCACACATTTTTATAAGTAAGTGATGCTTATTTTGGTGACTAGTATAACTTAGAAACCATGTACTGAAAAACACTCGTCAAGTGCGGGGAACTGAAACAGATTTATTTTTTTCAAATGGTAATAATATGGCTGCACCCCCCCCCCCCCCCCACAAAAAAATTTAGCTTTTAAACTTTGTGTGTTCTTTTGTGTTCCTTTGCTGGTTTGTATACCTGTAGTGTTTGGAGAGATTTTAAGTATTGGAAACATTTCAGCAATCTATGGTACTCGCTACGCATTGCTAAAGGATGTGGATGCAGATTGCCAGGTACCAAACTTTAGACGGAGAATGAATTAGATTTTTTTGTATTTTATTTTTTTTAATCTCCCTGAATGATGATATAGGACTGAGTTTTAGTCATGCATGTCTTGTCACTTGCCTTTCACGTTACTGACGTTACGTTTTATGATTTCCCTAGGGTCAGGATGAGATCCATGTTGTTCCATGTCAGCTACCTGCTTTGCCTGTGCCTGGGAATTCTCTGTGTGATATTTGTGTCTTACTGGAGCTATAAATGGCGCGGCGGTTTCGCCTGGGACGGCTCGGCACTGCAGTTCAACTGGCATCCAGTTCTGATGGTGACTGGCCTCGTGGTGCTGTATGGGAATGGTGAGTAATGGCTCAGCCCACACTCGTCACAGTGAGTGTGAAAAAAGAGGCAGATTAGGTCATGTATAGTTTTCACTTCCCTTCTTTATTTCTGAAACTTTCTGAACAGATGTCAGGCATACTTTTTTTTTTTTTTTTTTTTTTTAAATCCGAAGTGCTTGTACTTCATTCCTTTCACATCTGAATTTAATTGGTGCACCGTTTTATGATAAATACACTGATGAGGCAAAACATTTTGACCACCCACACATGAAGTGAATACTGTTTACTGTCTTGTAAAAATGGTGCTGTTCACAGTAGATGGGGATTAGACTGGACACACTGACGGGCCTCAGGGCTCAATGCACTGTCTGTCACGATATACTACTCCCTTGACCAGAGGTGGGTAATTCAGGTCCAAAAAGTGAAACTCTTAACAGTCAACTCATCAAAATCTGCATCATGGTAACCCTTTGTTGATTTGTACCAGATGTGATAATCTTTGTTCACATCTTGCCTGGTTTATGATTCTCCTTCCTTAGATGACTCTCAGTAGGCTCTCACAGTGGCTGACCTTGAGCACCCCACAATCCTGGCCATTTCAAAGACACAATTTGTCTTTCAAAGACAACAATTTCTTGTCAAAGTCACTCAGATCTGAGATCAAAGTCACCCCGACCCATTGCTTCTCCAACGTGTTGACTTGAGTTCTGAATTTTGGCTTACCGTCTAACATATCCCACACTTTGGCAAATACTGTTTTTACAAAATGGTTAACATGATTTGCTCCATGTGGGGGGTAGTTACAGTGCTCTGGCTTATCGGCTAATACACATTCTGGATCTGTGAGTATTCTTTCTCTGGCCGTGTTTTAGCTGCAGTTGTATATCGCATCCCACTGACCTGGAGGCAAAGCAAACAGCGTTGGAAACTCCTGCATGCCGGCTTGCTGTTCCTTGCCTTTCTCCTGTCTGTCCTGGGGCTTTGTGCAGTCTTTGACTACCACAATGCAGGCTCCACCCCCAACCTGTACTCGCTGCACAGCTGGCTTGGCATCAGTACTACAGCCCTCTTCACTGCTCAGGTACATCTGCAGGGGCAGATTTCTGCATTCGTGCTACATTACCTTCAAAGCTAATCAGTAATACTGTTAAGATGGCCTTTGTAAAAATGCAGGCTTTGAGTATACTGCCTTTAGTGGTCCATTATTTTCCTTAAGACTATAAAAAGATTAAGTTTCTTTCATTGAATTCTCAATGCATTTTAAATCAAAAGGCATGAGGACTGTAATGCACAATCTGTTACCATTTCTTCCCGGTTTATCATTTATAATCCATGAGTTGTCGATGGTCTGGTGTGATTCTCTTTGCACATTGTCTGTTCTCAGTGGGTGCTGGGTCTGGCCGCCTTTCTACTCCCATGGTCTCCACTAGCATTCCGCAAGCTCCTCAAACCTGTACATGTTTGGATGGGCAGTGTCATCTTCATCCTGGCCATTGCATCCTGCATTTCCGGCATTAATGAGAAGCTGTTCTTCGTCCTGTGAGTCCTCAGTTTTCTATATTTATTTGTTATGCAACCACCTGTAGCTAATGCATCCATTTTGATATTGCTTATCTTTAAGATACCAGTCCATTGCAGGACAGGCACTCTCATAATTTTACACTACAGGCAATTTAAAGGTGCCAGTTAACCTAACTACCTCTTTGGATTATGGGAGGAAACTGAGCTGCATAATGTACAGTTGCAGTGGTGGGATTCAGCCCCTCAGGCCCAGGGCACTGCTAGAGTTAAAGCTTTACTGGGGCACAGGTGGGGAATGCCAAGCCTTAGGCGTGACTGCTACCCACTGAGCCATGGTGCTGCCTGTTTACACTAAAATCTTCACTAAAATCAGTTTTTAACTGAAAAGTATGCAGTTTAATATTTTTGGCAACTGTGATTTACCACTGCTGCTTTATTGTCGTCTCATTCTTTGATTTTAAATAGCTTCATGTTGAGTTATCACAGATATGCAATCCCCATGTGAAATCTTCATCAGTTTGGTATTAAGTTAAATACTATTGGTTCCCTTCCCAGTAAAGGAAACACCAATCAGACGCAACCCTATTCCAAGCTGCCACCAGAGGCCGTGTTTGCCAACTCACTAGGAATCCTGATTGTAGCCTTTGGATTAGTCGTCTATAAAATACTGTCCAATCCAGACTGGCAACGACCAGACATAGGGAGAGAAGAGGACAGTTCTAGAGTAAGTATAACGACGCAACAAAATATTCTCAAAATGATTAACTATTTAAGGGTGAGTGTGCATTTTCCTGTTTTATGTAGAATTTAGGTAAACCTCTAGCTCTGTCATTTGAACAGTCAATCAGGGAACATTTTTTACTTTTTGTTTAACTTTATTTTCAGCCATTGCTTCAAGAAGAGAGCTGATGCAGTGACCATGGAATGAAGTGTTCATTCTCCGTGCTGAATTATGCATCTCCTGTTTGTGTAAAACAATGGTTATTTTCATCAAAGACAATATTTGTAAGCACTGCTGGTACAGTGTATAGAGTACATCGTCGCCAAAATGGATATTTTCCAGCCTCAGCAGCTTTGGCTCCATAGCCTTCCTATTCATTTTGACGTTCTGTATCAAAATAAATCATACCAATAAATAGGAATCCATTGTGGCAGCGTGTATCATAATTTCAAATTTAAATCTGCACATATTATAGTGCATACATGTCTTTGATCCAGTGATATTTTGTGCCACGGTGAAAAAGAGACTGACTCATTCTACTGACCAATAAAACAGTTGTTTGTGGACGTTCTTTATTTGCATAAACAAACGTAGATTCAATTAGAATTGCCGAAGTAGAACGCATTAGTCAGGGGGGCTGCAATAATTTTCCTGAACACCGATACCCCTAGTATTATTCTTTTTTTTAATGATGGAGACTTATTCAGTGATTATTATTTTTGTGTATGTAACATGTATCCTCATACACACAGAAAGTATTAACTACCAGTAAAACAATATACATAATCTTAATAAAATGAAAAACGTAATTAACGTAATTGTCATTGAATTCTGAACAAGTTATAGTCCAAGAGATCCCAACGACTTGAAGTAGAAAATTAATTTATTGATAATTGTAAAATTATAATCGATATCAAATGAGTAATGTATGCGTTAGCTAGCCTGCTATGGATATTTACGCAAGAATAAGCCCATTCCTACTTAAACACTAACTTGGCTCTGAAAATGTTCTGTACTACACTAAACTATTAAAACGGGGCAGAAAAGACTCTCCGGTCTCTCTGATACATTGCGAGCAGTTAGTTTTTGCTCCATGGGAGAATCAGCAGCAAATTCTACCTAGAAACTTTGCAACATTCGCGGATACGATAGTTTAATAAATACAGCATCCTATGTTTTTATTTCAAAAGGTCTGAAGTGTCATTTCCACATAAAATATGCGTTACGAACAGTAAAGAATACAGATGTCCAAAGAGTGTTTAGCCAGACTTTTATTGCTAGTTTGAAAATGCCGCAAAATATTACATATCCTACCTTTGGGTCTCGAATATTATAATAAATATTCGGTCAAAGCATGGACGTCTTGGTTTCGTGTTTTGATGAAAGCATTGTAAAAAATACGCGCACTGTTCAAAGCAAACTTGGAGATATTAAAAATATCTCGGAAAACGGGACAAATTTGCCTTGGCTAGTCAGATTCTTCAGGCGAGGAGACCAATCACATAGTTTTAAAGGCTTCTAGACACTCGACTGTCCCAGTACCCTACAAAATCTCCATATACAAAAATCCCTAATTTGTATATAAATTATATGTTTACAACGTGTATGTCGAGGTAAATAACAGCGCTTTGGTGTACGTGACATACAGGGTTAATTATGCAGTGGTCAAACCAGCCAATCGCGTTCAAATGAATCCTTGCCAGAAACGAGTTGCTTTCAATTAGGTCCGCGTACGCTCCATAAGAGGCTGTTGTTTATCCTCACGCTTACGATGTTATGCTGTCGTCATCCAGTGACGTAGTCACGGTACAGCTGGAGTGCGGCGTGTTACCGAGCCGGTCATCACCCGCCTCTTAGGAGCTGCGTTTGCTCAGTTTGCTTGGCGATTATCCGTAATCTAAACCATTACGTTAAACAGGCTAAAGGCAAAACAGTTACTGTAGTGACTGTCCCATACGCCTGGAAGCGCCAAGCGCGCACACTCAGGGCTTTGGGAGTTAAATTACTCTCTCACCCAGACTGACCTTTAAGAGTCAATTCCATACCAGAAAGGAAAACGCAAGCGTATATTTAAAAGGCCGAGGGAGCATGGAGATAATACAGCAAACATTCATACCTACGATCATTGTAAAGTAGATAAATGTGCAACTTGTTACATGATGTTACAAGAACACAAAGTCGTTTTATTCATGCAATGGCTGAAAATTAAACATTGATACTGGAATTTTAAATGTGTGAATGATGTTAGTTCGTGATCGCGAAGGAAATGCAATACAGTCGGTCGCTTCATAAAAACGTCGTCATATGAGAACGTCCTGTAGAGGCTTTCAGACATATTTCCGTAGAAAGGCTGTTCGTATAATAGTTTTTTCGATAAAGATAATACGTTTTAAGCGTTTTTATTAACGATTCATTAACTTTTATATTAACGAAACAGTCGAATTACTAACAAGCGCTTTTAATGCACACAGTATAGAAAACACTGCAATACTTTTGTGACAATTTCGGATTCGTCAAAAAACATTCAGCATACTTAGGTTTCATATTAAAGCAATTATGTCAGGTCTAGCTTGTATAAACATACGTGTCTAATAAGTAACACGAGGAAAGTATCACCTACGTGCAGTATTATATCAGTCAGGTCCACGATTAAAAGTTACAGAAAAAACTTTTTTCAATTAAACATTGCACCACAAATCATTATATGCGCGTCACTACTGAGACAAGTACATTTCTAGTACATATTTCATTAAGTTTCCAGTTATTTAAAATAAGCAAACAAGGAATGCGTCATTCTGATTAGGAAAGGATGGAATGGCGACCGGTGATGGACTGTGTTAACTGCTCCGTTCATAAAGCTACAGAATCGCTATTTTGTGAATAATTTTAACTTGAAACCATCATGAGAATGTAACGCGGGGCCTTTTCTTCGCCGGAGGAGCGTCTGGTCCGGCCCCAGACGGACGTTTGCTCGGTTTATTCCCGAAAGACCGCAGGAAGCGGCGTCCGAGCACCCGGTCTCCCTCGCCATGCCGACCGACTTTCCGCGTTTCTGCGGGAAATGCACGCGTGATTTTCGCGCTGCGGCGACGCACCCGGGACGTGCCGGGGTCCGGTTCCCGTCGCCGCCCTCCGACCGCCGCGCCGCCGCTCGGCTGCCCCGGAATTCCGCCGTTTTCACCGGGAAGAAAACACAACCGCGGCGCCTTTTCCCCGCCGGCCGGGGCCGCCGCGCGGCCGCTTGAGTCTATAGGGTTCTCACTCGGCCTTTAAGCTCCGCCCTCCGCCCGGCGCCGCATTCGTCCGCCCGACGCCCGACCGCCGAGCCGCATCCCTCCGCAGAAGATGGCAGAAGTCGCCCCGGCTCCAGCCGCGGCCCCGGCCAAAGCCCCCCGGAAGAAGCCGGCGCCGAAGCCGAAGAAGTCCGGGCCCGGCGTGTCCGACCTCATCCTGACGGCCGTGTCCGCGTCCAAGGAGCGCAGAGGCGTGTCGCTGGCCGCCCTGAAGAAGGCGCTGGCCGCCGGCGGCTACGACGTGGAGCGGAACAACTCCCGCGTCAAGCTGGCGCTGAAGGCCCTGGTGCAGAAGGGGACGCTGACGCAGACCCGCGGCGTCGGCGCCTCCGGCTCCTTCAAGCTGAACAAGAAGGGCGAGCCGAAGGAGCCCGCGAAGAAGCCGCCGGGCAGAGGCAGGAAGCCGGCGGCGGCGGCCGCCAAGAAGCCGGCGGCGGCCAAGAAGCCCAAAAAGGCGGCGGCCAAGAAGCCGGCGGCGGCCGCGGCCAAGAAGACGCCGAAGAAGGCCAAGAAACCGCCGGCCGCCGCCGCCGCCAAGAAGGCCGCCAAGAGCCCGAAGAAGGCGAAGAAGCCGGCGAGGAAGGTGGCCAAGGCGCCCAAGAAGGTAGCCAAGGCGGCCAAGCCGAGAGCCGGCAAGCCGAAGGCGGCCAGAGCCAGGAAGGCGGCCCCCAGGAGGAAGTGACGGGGCTCCGAGCGCCGCGGCCCGGAGCAGCGCGGAATTACGCGACAGGCGCCGTTTGGTACCGTTCTAAGCATCTCGATATGGACAGTTTCGTAATTCCGACGCTGGACAGTTTGTGGTTTAATATGCGCGCCGAAGAGGGCGGTTCGGTTCGGCAGTCGGTATATTATCGCTCATTGGCAGGAGGGTCGAGGCAAAGGAAATTGTACTATTGTGTTAAACCTGCAACGAAATGTGTAAAATATTGTATTTAAGTGTTTTAGTGAGTATCTCTTAATGCGAGACGAGCTTTTTTTTTGTAAAGACAGATTAACATCGAGTGATGCACAGTTGTAATGGACACTAATACTTTTTTTTCTCCCCATTGTAAACAATTGTTTTAGCTTGTATTATATTGTAATTATAATCCTAGTTACATATTTGAAAAAATGCGCCACGATTTCTAACGTCCAATCAGGCAAAGGGACCACCATGGATGTCTGTGATCCTGAGAATTAAGATCGATTGTTTAAACTTTTTTTTTTTTTGTCTTGGTGTTAAATATGCAATCTTTGTTAGACGAGGCACTTCTCTTTCTTTGTATTTATTGTATTTTCGAGCTCTGATTGATGCCTTTTATAAGTAAATATTTTACTATATATGGTAAATGTGTGCATTTTTTTTGTTCTGGTATTACCTGATCCTTGTTCATTCTTAAGGAATGTTGATCAGCTTGATAAGATGCAATAGTTCTGCACTTATCTGGATCCAGTCACCTCGAAAGCTTCCTCCAGTAATTGAGTAATAAATAATTTTAAGCAGTTATGGCGCTTGATTATGAATACCGAGGTGCCGTGACAAATCTGTCTGGATTTAATGCACCGTGTTTCCTTGTAGCTTCCAGAACTGTTTGGCTGCGTGTGAGCTCTTTTCAAATGAGTGCTGGATGTGTGACATTTTCAAAATGTAGCCGTGCTTAATTCCCTTATTAGAGCAGAAATTCTCATCAGTTAATACAGCAAAGGCGAGTAAAACTAACCTCGTAAACGCAGTTAAACAACCTCACATGTTAAAAAGACCATTTAATCGGACAGAAAGTCAGGCAATTGGATTCTAGTAAATAAGTGCTACTGTTTTGTAGAACAAGGAAAACATCCTTAGAAAATAAAATAAAACGGGAACAAGCATAACAAAGTGAAAATAGGTCAAAAGTGACAACATAAAGATCACATCCAAGTTGATATAAATCTTTCTTAAATTGACTTCCTGTTGAATATGTATTTCAGGATGTAAATAGAATTCATGAAGTTATTCAACTTAAAATGTGGTTGAGATTTCTATATTTGACTATGGGTGTGTTACATTTTCCAAATAGAATCAAATGATTTTGCGCAAGCAGCTTCACAAAATAAATTAGGCTTCTTTATAATTTATATCATTATTATGACCAGATAAAGAAAATGTACTCCGGCGAATCTTTCCAAAACCTTTGTATGAACACATGCCAATTTTCCCCAGTCTTCTGCACAAAATGATCAATTTCCATTATCAAGATTAAAATTATTGGGGTAAGCATTATATTGAAATATATAAATGTAATTCCACGACTTATATTAGGAATACAAAATCAAATATATTTAATTCGAGGCCTTGTTTTCCTTTTGCAGTAGAATATTTCTTTAATGCATTTTCTATTACGCTTCTTACTTCTCACGTCCAAGTCATGCATACAAAGGTATAGACTTTGTAACATTAAAAAAAAACGACCTGGTGGGACTTACAGACAGAGGTGGACAAAGTACCAAATCCATTACTTGAGTCCAGATACTCATGGTCAAATATTTTACTTGAGTACTGGTGTACTTGATTAAAAAAAAGTATTCAAAAGTACATCTTTTCTTTTTAAAACCAATGCATTTACAGAAGTTGCTTATGCAGAAACGACCAGCTGAATGCACTGACTCGCTTAAAGAATTAATTGATGTTTTGAATTTGCTACAATGCCTATAGAAACGACTGCATGGACAAAAGGACAGCTGTTGTGGTTTTCATTATTTTTATTTAAGACCCCCACCCACATAAAACATAATGACAGCGTTCTGTCACATCTCTGGCTGCATGCATGCGTGCACCAGGCAGACAGTGCAATTGCTATACATGCAACTTCCTGCAGAAAATTTAGAATTAATGAAATAAGCAACCCTTTTACACACCTTTACACACCAGTAACCCCCCCCCCCCCCCCACAATGCTTGGACTGCAGGACAGAGGGGACCCAGAGGGACCAAACTGAGCAGGAGACAGATGGGACACTGGACCAGATAGGGTGCCACAAGACACTGAGTCACCCCACGGGACGTAGGGCAGGGCAGGGGGGTGACGCTGGGACCGCAGGGCAGGGCAGGGGGGTGTCGCTGGGACCACAGGGCAGGGGGGCGTCGCTGGGACCGCAGGGCAGGGCGGGGGGGCGTCGCCGGGACATAGGGCAGGGCAGAGACACGGGCTGGAGCCCTGGAGCAGCCTGAGTTTTGCACTGGAGCAGGACCTGGGGCAAGAGCCAAAGGGTCCTGCTCTCAGTGGCTCCCCGTCGTATATCCTCCTGGTCCACTCCCTGGTTGGGGTTTCGGGCAGAGGACCGGCGGTAACCGGAGAGTCAGGCGTCGGCAAGGAAGCAGGAAGCATCGTTGCCTCACACCATTCTTAGGACATGACTCCTTCAAGTATATCACGAAGCATTCAGCTGCAATAGTCACACAGTCCCAAAAATAATAATAATAAAAATAAAAATATATATGTTTCTGATGTTTTCCTGTAATAAATACATTCATGGAATACAATGTCTTTTCATACATAATATATCTATTCAAGATTACCCCAGATCCAGTTTTATAACCATTGCATTGTACTATTATTCCATTTAGTATTTCATTTAAAGTTCTACAAAAACTTGCACACATCTTATGTATATAAAAAAATGTATACGATAAAAGTAAATGTAATATTTGTATATTCATTCTTCCATTTACTCAGTTACATATGCATAAATATATAATTCAGATTATTGGATTATGATGAAGCAATTACTTTTGGAAACTGTTAGCACTTATAGAATTATCATAATCATGTTTCACTCAGTACAGTCACCCTTTTTGGGTTAGCTCTTTATTTTCAGTAGTCTCAGTGCATGGAGTTTGCATGTTGAACTGATGAAAGAGGTCCGCAAAAGATATTGGATCTGAAGGGTGCCTCTGATATCCCGTCTAGGGTACATACCTGTATGCTGAGTCACATAGGTCTCAATCCCCTCCATCTGCCCCGATCTGGATAAACCACCTGAAAACAGATGTGTGGGTAGGTAGGCACATCACCAAGGCAACTGTGCTCAGCAGGCAAGTGCAGGAGTGGGCTGCTGGTGCCTCGGCTTCTGCCCCTTTGCCAGAGCTATTTATAATCTCCCATTAAAGCTTCTGGGTGCCCCGTAACGAATGTGTCAAAGGCTTTGATCACCTGCTCCTGAAAATGTCTCTGCGCGGCACTGGCGCTTAGTGTGCACCAGATGGCAGTATAGATCAACCTGCGACGTGCCGTCCCCGCGATCTCCGAGGCCCTTTCTCTGCCGAACATTGTAATATGCTGATCGAGGTGTAAAAATGTTTATTCATCTCAGATTAATATTAGAAAGTCATAAGGAAAGTAAAAATCTAAATGAAATGTATGACAATATACACATTTATAGTTACTGTTATTACATTGAAGAGAGAACATACTGTAATTCAAGTCTTAACTGTATATATGTGTGTGTGTGTGTGTATATATATA
>JAODKL010000040.1:13728728-13753177 GCA_026780765.1 Petrocephalus schoutedeni | reverse complement strand
TTATATATACTTGCTACGAATGGTGTCCATTAACTTTGGATTGGCTCACAAGAAACATACTACGTGTGGATTAAATTAAACCAATGTGAATCTTTCAATACATGAGTTTCTCAATTTCTTATTTAAATATATTCTACATTCAGGCAATGAACGTTATCAGGACACATTTCTAACATTCTGAAGGTATAAATTTATACCTTGGAATGTCCTGGATAATTATAATTCATGGAATGTTGTATGATAGTTATTATAGTTCAGTTGTATGAAAACACTCAGAGGGTAGACGCTCTTCAGAGGTCTTTAGGGTAACTTCCTGGATTACCATGTTCTCCACAGCTTCGTCTCAGTGGAGGACGGAATCCTTTTGAGGGGCGGGTGGAGGTCCTGGCAGAGAGGAATGGCTCCTTGGTGTGGGGCACTGTCTGCAGTGAGGGCTGGGGCACCATGGAGGCCATGGTAGTGTGCCGTCAGCTGGGCCTGGGATTTGCCAGCCACGCCTTCCAGGTGGGTAACACCTGTAAGCACGGCACTCGAGTTCACAAAGGATATGCTCGAGCTATCGTGCACCACCTCAGGCTTTGATGTCTTTTGAAGATGTTAAAAAATATTTCAACCTTTTCCAACCTTTTGGTAGTATTGCTTTTAATAGGAAAATTTATATATTTCTAAAAACAAAACAAAAAAAACACTGGATTATGATAAATTCTGGATTTAAGTTCTGGAGGTCAGTAAAATCTGAGTACCACTGTCCAACTGGAGCAAGTTTGGACATTACTGTACCACTATTTGTTAGCAACTTCATGCTTCGGTTTTCAAGGCTTGAATTAATTTTTATACCTCATTAGATGTGTAATTCATTGCACAATTATATACAGAGGACTAATTTGTTTTTGTTTAAATGGTACTGCATTAGAAGACCCAGTTCCTACTCAAACAATATCAGTAAATCCTATTAATGACTTCAGTCAGTTGTCATTTTTGCTTTAACAAGCCGTACCATGGTTTGTGTTTTTCATTGTTGAACAGTACGAATCGTGACAAACGAATGGCTTCAGACCTGCTCTTTAGCTGGGATTGTTAGTCGCAGAAACAAACGAGCACTTTGACACTCATGCGACGTGTCCCTGTAGAGTCAGGTCATAGAAATGAATGCTTTACAGTGCTTTTTATCAAATGTATTCTTATTCCTCAGAAGGCTTAAAAGCAAAATAATGGAAAATCAATTGCACAAGTCCAAGAGTTAATTTCTTTCAGCTGTGATGTCCCTACTGAGACCTACAGTCAATTCCAAAATGAAAAATATTCCATGTTTGTACATTAGTGCTCCATAACCAGCTGTTATATACTATGTAATAATAATAAAAATCCAAAGTGTTTAAGGTGAATAGGGCAAGTTAGAGCATTTTTTGTGAATATATATATATATATATATATATAGACAGTGTTTCTGCACAGTCCTCCACTGGGAGTTTTTTTCCTGTCTAACTTTTGGTTGCTACATTGCCGTGTTACTGCAAGTAATAATTTGAACTAAAATAGCACTGCAACTATCACTCTTACATTTTACTGCGTCTCCACCTTACAGTGAAGGATCTGGTCACGATTCCTCTTTCAAGGAAAACACAAACCCAGTTTGGGTGTCTCACTCGGTTTGCATCTTATTGATAAAACAATAACTCTCTGGGTTGCAAGCAAAAAATTATTTGAGAAATCTTTACAATGATGGTTAAGGATGTAATTCTGCAAACCTTTGAATTTCATTGGCAGTCACAGTATAAATATTTAGTACATCAGAGGCATCTGTGTCCACACAGGGAAAAGGTATGGAAGCCTGATATGGCATCAGAAATCACAAGGGAAATGTGTATCAAACTAAGCGTGAACTTGCAACAACAGCAATAGCAAAAGCAGCGAAGCAAAGTGCTTAGTCAGTTTCTGTAAATGTAACTTAAGGATGCACTTTATATATTTTAAAGGGGGGGTGTATTGGAAGGCTTATGAATGCACTGTATAACCCTGGCTGGACATAACCCTGGCTGAGACCATGAATTTAGATACTCTAATTTAGCAATGAATAATATTTCCTTTTGAATCATTTTCTGGGTGTAATGTGGAAAACATACTAGGTTTCTATTACATTTTTGTTAGTACTGGTAAAGTGGAAATGTAAGCACTGAATCACAGTCAGTCTGTTTAAGGTATGTGACTGACTGCTATCAAATAATGAGTTATTGCTTTCCATGTCCAGCCCAACCTAGGTAATTACAAGCTAAATTATGCAGAATATAATACCAGCCATACACTGTACTGTACGTCCACAGATCAAGGCTGGCATGAAAATAAATGCTTAAAAGAAAAAGGTAGAACAGGAAGATTGAAAAGTACAATTCTGATAAAATGGCAAACATAATAATGTCTGTCTAAAATATTCAGAAGGTTTCCACCAAGATGGCCATCACAAAAAAAACAATTTCTGTCAAGCAGTTAAATCTGAACAATATCTAGAAATCTACAAAAATCCTCTCTGAATTGTTCAAAATGCATTAGACAATTCTGTTCCAGAAGCATCATTCATGAATTATAGGCTTTTGGAGGTAGTCCAGCAATCCCTTTTCACAATATATCCAGACCTCACACATAAATAAATACCTTTAATTTTATTGACTGAAAATTTAGTTGGGTCAGCATTTTCTTGAGCTGGAAAAACTGTTTCCATGTCTTTATAAAGCAGCCAATGGTCAAATGAAAATGTTTATTTAATGTCTTGTCCCTGGATTAGACAAGAGGGTACAGAATATTAATGGATATATGAGATGTAAATACATTTCCCCTTGACCTGTCACAGGAATAGAAGGAATAACGAACATAGGAACTGACCCGAATATCGATGGCTTAGATTACATTATTGTTCATTATTTTTAAACGCTTACAAAAGAGGTGCCAACTGCGTAGAAAAGGCCAGAAGTTTAAAGTTAAATGATATATTGGTTACGTCTGCAGTAACAAACAGCCCAGAAGTACTGCCTTTAAATGTTCCTTTGCCATCACTGAGACAGAATTATCAGACGGGGCTCCCTTCCATTCTCATATTAAGCGTTTCTCCAGACGCAGAGCACAGAGGATCGACCCCTGACCTTTTCTCCCGAGAGAGGCTTCTGACTGCCAACAAATGAAGGCCTGGGAAGTTTCTGGGCCTCTTAAACGGACAGTACTTCTGCTGAAATATGGAGCAGTAGCTCTGCACCGAAAAGCTGCTTGCTCATGTAGTAATATGTGCAGTCTGGAAAGCAATTATTCCCATTTAGTGTTCTTAAACGTCAAAATTAACTCAAATGTACCTTTGGCCAAAATCGTAGCTCTATTAAAACTCACCCCCGATGAAAGGAAAGCCTACTATTAAGTTAAAAAGGATATGACACAGGCCTGTCTGACTGCATGTATACAAGACTGCCCCCATGTGGTAGCGTAGAATTAGTGTCAACATTCACTTCATACCAGCTAGGGCTGCAGATAGCTTTGGATTTATGGTAGGCTAAATCGGAAAACTTATACTATCAAGAACAGATGGAAAACATGACGAAATGTTACATTGATGTAAAACATTTAATTTAGAATCGTTACATCCATGTTATTATAACAAGCCGAATGATTTTCCATTGCTCCAGCGAAGTAGTTATCAGAATAGTTTAATTAGCTTTATCACTTTAGGCTGAGTGTTCTTTAGACATCATGTAACCTCTGCCTTGGTGTTCATAGCCTCTAGGTTGAAAACCTTTGATCTAGAGCGGAGGTGTCTTTTGATAAGCGGTATTGTGTGCTGTGTGTAACTGTTCTGGCCCTTCTGGCCCACAGGAGACCTGGTACTGGCCTGGCGAGGTGAGCGCAGACAGGGTGGCTATGAGCGGGGTGAGGTGTTCCGGCACAGAAATGTCCTTATCTCACTGTCTGCATCACGGAGAACATCTCGACTGTCCGAAAGGAGGGGGCCGCTTCGCTGCTGGAGTTTCCTGCTCAGAGAGTAAAGACAAACTGCTTTCCTCCAGTTTTCCAACCCCCACCTCCGCCCTCAGCTAGCCATGACAGCCAGTCCCAGTGGTTAGAAGGGGTTAGCTAGGAAAACAGTTTCTGAGTCTTTTTTTTCCCCCATCCAAATCAGACCATACGTTTAAAAAAGAAATGCCAAAACTTGAGGAACATTTGTCATGACTAGCACAAATGTGGTAGATTTTCAGGCCGGATTCGGAAATGTTTTGTATGGTAGCTTTATTCAGCAATGACGCTCTGCCTTCTCGAGCGGCGATGCTTGCGGTAGGTGGGACACAGCTCTGTGGATCACAGAGTTCCATGGCTGGCAGAGTGATTTCATAGATGAGCCCTTAAGCAAGGCCTTTAACCCCAGCTGCCCCAGCGACTGTCTGAGCATGTCCTCTGATGCCAAATTAATGCTACTTTGGATAGAAGTATCTTCTAAATGAATGTGATGGTGACCAGTCTTGTCCCGTTCCACTCAGCGGCCCCTGATCTGGTCCTGAACCCCCAAATCGTGGAGCAGACCACCTACCTGGAAGACCGGCCCATGCTGATGCTGCAATGTGCCTATGAGGAGAACTGCCTAGCCACAACGTCCAGCCAAGTCCCGGCCAACTCGTACCGCCGTCTGCTCCGGTTCTCCTCGCAGATCCACAACAACGGCCAGTCCGACTTCCGCCCCAAGGCTAATCGCGAATCCTGGGTCTGGCATGACTGCCACAGGCAAGCATCTCAGCAGTCAATCTCTCGTAATGTTTTTTTAGTATTTGTAAACCAAACATAATTTACCCCTCCTTGCTAGAGCTGGCATTTAACTAGATAAACGATGGTCAAATATGAAACGAGTTAAATACTAGATTGTGTTTTTTTCTTTTTGGTGATGGAAATGCACATTATAATGACACAGGATGGTTTTACAGTACAGTTTGGTTCCGATGCCGTTTTCCATTCTCTCATGCCCGTGCCTTGTAATCAGTTCTGTGTCTTTAAATCTGTGCAACGCAAACAGTCCCAGAGCTGCTTGTGGTCGGCCCGTCTCATTGGTTGCGTGGCCTTGGCAGTGTCGGTCGGGCCGTCTCATTGGTTGCGTGGCGTTGGCAGTGTCGGTCCGCCCGTCTCATTGGCTGCGTGGCCTTGGCAGTGTCGTGCAGTCCCAGAACCTCACGTGCCCCGAACACTCTTTCATCATGTCCTGGCAATATAGGCAGTAAAAGTTCATAACGGGCTGCTATATGGAACTTCTAGAAATTATATAGTGTCATATATAATTTTAGATCCTTTTTTGGGGAATGACTGGTGTTCTGCTTCTAATATCATCTAAAATAAAAGGCTGGATGCTGGATGAAGAAGTTAAGTAAGATATAGCGACTATAACAAATAAGGATATAATGACCCTAAAGACCCTAAAGAAAGATTCGTCTTTAAGCAAAAGACGTTTCCTTGTGTTTTTTTCATGAAAAGTTCCCACTCAGCTCCTTCCTTCATATAAAAGTACTAATGGAAAAGACGAAACAAAATACTGACAGTTTATTGATCTCAAGGCATAAATTTGGTACTAAAAATATCAATTTTACCTTAATTCAACACTCTTCAACAGAGTTCATTAAAAGAAACAAAAATGACTACTATTATTACTACTAGATATCTAGTCCTCTCTGACAGCCTTTTTTTAGGCCAGAAATTTGGAACTCTGCAGAGTCTGTGGTGGCAGGAAGGTGACGTTTGGTCTGTTTTTGGCAAACCTGAGAGACGCAGTTAGTCAAGCATCACTATGGCACTCTGCTTCTGTAGGCATTACCACAGCATGGAAATATTCACTCACTATGACCTGCTCAGCCTGAATGGCTCCAAGGTAGCAGAGGGACACAAGGCCAGCTTCTGCCTGGAGGACACCGAGTGCGATGAAGGTCAGGGAGCTGCCGTGTAACGCTGCCAAACTCCCAACCCCCATTATTTTTGTGTTTACGATATACAGTATTATTTCCCTAGCTTTGTTAACATACTAAACATGCTTTTTTTTTATTAAACAGGTATTGAAAAGAGATATGAATGTGCAAATTTCGGCGAGCAGGGTATCACTGTGGGATGCTGGGATACATACAGACATGACATTGACTGCCAATGGGTGGACATAACAGATGTCAAACCTGGGGATTACATATTCCAGGTAATTTTGAACCCACTCACACTGTGCAAAATCTACCGTTTTTTTTTTTGCCATATTTTAAGAGCTCATTAAACCCTAATTGTTTGTCATCCATCCTGAAACCCACAGCTGACCTAATTGGGAAGTATTCATATTAAGGTCATTGGTGTAGCATTATCACCTTTTTTTGCTTAATACAGGTGGTGATTAATCCCAATTATGAGGTGGCCGAGTCCGATTATACCAACAATGTCATGAAATGCAGGTGTCGGTACGACGGCCACAGGATATGGATGTACAGCTGCCATATAGGTGAGGCCCTCACACCTTTTACCCAGTCTATAGTCATATCACAATAGACACAATATTCACATGTATATAAGGTTTATATATTTCATCAGAGAATAGTCAGCCTAATGGTCCAAAATGGGGTTCCACCCCAGCCAGCAGTGAGAGGGAGGACATGCAAACTGTAGCCTAAGAGCAGGATTCTAACCACTATTGTTATTAATTACCACCTTAATTTCTGGGTAAATTGTGACTTCAGTTCATAAACTGATGCTGTAAAATAAAGTATCACTGTTGGCACAAGACTAATACCTGCAGTATTTACTCAAGAGGACAACCAGGAGATGAGCAATATGACACAGGCTGGGTTCAGTTTAATATTTATTTCTTAAGGAAAAAAAGTTACATTAAAATTTAGAGCTTACAGGTGCAGATGGCTGACTCACTCCAGGGTTCCTGTTTCAGGGGAGAAGAGTGATACGTTTAGAAACAGGTGTCAGTCATGGACCCGCCTGGCTTGATGCGGGAGCTGTAACCCTTAATCATTTTGTTTTTATTACTCTTGAACCCTATATGATGATAGCAGCTTTTAAGGATTCTTTCAAAAAACGTCCAAGAAAAATGAAACGTGTCTTGTTCATAATTATTTCATAGGTGGCTCATTCAGTTCTGAGACTGAAGATACATTCCCAGGACTTCTGAACAATCAGGTGACCCACAGGTAAAAGGAGGACAAGGCCACAGAAGCATCTACATGTTGCGTCCAACGAGATGAAATGCAGTTTGACCTCTGGTGGTGGATGGATGCATTTTTTTTGTCATAACATTAATGGGGGTTATTCCATATGTGAGAAGCAACTGAGAATTATTTCACTCCATTCAGTCTCATACATATGTGAGCTTTTTGTGATAAACTGCACGAATCACAAAGATGTTCAGGTCAAAATTCATAAACCGTTCAGCACCACCACTTTAGTAAATTAGGCATGTAATTCCCCTGTCTTGCTGGCATGTAATAAGATGCACTTTTGGTATTCTGATGTAATATTTGGTATATAAAGGGAATCTACATTCTGTACGTTTTGAACTTGATCAGTATGCTTTGGTCCAGAAGTCATTGTTCCTATATGAAAGACATTTCATGGTACAAGTTATTTGCAAATCTCTACCACACTTGTTATTTCTGCCCCCGTCAGCTTTTGTTTAGCAACACAGACCCCTTTACATTCAATTTCACACTGATTCTCTGATGTGGCCATTTCCTTTAATCAATCGCCTGCCTTGTTCAGAGGTCTGCAACATGTTTTCATGGGTACACCAGGCTAAGTACTAAAACTTTGTGGACAAAAATACCTCACAAGCTCGTTTCGGGTAAAACCCTTTTACTCCTAGTGACAGTACCTTCAGCTTGATTTATTGTATGCCTGTTTGTTTATTTCCCCATCACATCCTTATAGCAAATAATATAAGCTATGTCAAGACTGCAGAAATTCCTTAGACTATTGTAATATAAACCAAAATTACTAATTACCAATTATACAGATTGGACCAATGTCAAACCAAAACAGTGAACATGGCTACTTAAACATTATATGGTGGAAAAATCAATGTGGAGTCAGTCTGTAGCAAAGATTCTGCAGAACTCCTGTGGACAGTTAAAGTATGGTCTATAAAAAGTTTGGGAGAAAATTGTATAGGTTTCACTAACCTATAAGGAGTAGGAAAATATTCAGAAAAAAATTGAGTCTTCCAGTTATTGATAATGTGCAACATTTCATTTTTTCTACATGTGGTACAAGTTTCCAGCAAGCATTTAACGTAACTTATTGATGTAAACGTCAGGGATTGATTCAATTGTTTTACGATTTGTATAAACAAACCCAGTTTGTGCAAATGTCTGATTTTATCGTTTTCCTTCATATTTGTAATGGTGCTATCAAACTGTGATCCTCTGTTTTACGAGGGTACGTTGCCAGCTGGTGAATGGTTGTTACCTATGCTCATACTTGAATGGAGAATAAAATCAATATTGTGCTTTTTTGCCATAATAAATAATGCAATATTAAGCAGACAAATGCATCATTTGTTTTATTCTTTTATTCTAACTATCCATAGTTAGCTGAAAAACTCACTTATGTTGAGTTATTGGGCTGCCACTATTGACTTTTTCCTAGTCAATAGATTAGATTAAATCGACCAAACTATTTTCCTCCAGTACATCAAATTTCATTTATTTTGACGACAAACTCGTTGAAGGGCTTTAGATAAAGGACGCTGACTTTTCGGCACTATAAAGACCTTACTTGTGGAGAGAGATTAGTAGTAAGCCTAAAATATTAAAGAGGCATACTCTGACGCCCAAAAGTTCGTAATCTGTACAATTCCAAGTGCTTACTAAATTCGGTTAGCATGCATACCACATGTCACCATTTCGGTAACCATGGTAGCGATAACCACGGCAGCCACTGACGAAAGGGACAGCTCAGCAGCCACACCATCTTTTTAAAAAGGAGACATTGTGGATTTTTGCAGCTCAAAGTCTGACACTTTTTTTGGGTAAATCTAGTTTTCTAGATCTAGATTATATTTCTATTTTGCCAGAAAATGTAGAGCAGTAGTAAAGCAAGACATAACTCAGATTATTTTGGTGAGCAATTCAAAAAACTGTATGCCGTGCATGCCAAAATACGTCTACAACATTCAACAAATATTTAAAACATCCCGGAGAAACATTTTAGAGTATCATACAAAACTGAGAACTTGCCGCATACCTGCACAGCTCACTGCTAAGGCTTTTGATTTGCTGATGCCCTTTGACAGCGCCCGGACTTTCAGGAGAGGGTGACGCTTTGAAAGGGCTCTCAGTGCTGCGGAGGTACAGAAAAATAACTTAATTGGATCAATAGACAGCAGAGCTCTGAACTGGTGCAAACAATGACTTGTTTTGTAGAGCATCCCAAAGCCTATTTCGGTCTCAGGACTTTTGATAATTCTGGGTTGTTAGGCTGCCAACATGCAGTTCAAGGCAATACCTGCTGACTCACTGGAGAAAATACCAAGGGCGTGAGTGTTATCCACACGCGTTATCTGCACACCTTCCTCTCTGTTGGGAGAATAATCAAAAGAAATTGCTTCTCCTAATTAGTCATTTACATATGCAAAACAAAAATTTCAGTGCAAACATGATGCGATTTCAATTACACGTCACCTGAAGTCTATGAAGGCATCAAGCAGGTCATCTGTGTTAAACATTGCAGGGAATCCGTATATTTCAACAACATGAGAGAATTCCTGGGGGGCAATATACACTTTCGCATAGTATGAGTAGTCTTTTTTGGCCTTCTCAATGACAAAATCCATGTCCTCCAGGTATGGCAGTATCTGCCACAGAAATACTTTGATTACTGGTTGCAAAATCAACAAATGCTGTCAACTGTGTAACAGAGAGCCTAATGCATAATATAGCTTTTTCTGGGTAGGCCTAGCCTGCAGTATACATATTACAGTTAACAGCAATGAAAAATTCACAATGTTAGCCAGCTGCACAACGTATAAGTGTAGAAGTGAATGTATAAGTGTATAAGGAAATGTAAGATTAGACAGATGAAACCTGACAGAAGCTACATGGTACGCCCCTTGCATCTTTGGGCTGGGATATACTCGGTGCTCACAGCACATTCTCTTACACATCATGGCAGCCACACGTAACCTGCATTCATTCTATGCATCATTTGTGCACCTGTGCGTGGAATTAATGCTACATGTACAGGAGTAGAATCCGATTTTCACCAGAAGATATTGAAAGCGTAATATTTTCAGTCGACAAAAAAAAAAAAAGTGTGCCTCTGTGTACAGCGTCTTCAAAATTTGACACTAAGTTTGTTCTTAGCTGAGATTGAATTTGGACACAAAAGACAGTGTCACATGTACAAAGTACAATGAAATTCTCCACAGATTACAGATTAGCAAGGCAACGTTACATTACAAAAAATACTAAGTAGGGCTGGGTAATATGCCATATTAATATCGGCATCACATGTTATACACGTGCAATTCTCTCATCACAGCTGGGTTGAAATCCAGCTTTTGCATACCTTCATTCTTAAAATTACGGACAGTATACCATGGTATAAAGTGTTTACATTAACATTATTTCTCAATACATTGCCAGTTTTTAGAAATCTTGATGATAAAATTCTCCGAGAGCAGGCGGTTTACATTTTGCTAGACCATTTATACTCTGTAATAGGAAGCTT
Organism: Petrocephalus schoutedeni; assembly: GCA_026780765.1. Lineage (NCBI taxonomy): Eukaryota > Metazoa > Chordata > Actinopteri > Osteoglossiformes > Mormyridae > Petrocephalus > Petrocephalus schoutedeni. The sequence continues at coordinate 13,742,458 of JAODKL010000040.1, read as the reverse complement.
GCTCCATTTCAAGATTATCTAGAATATGTTTAAAATGTAAGTTTACCGGCACTAGCTCATGTTGAACGTTAAATGTTAGATATCTCGTAGTAGTTAGAATTCTGTACTAGCGTTATGGCTGCACAATATTGGAAAACAAATCCATAAAAATGGCAATATTTATAAAGTCACCAGTAATACAGCAATTTCCCACAGGTCCTGGGATGAGATTTCACATGGCAGTTGTCAAGTCTCAAGTCATCTAGAAACTATGGAGATGCCAAAAATGGAGTAGCTGACGACATTTTTTTGCAATTTATTGGCTGGATTTGCACCTTAGGGCCGCTCGTTTTTTTTTTTTTTGCGCTTTGCACTTCTGAGCTGCAGGTTTTTGCGTTTGTTTGTTGCATCTCTACCTCAGGACCACAGGTTTTTTGTTTTTGTGTGCTGTATCTGCATTTCAGGGCTGCAAGTTTTTGCGAAACTCCTGCTATGACAGTTAGAACCAAATTTATCATGATACTGATAGTAAAACCGCTTCTGCCTTTTACCTCTTGGGTATAAGCCTCAGAATCCTCTGCACCTTTAATTTGTCCCCTTGTTAGAAGCTGAACTGGAGCAATACTGCCACCTCCTGGACAGGTATCCAACTGCATTTCCGTAAAGTTAGAAGCCATCTGATCAAATTGCAGAGCCTGGCCAGCTACAGTGTCTCCTTTTGCATGGGAGTACAATTCATCTGATCCACTCAGGCTGTATTCCACTGCAGCAGGCTGATGTGAGGCACACAGCATTTGGCCAGCCACTTCTGCATTGTACTTGGGGGTGGTGTAGGTCCCATTTAATCCCCAGTTTCGGTTACATTTCAATACAGGCTTGTGGTTTTTCCTCTCTCTACGATGCCCTGAGGCCCCTTTTCCAATGTTACCTTTTGGAAAACTGTCCTTATCTGTGGGTAACCTGAAGAAAACACATGGATTTTCAATATTAGTACCCATGCTCTGTTCGTGAAACATATCACATGTGCACCTTATTAGAGACAAGTGTTCAGCATGGCCGAAGGCTCAGTGGCAAAGTTCTGTCCTGCACCTGAGGTGAGAGTCGCCTACCGCTACCTGCCATCTTCGGCCGTCTCCCACAGAGAAAGCGCGCAGTGATGGATAATTCCCAATGGCCTTATGAATCAGTGCACAAAGCTGACTGGGCAAGGGAGGAAAAAGCAGGATGCTGTAGTGACCAGGAGTCGCGGTCATGAGAGGAGAGAAGAGGGGTTTCATTTATTATTATTCATTTTCATTTAATTTCTGTCCTATAAATTAAAGTTCTCAACTGTTACGCAAAGCAAACATTATAACATTATAATAACACTGAAAGTCACATAAATCTGGCAAATTACAGCTGTGTTCATGAGCGCCGGGCAATTAAACCAGCCAGCCAGCTATATATGCACCTGATCACTTATTGGCATATTTCAGATACAAAGATTTTTGGTACCTTTTCCATTTGTTTCTCTGTAAAAAATCTACCAGTTCTTCGGTAATTTTATGCACAAATTCATTTTCTTGTTTTGGAGGGTAACGGCGATTTAGGGAAGTGAACTCCAGGGTGCCTAGTTGCAACTTTCGGCAGAAGAAAACCTGCAAAATATGCAATTTAATCAGGAGTCCGCATTTGGTGAAAGCAGTTAGGCATCAAAAGCAGGTTTTACAAATAACCCGAAAGATTTAGACTCGTATCGTTTACGTATATTAAACTAGTTTCAAGAAGCGATCATGCATATAATTTTATATTTTAGTGGCTAAGCACATATTTTAATACAAGGTCTGTTTTTTTCCCCCAAAGTACTTGCGTGACTTTTGCGTGACATTTCACAAAAAAATAACATGTTAATGAAAACAATCGCCAGACATGAAGAATTAATAGCAGAAGGCCATTTACGGAAAATTTTAAATAAAAACAAAATTGCTATTTTTTTGTACTTATATTCAAAACCAATAAAATAGTTAAGCGGTAAACCTTCATCTTTCAATGTACTGGATACCTGGTAGATCAAACTCTTCATTTATTTTATTACTTTAATAAAGGTCAAACGGAGATGCAGTTACATAACCTCCGGAATCTCATACTTTCATTAATCTTACCGCAACTTCACTGTCCGTAAGTTTCAAAACTGCCACCCAAGTCGGAGCAGAGAGCCGAGGAATTTCATTGGACGGTGACCGAAAGCAAACAAAACTGGGCGGAGCGAAAGCATTTATTGGGCAGTGAATAAAGAACGCGACCCCTAGAGGTGGGAGGCGTTATGACCGGCGGTGTCGCTACCGACGCGCAGCAGTACTGACATCTTGTGGACGAAACAGTATCCATTACCGCACATATACTACATTAGACTAGATGCTTGAAATTTGACAAATGATGGAAAACGGTACGCACTTCTGACTGGGGTTATTGTTTGTATTTTTGTGCTAAAATAATAAATTTAATAAATACTGCCTCTGTTATAGTTTCCATATGTTACAGTTCATGGTTCTGTTCTGTTACATACCACTTTGTTTTGGCATAATATTTTAGATATTAATTATACATAATAAATGCAACAATCAAATATATTTACGGAGGCATCGTGGTGACTAACACCTGCTACCACATACCTCCTGATCTGGGTGTTCAAATACGGCCCCTCCTCTGTGTAGGTTAATGGTTTAAGGTTCCCTTATTGTCATTCTTAACATGTTAAGAATGACAATTACCATGACACATTAGTGACTTTCGAATGCTTAAACATGCAGTAACTGAAATTTCTGGCACTGTGTGCATGTTGTATGAATTCAACAGCAGCTACATGATTTGCTATTTGCAGGAGCAGCTAGTTTGTGTTAACTGCTGATGTGCCCAATAAAGTGGCTACTGAGGGTAAACGTAATAGCCATGAAATGCTAGATCTTGTAATTACAACTACTTGGCTTTCAAGTTCTCTTAGTCTTAAGCTTAAAATTGACTCATGAATAGTAGAGAGTTTTATTTATAAAGTTGACTTGTTACCCCTATATTCTGTTTTCCTCTTTTTAGATCAAATCATTGTAAATTCTCAGCTCAAACTCCATTAACCAATTTTAAATCCAATATTTATTTCCATTTCTGCTGAAATTACCACAAAACTGAAACTTGCACTGCAGACAGTATTATAAGTCAAGCCTGCAGCCTGTCCTATAAAGTCTTCATCAACCGCATCAACCGCTTCAAAAACAGCTTCTTTGAGGACTGCAAACACTCTGGATTGTGACCTAAACCCTAAATATCTCACTCTCCATTTATTACAAATATTCATTTGTAATATTATATTACAATATTATATTCATATTACAAAGCTTCTCTTACAGCATTCCTGGGTGGCACTGTGCCACTTCATTGTACTTGAATTTAATTTAAATTGTTTTAATTTTATTGAATTTAATTTATTGAAGTTTATTCGCCATAGCACTATTTTGTCTTGTACCCTCCAACCCCCATATTATGAGTGACTCCATATCACAAGAAATTTCAATTCAGTTCAGTTTATTTTTATATAGCACCTTTTACAACAGAGATGTACCAAGGCACTTCGCATGGGAGTGTTGGGATACATTACTACATATTTGAGAAAGCATAATGCAAAACAAAACCGAGTAGAAAAAAGAAAATGAAATACAAAGAAATGAAAGAAAGAAATCCAGTTGACAACAGAGGAGAGGAACCAAAAACTCCCAAGTAGGGAGAAAAAAAACCTCTGGGGGTCCAAGGTCAACTGGCTGCCCAACCCCCCTGGGCATGCTAACATCACTGAAAAAGAAAGAGTGAGCTTGCTTGCTAAAAGCAACTTGAGAACTGTGGTCGAGTCAATGAGTTCTCCATGCCGGCCCTTCTACGGTGGCAGATTGAAGACTGCACCCGCGATGTTGCAGGTCATAAGTCATATCCATGATGTCACCCATGCGCGGGACTGAACCAGGACTACAGCTCAGATGGTGCCCACCCTGGGCACGATACGGACATGTGGGAAGGCAGAGAGCATGGGTGAGCAGAACATGCACTGACGCACTAATGGGCAGGCATAGTAGGTAAAGGTCGGCATGTACAGCGGCGGCCATAGTTACTGTACATTGTGTTATGTGGTAGGTTGCGGGTAAGCTAATCTGAAGTAATAGCCAAAACTGAAACTGACCCCATAGCTGGAGCGGCACCCATATTCACGTTGTGTTATGTGTTGGGCTGTGGGTAAGCTAAACTGAAGTAATAGGTCGTCAGCCGAGATTTAAAGACCGATTCGGCATCCCGAACAGAGGCTGGCAAACTATTCCACAATATAGGGCCCTTGTAGCAGAATGCATTACCGCCAACATTCGTTTTATTTATATGTGGAACAATAAGGAGACCTGCATTCTGTGACCTAAGTGCACGATGCAGCTTGAAGTACTTGGAGCAATTCTGTTAGGTAGGCAGGTACTAGATATTTAAGTGCCTTATATGCAAGTAGGAGATCTTTGAAGTCAGTCCTGAACCTTACTGGAAGAAAGTGCAGGGAACTAAGAGCAGGGGTTATGTAGTGAAACTTCTTGCTCCTGGTATTCATTGTGTGATGTGTGCTCCCAGTTGACAGAGCATTACAGTAGTCTAACCTACTGTACACAAAGGCATGTATCAATTTCTGAGTGTCTTGAATATTAAGGAATCATCATGGTTTGATGTTGCGTAGCTGTAGGAAGCACACCTTTGAAACTGCATTCACATGCAATTTAAATGAGAGGCTTGTATCTAATGTGACACCTAGGTTATGGGCTGTTGAGGGAAAAGTTCAGCCCTTTGTGCAGAGATTATAGGGTTCCTATCCACGGGCTTGCCTCCAGACAACAGAATCTTGGTTTTCTGAGCATTTAATGATAAAAGGTTTTCGGTCATCCAGGTCTTTTAGCAATTGGCTAATGTGACAATAGATGAGGTGTCATTAGGTGTAACTGAAAAGTTTATTTCAGTGTAGTCGGCATATGAGTGCTAATTAACATTGTTTTCTCATTATATTACCTAACATTAGCATATGGAGAGAAAACAGTAAAGGACCAAGAAATGATCCCTGTGGTACTCCATATTTAACTGGTGACATTAGATGATGGAGTACAATTATTCTTGTACAAACTTGTACATACTGATGATGATTAGTCAAATGTGATTTTTATCACTTCAACAAGATTCCACGCAACCCAACATCAAATTTAAGTCTGTGTAATAGGGTAAAATGGTCAACCGTATCAAATGCTGCACTAAGGTCCAAAAGCATTAACACAGTCACACTGTCAGCATCAGTTGCCATTGATATGTCATTTACAGCTTTAGATAAGGCCGTGTCAGTACTGTGTCAGTACTGTGTCAGTACTGTGTCCTGGGTCTGAAGGCCACCTGGAATCTGTCCTGTATGTTGCTGACAAGCATGACTGAATTGCCGAGCTCCTGCAGTATCAGACTTGGTTTCTTCAGTAGCGGTCTCAATACAGCTACTTTAAATTGGTCAGGAACATCGCCTGATGAGAGGGACGCATTCAATATGGCAGTTATGGGTCTTGCCAGTACTCCCAGTGATTCTTTAAGAAGGTTAATGGGGATTGGGTCCAGTGGACAAGTGGTCAGTTTGGTTTTACTTATCACCTCCTGCTCATTAATTAATTCAAAAACATTAAGGCTGTGCTCACATTCTGTTTGCATTGGGGTTACTCGTGAGCTATTTGGACATGCTTGAAGCCAGATGTTTATAATTTTATTATTAAAGAAGTTCATAAAAAGTTCACTACCAATATTACTTGGTAGTAAAGGTCCAGCCTTATTCATTAGATGAGCTAGTCTTAAAAAGGCAGCGTGGATTGTTTCTATTGCGATAAATAAGGTTAGAGTAATAGGCTGAACACACCCTATATAGGGCTTGCTTGTATTGCTGCAGGCTGCCAGCCCATGCCAGCTTGAATAATACTAAACCTGTATACGTCCATTTGCACTCTAATCTGCACACACCCATTTGTATGAGTGTGTGATCATTAAACCATGTGGAGTGTCTGGTGGTTTTAACAACTGACTAACCATTGTATTGAAGTCAAATGTGACATTGTTGACATCGGTACTAAACAAAGTTCACATTACTTACTGCATTAATAAATCATAGGGAATTGCTATCATTTAGGTGACGTGTCGTAATAATCTTCTCTGCCATAGTCTCAGAGGGTGGCTGAATCACAAAGGTGATTAGAAAATTGTCGGAGAAGGACTCGTTCAATGGACAGATACATGAACAGAAACACCGTGACACCCAAGTCTAGTGAATGATTGTGCACCCGCACGGGTCACGTGGCATGCTGATAGCATTCAGCAGAGTGGCCAGAGCCACTGTACAGAACTAAACCCATCAAATGAGGCTTCAACAAGATCTCATTGCATTCTCGCAACACATGACATTAAAACTGAACGTCACTGTCTGTCACCTATGGAAAGAGTTGCATGGGGGTGTGCATTAACACAAGAAACAATTATTTAATTCATTTTTTTATTAAGACATGGCGCCCATTCCGCATCCCTACACCAATTGCAGCCTGGATAATTAAACCCATTTATTTAAAATGAGCAATTACAGCACAGACCTCAAACAGGACTCCTTCTTGCATGTTGCTGTACTACAGTATTTCTTTTTGCCTTCAGTATGCAGCTGGGGATCGACATCCCAGGCCGACTGTGTGCTTTTGATTTCAAGTTTATCTTGGCTTGAAGGTGTATTTCACTACAAGGTTAAAGGTAGGCTTACTGACTAAATTAAAATGACATTAAGGCATACTATCATTGAAGACCAGATTATCAATGGCCTCCCCAAAATAAAAACATCTACATACATATTCCTGACATTTTCAAAGAAAGTATGTGTACATATATAAATAGTCAAATATACATTTGTAAATGCATTAAATCACATGTAAATGCATTACATCACATGTAAATGCATTAAATCACATGTAAATGCATTACATCACATGTAAATGCATTAAATCACATGTAAATGCATTACACCACATGTAAATGCATTATATAAACACATAAGCAGTTAAGGTTTCTGTGAGTCTCCTTATTTCTTGTATCCAGAAATGACCATACTTCTTAATTTTGGGAATATTCTGCAATAACATTTTAAAGAACATTTTCGAGAACCTCCACATTTTAACTATGTGTGAAGCTCTACATATTGCACAACTGTAATCATACATGAAAATGACATTATTGTTCTAAAGAACTGCCATGTATATATGGAAATATGGAAATACAGTCACACATCACCAACACAAAACCTATGAATAAATCAATGCAGAATACACAGCACTTATTTTACTTTTCAGTGTGATTATATGTGATGGGATTATCCATTATTAGTACAAACATATGGCACAGCAGTGATGTACAAAAGAACAGTGATATGCCTTACGGTCGCAGTCAAAGTTAACCGGCATCATAGTATTGAGGACTCAATGATTTTAACTGTCAAATGTCGCTAGCCTCTAACTCTGGGGAGGGAGAGTTTTTCTAGTGAGCCCTGTGTATCAGCTGAATAAAATACATATGATTGTCCCAGGGAAAAGGCGTAGGATAAAACCAGCAGGTGCCAGTCTTACAGAATATAAAACAATTTCACCTTTTCATAAATGCTCATCATACATTACATGAGAACCATGAGCAAAGCAACAGAAGGTGTGACAAACGTCTATGTACAGAGTCAACAGAGATCATTAGACACTGTAGCTTCCCCTCCCCTGGGATTTGAGATGGACTGAAGGCTGGCTGTACTGGCCAGCTGTGCCAGCACTCGCGCTGGGGTTTGGAGGAGAAGAAGCCATTTTCAGAGACACCAGGTGAGCCGGTCAGGTGGCTGCACATCTCTCGGTGGGCCTGCGAGGTAAGGCACAGATACGTGATCACAGACGGCCCAACAAAGGGGTAGCTAGCCAAGAGCGCAGCTGTATGATACGTCAGATATGTCTGATGGTACAGGCAAAAACCATCTGGAAATCAACCAACAATAATATCTAAATGTAGACCCTTAGGCTGATGACTGGGTTAACATTAAAGAAATGTGGAAATCTGTTGGTTGGAAATAACGTTCTACTCTCAGACAGTTTGCCAGCCACCCCACCAACACCCAAAGGAGAGGGGATGGTGCACAATGGTCACAGGTCTTGCTCGGCCGTATCGAGCCACAGCTGGATGGACTAGGCAGGGAAGCTCGGTTATGACTCATTTCGCAGCCATTACCACTAAATGACTTGTTTTCTTACAGTACATGGTGTGGTCTGGGGCGATTACACATGAGGGAACGATCCATCATCTGCTTCACCCTGAGCTGTGAAATTCCAGACCTGCTCTCAGGGGAAAGCAGTACTGCTACTCTGACTGACCATCAGATCTGCAGAGATAGGGCACGGAAACTTCCTTTCAACACTCAACATGCTTCCCCATGTGCGAGCTACCAGCTGGAAAGGAGCGCTGTTAACATTTCCTTAAATTCACATTTTCCAATTGTACGTGCCACACATGCACTTACAACAGGAACCAAAAATCTTATTATTATTAAGTATTATTTTATAATGATATAAATCATTATGCAACAAATGAGTGCATATAAACAAAATATAATTATATACAGGAATAACAGACTCATATTGTATAAATATTCTGATGTGTGTGTGTACTGAGAGCCCAGTTAAATCACAGCTGCTCACAATTGTTTTTTTCAGGCCTATGTGTAACATTTAAATAAGATTATTGTGAAATAATACACTTATTAAAGTCATTTTTAATATTTAACAGAAAACCTTAGGCTGCCTTAAATAAAAACCTGGGTTAACATTTCAATGACACACTCAAGAAAATATATATATATAATGCAGGTTGTCACTAAGCAATGAGTCTACAACTTTTCCATATTGTTAGTACCAGATTTTTTAAAGAAATCCAATATTCTCAGGAGCATTTCCAGACTTCCTTCTTATTCTGAAAAGCTCTGTGTAACCCTAAACATAGCCGTCTACACTTGTGTCTTCCCTATCTGTAGTATAAAGGAAGTTCTATTACAGCTGATGGAAACCAGACAGCAAAACAGGATTTCCCATAAGTGCATCTGCCTTTGCACAAAAGAAACAAAGATCCTCAGTGGAATTATGTGGTAGTGCTTACGCGAGCCAATGCTGAGCTTTCGCTACAGTCGACTGTATGTCGCTCTTTGAAGTGAGAAGAAGAAAGTATCGTCTGAAATGCTCACCTCTCGTGAGTTTTATCTTCCTGAACCAGTGCTTCTGTCCTCGAAAATAGTTATTTCAACCTGGGAAGCAGCAATGTTAAGAATGAAGAATGAATCCGAGAGACATAAATGCTGAATGAGTTATTCCCAAAAGAAAGCCAGCGATAAGTACAGAGAAGACCCACAGAGTCACTGAACCGCAGTGAAGGGAGATAGAGGGAACAACTCTGGCGGCTTGGGACCTCTCCATCCTCCCTGCAGCTCAGCTCCCAAGCCAAAACCAGCAGCTTAGCAGAGACGTGCTAGAGAAATAACCCAGGTCACCACGCAGCCAAGAAACAGCCAAGGAGCTGGCAACGGCCACATTTCGGTAATACTTCACAAATCCAGCCTTCACTGCCAGCAATTTTAACGCTAAGCTTAGTAGACTTTTGGAAAATGTAAAGAGGTCTCACAGATTGTATGCAGATGTAAAGGATAAATATTATTTTCCTTCCAATATCACAAAGAACTCTTCTTCAACCCCAAGGTACAAGAGCCATGGAGAAATCCCCAAACTCTAAAGAGATACAGCGATCTTCAAACAGCTAGCAGAATGACAGCATAGTGGTCAGAATCCTGACATCTACAGGTAATCTAGGAAAAGCTTTTGGTTATAAATATATTTCCTTTAATCCATCACAGTTTTCAACAGCATTTAATCACACAATGTAACCCTGCACAGCTACTGCATTCAGGACAAGCAGTGCCTGATGGTGTACAAGGCTCATGTGAGCCAAGATTCCTGTGGGAACTGATCCATAGACAGGTTTTCCGATTTATTACGGTAAGCGTGTTAGGTAGCCCCTTAATAATCCATAAAACTCCTGCCATATGAAATCAATCTGAATCCACAATGGACTAAAATATGCCAGCATATAGACAACACTATAGTTGAAAGGGGAGTACTGCAGAATTAGTAATCATTCAAGTATTCACTGACATTTGCCCGAATAAAAAGGAAGTGAGTGTCACGGTTCATACCATGATTGCCACCGATTTGGCAATTTTATCTTGATTTTAACTTACTTCATGCAGCAAGACATACAAACTGACATGCAAATGGAAACTGACTGGGCCAAGCCACATGACAGTCAGAGGGGTAAAATGGATACGACTCTCAGGCCTCTCTCAATAGGGTCAGTAAGCAGCAGCCCCCGTGGAGCGTAGATCTTGTCATTTTGCTCTTGGATATATTTGGCTATCTTCTTCAAAACCTGAAATCACAGAAAGGCAAATCTGTCAGAAAAGGAGGGGCAGAAAGGTGGGGGAAGTAGTACTGGGCCACACGTGGCCACCCTGGAAGGGATAACAGTACAAGGTAGGGGACAAGCATGCACAAGAATTCACCATTCCACACCAGTTCACCTATCTGCATGTCTGTGAATGTAAACTGCTGGAGGAAACCCTCCCAAGACTGGGAGAGCATGCAAACTCCACAAACATAAGGTAGGGGCAGGGACATGATACAAATAGTAAGGATTACCAATGAAAGAGTGTGACTTGCCAAATACAGTGAAATAGAACACGAGTTGTGTTTAAACTACATTAAATACTTCACATTTAACGTAATTGTTTTGCAACAGGGATGCACAATTAAACAACTGTATTTTATAAGGTGCAGAATCAGGACATAATTCAGAATAATAAATGGGTTAGTCAAAGATGTATTATTAGGAGATACAGTAACAGAAGAATAAAAATTCAGCCAAAGTCTAAAAACAGCTTTGGTTGCGGACCCATGCAGCCATGCAAATACAAAAACTAATACAAGATATGATCATAACAGAATTTTCACAGAATACATCTAAGCAAATGGGAAGAATCTGAGCCAGCAAAGTTAGGCTAAGAGGAAACCAGGAAGTGACCCATGGTCAGGACCACATGTGCCTGGACATTCTCAGTCTCAGGCAAGCACTATATACAGGAAACGGCTGACCGCAAGCCGGGATATTTATTAGGATGCTGTCAGTCATCTGAAACCAAGGCAATCGACTGAGGACTTGCCTGAATCAATGCTGTCTCCTGGTGCCTTGCCCACTGAGAGGCACCATGCTTAACCCACCGATCAGAGGAAAACACCAAGCTACCGGAAGACTTTCTACCTGTTGGGCAGCTGGTCAAAGATAAGATTTCTGTCGAAGGTCACTAACTGCACCCAAAAAACCCTTACTTTCCCTTTGTGGATAGTATTTCTATCCCAAAAGGAATGAAAATTGTTCAAAATAATTAATGAAGCTTTTGTCTTTAAGCATTAAACTTCAGTCCATACAGGTGAAACATGCACCTTTGTGGGCTGGCTTTAAATTGGTTTAGGACAGATTTAATTAGAAGACAATACTTTATTGGCTAAGGGGACCATGTACCAAAAATATATAGTCATTATGGTGTACCACAGGGCTCTGTGCTGGGCCCCCTCTTGTTCTCCCTGTATTGCTACTAAAATTATTGCAGAGCATGGTTTCCATAGCCATAGTTATGCTGATGATACTCAGTTAAGCATGTCAGTAATGCCAGAGGATCCCAGTGCTGTAAATAACCTGGTGAGTTGTCTATCGAGTATCATGAGTTGGATGAATAGAAATTTTTTTGAAAATGAATGCTTAAGATTGAAATTCTCCCTATAGGCAAAGAAACGCAGAGCAAGAAGGTTTTAAAGAGTCTGGGCAATCGGGCACATCAGAGTAAAACAGAAGTTAAAAATCTAGGTGTTATTATTGATTCTGAACTTATGTTCAAACCACATATTAACAATGTCCTGATGACTGCCTTCTTTCACCTCAGAAATACAGTTTGTGTAAGACCATTTTTTAACCTGGATGATGCTAAGACTCATGCTTATTTTTCCTCACACATAGATATAATTGATTTAAAAATACTTTTATTGGTATTTTAAGCCTTAAATGAACAAGCACCTTCAAATATTTCAAAGTGTCTGACGGAATATGTTCCAAATAGGCCCTTAAGATCGTCAAGCGACTGTTAGCTAAACATCCCGAAAGTAAGATACCAGAAGTATGGAGAAGCAGCTTTCTGTTTTTATACACCAAAGATTTGGAACTAGCTGCCCACAGATATTGGTCTGGCCTCTTCTCTTAGTATTTTTTAAAAGCAGCTGAAAACATACTTTTTAACCTGGCTTTTAGATGCTAAATAAATAAAATCATTATTATTATTCATGGCAAAGTAAGAAGTTTTCTATTAAGCATGTGTATCAGTACATTGTGTTTCTAAGGCAGGGCTGGGCAGTCTTATCCGCAAAGGGCCCTGTGTGTGCAGGTTTCTGGGATAACCTTTAGGTTAGCAGTTCAAACCCAGGTATGAGGACTCTTTGGCCAATCAGTCCTCTAATTAGGTTACTAATTAGAGAGTTGCAGAGAAAATCTGCATACACACTGGCCCTTTGCGGATAAGACTGCCCACCCCTTTTCTAAGGGGTATCAATCACACACACCCACACATTAAGTGGCACCTTCAGATCAGTCTTCTCTCCATCTATCCATCTTCTAAGTGCTTATCCTTACAAACATACAAACTTCAGACACACAGAGAAAGGGTGGAATTCAAAAACCCAAACCTGGAAGTATGAGGCAACAGTGAATTACTCTGCCACTCTAAAACAAAATAACGCCTATTATTTCTTGAGAACGCATGTAATACAGGGGTATAGCTAGAGATTTTGGGCCCCATACAGGCATCATACTGGGTTTCCAAACCACAGCAATATAATTATGCTCCAATATTTTAGGGCCTCTGTCACTCAGGGGCCCTTGGAATAGTCCTAATCACCCATTAACAAAGCACATAACCATAACCTTATAATGGAGTCCTACTTATGCTGTAAAATTTTAGTATCTCACATATTGTAAACGTACAAACCACCATTAAACACAAACATTCCCATTTTGCAGTGATCTATACCCACTCTTCACTGAGATGTAGTGAGTAAGAAATGTACCAAAAAACTCAAACCTTCTCATAGTGAGTTTCCATGCACAGGAAGATGGTGTATGCAGTGAGACAAAAAAAGTCAAACCTTCTCATAGTGAGTCTCCATGCACAGAAAGATGATGTATGCAGTGAGACAAAAAAACTCAAACCTTCTCATAGTGAGTCTCCATGCACAGGAAGATGGTGTATGCAGTGAGACAAAAAAAGTCAAACCTTCTCATAGTGAGTCTCCATGCACAGGAAGATGGTGTATGCAGTGAGACAAAAAAAGTCAAACCTTCTCATAGTGAGTCTCCATGCACAGGAAGATGGTGTATGCAGTGAGACAAAAACCCAAACCTTCTCATAGTGAGGCTCCATGCACAGGAAGATGGTGTATGCAGTGAGACAAAAACTCAAACCTTCTCATAGTGAGTCTCCATGCACAGGAAGATGGTGTATGCAGTGAGACAAAAAAAGTCAAACC
>JAODKL010000040.1:13682261-13711361 GCA_026780765.1 Petrocephalus schoutedeni | reverse complement strand
CATTTGTTTGCAGGGCAATTGTCCTGCTCTTACCCCCATTTTGCAGCCATCTAGCCCTTTCTATGACTTTTTTAGAGTCATTTTAGTGCCCCAAAGTTCGGGCCTCCATTGACTTCAATGGGGTTCGGGGGCAAGTTCGGGTCGAGTTTGGGTTCCGAACTCGAACTTTGCAGCGAAGTTCGGCCGAACTCGCTGAACCCGAACTTCCAGGTGTTCGCTCAACTCTACTCTTAACCTACAGAAAATAGGTTCACATGTTTAAGGGATGGCAGTTAACATTACGTTTACATTTACACCAAATTTCCTTTTCAGTGTTGCATCGATTTTGTGTAACTGGAGTAACCAGCACTAATTGTGTTTGACGTTAGGCCACATGAGATCACCTTTTAGCTTTTAGGCACCTCAGACCCAATAAAATAAATTCCAGACCTAGAGGGTAAGTTCCAGAACTTGCGGAACTAGCGGTAACCTCGGAGTTACATGAGAGTGCTCTTTGGAGGAACTTGTGGGTAACCTCGGAGGTACATGAGAATGCTCTTTGGGGGAACTTGTGGGTAACCTCGGAGTTACATGAGAATGCTCTTTGGAGGAACTTGTGGGTAACCTCGGAGTTACATGAGAGTGCTCTTTGGAGGAACTTGTGGGTAACCTTGGAGGTATATGAGAGTGCACTTTGGAGGAGCTTGTGGGTAACCTCGGAGTTACATGAGAGTGCTCTTTGGAGGAACTTGTGGGTAACCTCGGAGGTACATGAGAGTGCACTTTGGGGGAACTTGTGGGTAACCTCTGAGGTACATGAGAGTGCACTTTGGGGGAACTTGTGGGTAACCTCGGAGGTACATGAGAGTGCACTTTGGGGGAACTTGTGGGTAACCTCGGAGGTACATGAGAGTGCTCTTTGGGGGAACTTGTGGGTAACCTCGGAGGTACATGAGAGTGCTCTTTGGGGGAACTTGTGGGTTACCATGGAATTACACGAGAGTGCTCTTGGAGGAACCTGAAAAATCGTGCAGTTGTTGAATCATTAGAGAACAACAAAGTCACTAGAGCTCAGTCCTTTTTCTTCATTTTCTCTTGATTTTTTTTCTTTTCTTCTCAGCACCACTATTGCCCAATTTCATCTGCTTTTCTTTGCCTTGTTTTCATTATATGGCTTTTCTATGTTAAGTAACCTTATAACATTTAAAGTGCTAATAGTCAGTCATTGTTTGGGCTTTATTAAAATATGTATACTTACATTACTTGCCATTATAGTTTGGTTTCTCATGTTTGATTTTACAGCTGTTCAGTGCAATGATGGATTTAATTACACCACAACTGCAGAATCTACCCCCCTTTCATGCTGAGTGCAGTGATCCTGTGATTTGTTATTTGGAAAAGTAAACTTTCTGCTTTTGCAAATCGCAGCACATCATTAGTTTAAACCATGTTTATAGTTAAGGAAGAACTAATGATTGTTTTAGATTTTGTGTTCAGAGCACATAGCGGTAACCAGAACATTTTTCTTATAAACCTCACTAGACTCATAAATAAACTAATATTGAAAGGGTGTGCAATAAATAATTTGGCATTTACTTCACTTCGTCATTCCTTCCTATTTAATGATAACGACAATTTAGTTGCCGTTGTGTAATCACAAGTACATGGGAATTCTTTAGTTTCTGCTTGTCTTGCTCTCCTGTGAGATGTAATACATTTACAGGTGAGAATAGCTTAGGGTCAGAGAGCAGGGTCAGCTACCTATGCAGCAGTCCTGGTGCATTTTTCATGGTAATGGGCCTTGTGTAGGGGCCCAGCAGTGATATGCTGAGCAGGATGATGCGATTGGAACCGGCGCATTTCCAATCAAGGACACCAAGGACAAAAATCCTAAGCAACAGAACCACACATATATAAATAAATAATGCTGCATTGGCCAGAAATCAAACCTGGATAATCAGCTTTGATAGTAGCTATGCTAATCAGTGTATCACCAGTGCAAGTCAGCACCACATATATGCTGATCATGCACAAGTCAAACAGTGATAGCAGGGACTCATATTGTAACCTCGTGGGCGGGGGCGGGTCTAGGGCAATATTCATAGGGTAGCAAGAGGAGGGCAGGAGATATGGAGGGGTGGCACCTTATGGCAGAAGCTCTTGGGCGTTATCATTTTGTCTTTTATTTACCTGGAGAACACAGTGCAAGGTTAATGTAATTGAAGGAACCAAATGCAAATAGTCAGGACAAGCACATAGTTCATAGTTGGGGCAGTGTGTGGCGCAGTGGGTTAAGGCTCTGTGCTTGTAATTGGAAGGTTGCTGGTTCAAGCCCACTCTCTGCACTTCTGTGGGCCCTTGAGCTAGACTCTTACCCCCCAACTCCATGGGTGCCCTGAGGTGACTGCCCTTTAAGGTCAAGCTTGCTCTCATGTGGAGATTCAAGGTTGGGGGTGGTGAGAAGAGAATTTTCCCCACGGGGATCAATAAAGTATCAATTATTAGTTTCATAGTTATGAGCTATTTATTGTTACAATCATAGTTATTACAGTAAAATGTCTAAAAATAATCAATTACCACACACCATTACTTTGTGCAGCTTATGGTCTTTTCATCATTCATCATTTCATCATGATTTAATCATTTAATGTTACTTTCATTAAACTATGCAATGTTGACCATGTTTATGTAATTCTTTAAGAGTGTACACATGAGGTTAATTTACTTTGCATCTAAATATGATAGCAGCAATATTTCTAAAAACTGTATAAATGTGTATTTATAACGCAAAAAGGCATGTATTTTGTAACATTTAATAATTAGAAAAGCATATATTGAGTTGCATTTTTTAATGTCTGGAGGAGCCAGCTATAAGTTTATCATCAATGAGTATATCTGTTTCGGGCTGGGAATTACAGTAGTACATACTACATTTTTCAAGGATGTGGTTGCCTTGCTTTGGTTCTGTGAGGAGTTCACTGATCAAAACAAAACCACACTGATAATTTGTTTAACTTTCTGTCAAATGCTTATTTGTGAATCTGGAGTTCAGGAACAAAATAGATGGTAATGAAAATAAATGGCTTAAACAAACTGAACGGAGTGGAATCATCTCACTATTTATTCCACCCAAACCACCTCAAATTAAACAATTCAAATGTGAACCATCATTACTCTGTTCTGATTTTTATGAAGTAACGTATTGTTCTTTTGTGTTTAATGTGGTCATGCAGTCGTATTGTAATATGCCCGTTTAAAGATTTATTATGGTGTAATTACACTCTGAATTTTTTAATCCATGCTGCACTTGACCACCAAGCCTCATTTTGACAAATATCTGTATTTGGCTTGGGGTTAGCTTGTTTTCGTCCCAAACCATGATAAATCACTGTGACAAATACAGGACATGAAGGCGACCTGATGGACTTCCTTTGTTGCGTAATACCATGTCCTTTCGAAGATAAAACATTCTTTTGCTGGCTAACCTCTTCCTGTTCAAATCCATGTGATTCCACTGCTTTAAACATGAGTGCTGCCGTTCAAGGAGCCTGAAAGGTCTTAAGATTTATGGAGAGCATTGGCATTCCATTTGTTTAGGCTTTGTGGCCCTGTACAAACAGACTGCTGTTGTTTTTCTCTGTGGTTGTCAGTAAAGAGAGAGCTTTTACTGTTAACCGCACTATTTATGTCACTATACTAACAACAAATTATTATTAGCCTTGGATAAAACCAAAACGTGTTAGAAAACATGAAGGTGTTTGAAGGTTTTACTTACAAAACCATCTACAGTATATCATTCATTTAAAACGACTCAGAGCCTCACTTCCGTGTGACGGACAGACTTTTAACAGCAAACTATAATGGTGACTTTTTATTATCAGCAAGAGAGGTGACAAGTGACATCTTAAACAAGAATAGTACATGCGTCTCGTATATAACGAAAGAAATACAAATATATTGTATGCAAAATACAATATATTATGTTCTGCATTGTAGTTTCAATTCAGCTCAGTAGTTTGTGCAGATGCAATGGAATAAAACATAAGCGTAGCTAGTAATTTATTCTTTAGGACAAGACGACAGCCAGTATGTCACTGAAAAACCGTTAACCAGAAGTAAAAAACACACACAATTCTTACAGGAGCAATTAGTCAGAAATGGGATTTTAAAGAAAAAAAAGGCAGAGCCCTAAGTCATAGTCGCGCTCCACTATGAGAAACATGCTATTCGCTTTGGTTTGGGAAGCCCCCCTCTAAGGTTAAAAGCCTGGGTCTGGGTTAATGGATTTCATTGTTGTGCACCATGTGCTGTGGTGTGTCAACGATGACCATTAATCACTTCACTTTAATTTTAATTTACATTTACAGAGCCAGCACTTTTCAGTAGATCCTGTGATGACCTGTTAGATTAAGTGACCAGCTACTGCCATTATGATCTGTTACAGGCTTGGATCACTTATGTTCTACTATAAAGTTATTGTCTTTGTATTTCATGTCCACCCAAAGTCTAGAAGAACAGAGAGAGAGAGGGCTGGTTTTTCCGGACCATATTCCTGGCTTACCAACGAAATTCTACTCCTGATATCAACAAAACCTGTGACATTTATCGTTTTTTTTTTTTTTTTTTTAACTCTGGCTAATAACAACATATTGATCAAGATGATTCATTGAGATTTTACAGGAATTCTAACTGAATAAGCTGACAAAATTTGTAATGCAGCTGGACTTCCATAAACATTATGCAACCTGCTGTACTTATTGGCCAGCCTGCCTGTCAACCCTTTACACAGAATACAGAGGACTGCATCTTTAGACCAAAAACAGGGTTTTCATAATGGTTTAAGATTTCAAACCTGGCAATCCATCTTTGTATCTCTCATGCTGTACAGTGACCTTCCACCTACAACCACTGGGTGTAGGCTCAATTCTCTGACCATATGAGTGCAAAAAAGGTAATAAAACTCTTGTATGTTTTTGTGTCTTATCTTGGATATGGACTGTATGCCCTTATTTTTAAGAAAAAAAACTTGCTATTTGCTTTTTGTCTTTCTCACAGCAGTTGTGTCCTTTAGAGGTCAAAACAAAGTCTTAGACATGAAACCACAACTGGAGTCGCAACCTCGATAACAGCAGGATAAGATTCCGAAATGCCCTGTTACTGTGGAATTCACTGCCCATTAATATGCAGTTAATTTCATTTTGGAAGTGCTCACTGTATGTCTACAATATCGCGTTGATTCCTGGTCTTGGCAAATCTCGTTAGGCGAAAACTTCTGCTTTCCACACCCAGTACATTTTGTTTCCAGCAAAACCCCTTGGGTTGTTATTGGGGGCAGTTCAGTTCTGAAACGTACTATACAAAATGATTCTGGGTAAATTTACTAAATGTGGAAGCAGGGGGATTTTTAAAATCTCACAAAAAGGATGAGGTCTGGCCTGTACTGATGTCCACTGTGACTTAATTTGAAGCTTGAGAAATGAATGAAAGCCAGAACTGCTGTTCTCAAATAAACAAAGAAAATGGCTCATTTTCAAGCTTGGCTGAGCCTATGTAAACAAATACAATATGCTTTCACTGCTAACAGACTTTTTTATTATTATTTTTTAATATAATCACCTTGCAAAAAGTGCACCTTGCAAGCAATTTTATTATTTTGTGACATTTCATAATGGAGCTTCGTATCTTCTCGTGCACAAAATAGAGGGACACCTCAGACCCCAAACAAGGTTCTATAAATAAACCAGTATCCCTACCTGCTAAGCAAATACATTTAAAAGGCTAATTAAAAGGTGCTGTACAATAACAATACAATACAATAACCCTGCCCCCCAAAACTCAAGGAATGGTACACAAGTGAAAGATAATTAGCCTCAAAACTGAGAGACAGAGTGAAAGCAGAGGGAGATTTTAATGGGAAACTATACTTAACAAAGAGACCATTTTCTTGGGGTTCACCACGACCAGTCAACCCCCAGCTCTCCAGGCACGATATATAAATACATAGAAATGGAAAAAGAAAGCATGCACACCCACTGAAAGGAAGCAGGAGAGAGTGCCTGACGGACAATTGAAAAGACAAATTGTTACATTGCTTTTCATTGGGAGTGACAGGGGGCTGCTGCCCGAGGTAATTACGGGAAAACGTGAGCTGGAAGGTCAAGGGTCAGACGATCTGTCTGACCCTGAGTGTTGGGCGATCCTGAGAAAAAAAGCGGTTGAATTGGAACAGGCTCAAGTTCCTTGCTGACCTCTTATCCATTTGCAACACTGGCAGCTTGGTAATGCGGACTCTTTCTTTTTGTTTGGGATTTTTCTACCTCTCTCTTTTGTCAGTGCCCCTCCTTAAAACAACTCTTCCCCATGGGCCGAGGGGCAGTCAGGATACTTGTCTATTAGCCACTCACCCATATATGACTTGATTACTTTTATAGACCTCTATACCACTAATGCAGCTGGACTTAAATCAGTTTTTTTCCCAGGTACTCGGAGAACAACACAATGTTGACCTGTTCCTTGTTTTCTGTGCAAGGTATCACACGGTGCCCATGAAATGTCAGTCTCACTCAGATATAGCAGTTCACATAGGAGACACAGAAGCTAAGACCTCGGTGATGGGAAAAACAGCTGAGTGACAAATGGCACGGCCTACAAATTGTGCTCCATTTATGGCCAGAAGTAACAATCAATAGGGAGAAAGTTCACAGACCTCCTGCGGTAAGTAGTCAGTCTAATCAATAATATGAAATTAACTATTTATTCTTTAATATACACTTGACAAAGCAATGCAATAACTAGTAGTTCATGGGTCTGTGTTACCATCACTGTTACAACAAAAATTTGCTGTGAATATGTTTTATGAAATATTTGAGGACATTAATATTAAAAACTGAGAACATGGGTACATCAGTTAAAAAAAGTTCTTTTATGGCAAAAAAATAGCCATAAATGAGCAGATGGATGAAACATAAAACACTTCAATGCAGATGCGCTGGTTCTTGACTGAGGACACTTGGCAAACCGAAAATACAATATCTTTTTTTTGGATGGAAATTCTATTGAAATTTACATCTTGGACTGATTTATTACAAGATGTATGAGATGTGGAAAGGGATAATATTAAATTTATGAGCAACTCAATAAAATTTTCAATACAGATCCATTATTTTATTCTGAATGGAAACACATGCACTTTTATGTGCCTTTCTAGAGCTATAAAATTTCATAGAGACTGAAGGATATTTTACCCAGATTTGATAAGCTCCGTTTGTCGTGGAGGCTCGTTTGTTTTTAAATTTATGCTACAGCCACTTTAGCTTTAAGAAACTATAATATATAATATAATAAATAAATATGAGTTAAAGTAATTTTGTATTGTTGATGTTGAAGATTGGGAGTGCTGGAGAAAACAATAAAACTATTAAATTATGAATTATAATACATTCTGTTAATTACTAGACCTTAATTAATTACTTACTTAGTTACTTTCCAAACATATAGCAACTACTATTCAAGGTAACCTACAAGTGATTGCAAACATAATTTACAGAAAATTCATGCTAAAATTATTTTATAGCTTGACAGCATTCTGCTATAATTTATAATGCATACCAGGGCTAAACTAAAACACTTAGTCGATTTAGCAATATTTTATAGTGCTATTTGTAGAAACATCAAATATGAGGTTAGTATCAGACTTAGTATTACTGAATGCTCACATTTATGCAGGTGGGCTACTAAAGCAAGCAGGACAAAATGAGGGTGAACATTTATGGTCATGATGGATAAACATCAGGCAACATGTCTTCACTTTGTGAGAAAGTCACAGGGGTAGAGATCCCCTTATGTAGAAAATGTCAAGAATTGATGAATTCTCTTCTTCTCCCCTGTTTTCACAACAGCCTGCCCTTTGGCCTTTAGAACTCATAAAAAGCAAACTCTCATCTGACCTGGTTAAGGGGACAATGTTCTGCATAACAGGAAGTTAGAGGTCTTTATGTGTATTTGTGAAGTTTTTCATGGCTGATGTAATTCTGTCAATCTAAGTCAACATAATAGATGCCACTCAAAAGGAGAGGATGTTCGGGGGGGACTAGCACGGCTGGATCTGTGCCTGCAGATTTCCAGCTGATAGTTTAGCTTTTTGGATTTGACCATAAGATATACAGAGGTATATAACATTGTTAGTTAAAACAAAATCTCTTGAAAGAATATTAATAACATTAAGGACAACACATGGAAAGTGCTGGACTGAACATGCTATTCAAAATTGTACACACACACACACACACACACTGTACACATTTGTATCTTAGTGAGGACTGTCCATTGATTTCTATGGGAAAAACCCTAATCCCAGTCACTACACCCGTAACCCATACCCAGCCCAACCTTAACCAGAAGTAGCTAAACAAAATGCAGGACATTTGGCATTTTTACTTTTTTGACGGCATTCACAAGGACCTCGCGCGCGCACACACACACACACACGCACACACATATATGAAATGTAACCAATTCCGGAATCTGAATTTTAGTTGGCTGTCGACAGTGCAGTTACATTTCTGTACTTTCTTGTTTCTTTAGCTCAACCATCTCGTATTTTTTTCTAGATTTATCACGGGAGAACATTTACTAACTTAAATTGTCAAATCATAATTGCAACAACAATGTTCTATATATATATAAGTTAAAGGCTTACATGCACATAGTTAGGGGTCAAACCTTGAACTTATAGTCAATCCACAGAGTGCATTTAGTATGGCAACATGAGCCACATTTAAGGGATATTTATGTCTCCATGCAGCTGTGTGGACATAGTGCTGATTGTTTATCAAACAGACTCTGAGATTCTGCATTGCACTTGGGCCATATGTTTAACATTTGTACCGTTCATGTCTATAAAATTTGCTTACGCATACCTGCAAAACAGATATATTCATTTATTTAGATTTATTCAGAAAAATTATACAAGTAATTTGAATTAGTGCCCATGGTAGAACCAGCTTTCAGTGAAGCTGAGAGAGGGTTTTGCTTGAAATTTGAGGTGTCCAGCAGTAATACTACTACTGCAAGACAGGGCACAAATCACAGATACTGTGGCGGCCTGTTTGGCCATGTGCTGTCCTTGGATCATAGTATCATGAACTACTGCATTTTATCAAGAGAACAGTGTGCAAATGAAAGCTTGGACGCCGGCATCATCATTACAGTGGTCTGTGAAACAGAAGAGGTCACACTGGCATCAAAATGGAAATGTGGGCATCTAATGGTCAATGCCATGCCCTCGTGATATCAAAGTGCATAAGTGCAAAAGTGCTATGGATTGTTTGTTTTTATTCCTTAAAAATTTTACTAAAACGAAGATAGTTTATTTTAAATGTACTCTGACTGAATGCAGCCATAGATGAGCCTTTTTGTAGCTGCTCGCTCTATGCTGTCCGTAAAGGGTAAATTAACCACAGAATGTTTATTTCTGAGGTGAGCACTACCTGCCAGAATAACCTGAATTAATCACTGTCTCATATAGACACTTACGGTATTTCACCTCCGAAGTGGTTATTTGTGCTCGTCTGAAAAAAAAAATGCTCCAGAGCACATAGTATTACTTATGTATAAACTTATTTACTCATTTTTAACAACAAATATAAACACCTAACAGCATCAAGCTGTGTTAATATTAGAACTTGGTGTTTACATATGAACAAGCAGAGTTATTTCTCAAGTTATGCATCCTCTTCCACATGTACATGTTCTGAAAAACAAAATAAATGCATCACACAGCTTGCAAATGACTCCTGAAATGTTGCTGTCTTACTTCTGACTGATTGTTTGAGCGTTATGCTACTTTTATGGCCCCCGCGAACCAGAATGCAGTGAATGCTGTAACGCTGTGAGCTGGGAGAAGGAGGTATATTGTGTCTTTATGTATTTCCCATACACATACAAAAGGGCCAATGTTGTGGCAGCTCGTCTGGGGACGAGAGGGTGTCAGCATGCTCCTGTGTCCCTTTCAGCTGTCTGGGATTTAACAGGGGGCTACAAGGCAAATCATTCAGTGCTACGGTGTGAAGGGCATGGGAATGTGTCACAGGCTTCAGGTCCTGCATTTATTCACAACTGTGAGTTAGTGGGTCAAAGAATAAACTGCCGGGCGTGTTTGGCCAGCATGGGGAAGATCCATTGTCACCGTGCTGCAGTCTGTCAATCGCTTCGTCATGTCTGGGGGGCTGCAGGTAACAAGCAGAGGCTATGGAGCAGAGAAGTTAAAACTAAAGGGTTCCTCAAAGTATGTTTTTAAAGGCCTGGTCTTAAAAGATGAATATGCATTAGAACTCCATTAGAACCACGTAAGCCAACTCTTGCATGGTGTTTTGAACTACTGTTTATAAAAAAAGTGCAAAGTCAACAAACACGAAAATATACCAGGTAGTCCAAAATTTTATTTTAATTTTGTTATTTATATTTATGTAGAATTGACAGACACGATGGCTCTGTGCCCTTATTCACTGGATCAAAAGATTCAGTGAAATCACCTGAAATCACCACGTTCTGGTGGTATCACAACCTGTAAGTGTACAGTAAAAACACACAAGAATCCACTTCACAGTGTTGAAGCTGAGAATCATTATTTCAGTGTAACAAGGATTCTTGTTAGTGTGGTAGGTCTCACTAATGGCAAATCCAACATTCTAGGAAGCAGTGTGTCGTGAGGGAAAACTATTGGATATTGAGAAGTTATTGATGAGGACTGATAACTGTAACAACTTTGTAATCAGTTTATTTTATCAGCTGGTGACTTCATCGAAAAGTCGATTGAATTGACCAGCAAAACACATTTTTTTTCAAAGAATTCTAACCAGTAGCCAGTGACTGAGGTGTAAATATTACATCTCAAAGCGCCAAAGTGTGGAGTCGAGTTCTCCGACAGCCACACTCCATTGTTGCTGTGGGTGGCAGCTATCCCTGAAGTAGGTGAGATCACTTATACCTTGTCTGCCAACAGTGCATTACCACACATGGTATGGAAAACACTGAAGTGTGGTGCACTCTGCCAGATTTGGGAAAATATTGTGGCTTTTTTCCTGCTGGGGATGCTAGTCTTAGCTCCGGTTGAAAGCATATCGCTCATAGGCCAAATTTCTAGGTTGCCAAGGTTTGTCACCGAATACATTTACCAATTCTGTTTGTTATATATATTGCCTATAATTTTGTAATTCATCTAATTAAAGGCTATGTCTGCTGCAGCGACAGAAAGATCAGGTCCTGAAAGTATAAATCCAAACCAAGATTTTGTTTCAATCAACCAGTTGACTCTAAAGAGTCACAGTTCCAGAATACACAACTGGTTGGTTGGAACAAAATCTTGGTCTGGATTTGTACTTTCTACCTCTGGTCTGCTGTCCTCAAGAACCAGAAGTTACTGTCCTTCTTTTAGAATAGAGGATTACAGTGGTAACCAAAACTATTAGAACACCTGACAGATCTGAACATGATTTCATTTCATAATGTTCATGAAATATTCAGATGGTTGAGCACAACAAATATCAGATGAAGTGAGACCTACTGTTTTTATCCACTTTTAACTTTAATATTTGGTATCTCCACCTTTTGCAGCAATTACAGCAGCACATCTCCCTGGCATAGTGTCAGTATATTTCCTGAGAACTGCACACTAATGTTATCCCATGCCTTCTGCAACGCAAGCCAAAGGCTTTCCTTTAAATGTACAATAGATCTGTCCAGTTTATTTTCCAACTGGTCACAAATGTGCTTGATGGGGTTGAGGTCCGGACTTAGCACAGTGATTCTCCTTATGAAGGCTCTATTCTATCGTTTATAGACCATAATATTCACTTGGTAGATATTTCATTTGTTTTATTTATCTTAATGGCCAATTCAACAAAAACAACTGAAACCTTTCAAATATGCCAAGTGTTATAATAATTTTGGCCACCACTGTATATAGGATATATAACGTGCGCATTTCTCTGCGAAAAATGGCATACAAGTTTGCTACATAAAGCTGCTTCAGCGCAGTGGCCCAGTGGATAGCAGTATTGCGTGACACTTCTGCTTAGAAGGTTTAAATCCCTCACCCTCGGTGTATATGGAGTTTGCAGTAGAAAGTCATGCAGTTAGGCGATTTTGTGTCTGTAAAATGTGCGTGGCCCACCCCCCTGCTGTGTCTATCAAACTTCCTTTGCTTCTTGGCGTATTATTGAATATAACCATTACGGGACATTATTTAATATTAAATTTTAAAATGTGTTTCTATTCAAGTATGAGCATCATGTATGAATAAATAATTATGTGAGAGCTCTGTCATGCTACATGGTACCAAAGACCTGGTCTCTGTCAACACAACATGCAGATGAGCTCAACAGTGAACAGACACTTGGCTAGGAAGTTGGAAAGGAAAGCAAACGGCTTGTTTGTTTTACCATTTTCTCCTCACACAAATCAAGCTGACACGTCTGGCCGGGGACCAGAAACACACTGCGCCAGGGTCCAGGGGGACCTTCGAGGACCAGGCTCCGGTTTGACAAATTCATAATCACCGGCTGAAAGATGTGTTTCACAGATTCTTCCTTAGCTCCAAGTTGCAAAGTGCGCCATGAATCTTTGGTCTAGTGCATTGGACACTAAAGGCATACCCATAATTAAAGGAGTATGTCTGCTTTCAATGTTAGATTCACAGATCATATCAGGCAACACTGGAAAAATAGCTACAGCCACGGTCTTGTTCGAGGGCTTATCTTTGTGTTGCATGGAGGGAGAAAAAAGTTTGCAATATTTGTTTCATTCATTAGTCAGAGATCTCTCCTTTGTGTGTTCTAATAATGTTCACTTTATAGTGTTTGCCAGTTGGGTTCAGGGCAGTTATCCAAGGGATTAAGAATAGTTTAGTCATTATAGACAGTGTTAGTGGCCAAAAAAAACTAATTATCTTTTTTGGCTTTTGCTCCTTAGTTATGTCTAAGAATGTCTAACTTATGTCTAAGTTATGTCTATGAATTTGCCCCCCCCCCCCATCACCATCTTTACAATATTGTTATTCATTTTGTTATTTGTTGTTATTGTTATTCATTTTCCTAATCAGATAAGATCATTTTCTTGTTCTCATTTTCTTACTGGATATATAAAATATATTCAGGGTAGCTCTCACAGGAGAGTACAAATATTTATTGATGGAATCCCCCAATTAAACTTTTAGACTGTTTTCCATCAACTTAAACTGTTATTTATGGCATCAGCTGATCTGTGAGCTTTGTTGCGAGCTTGTCTCCTGGATCTTTCAATGCTGCTTTAGAACAGGTCCTAAGAGGGAATTCATAAATCATGATTGGTGTGAATGATGGAAATAATGCCCTATTGTCACGCTGGATTCCAGGAGCTCTGGGTAGTGGAGTTACGCAAACTGTATTATGGTCCTGGGTTCTGGAAACAATACCGTAATACTACTCATGCGAATTTCACAAATTTCCTAAATTAGCCACAGCATCACAAGCAAGAGCACACTGCAGCCTAGTCCTGCAAAATTCCTTTTATGGAGCAACACAATGACTGCATTGACTAGATACCAGCTGCCTCTGCAAGTAAACCAGGCAGAGTACCTTTGTGCATTTTCTTAAATGTCTCCTCCATATGTTAACATTTACAATTTGAACTAGAACTTACTTAAGAGAAAATATACACTGGGGAACATATTGACACTTACCAGTCAGAGTCTTCAGGACAGATGTTGAAATGCATGTATTTATTATTATTATTACTTATCTGCTACAGGGTCACAGGATAAGTCTCTGAAAATGTGTGAGTCTAGACACAGATTGACTGCATTCCTACCATAATAAAAATACAAATTTAATTAGCATTTAGGAAGTGGCATGAAGTCTTTCTATGTTTAGGAGGGGGCGAGTATAGATTGCATTAGAGATTTTAGACAGTAACTTGTTAGTCTTTCTTTTTCTTAAATATAGCAGGCTGTTATCTGGGTGACAGTCGTGTTTGCCGACAGATTAATTGACATCTCTTGGACTTAAATGCTTATGTTTTGATAAGGATCTGTGCCATTCCTCTCACAACAGGCCTCCATTAAAACCAATGGGCCACCTACTTGGAGCAGCTCTTTTTGCCTTTGTTGATTTAAATGTGATGGCAGGAGGCCTGCACTAAGATTCAGGATGCTCTTCCCTGCATGATAAGTTAATTATACTAGCTGCATAAATTATGTGCTGTGACATTAACCTAATCATCCCCATTCTACTCAATGCCTAGAGCTAAAACTAACAAAGGCTGTTAATTGCTGCCCCATGGGACAATATATCTCTTAGACCACGTGCTAATCCAACAGTCACTATTTAAATAATGAAAGACTCCCATGTACCTTTCTTATAAACTCATATTTGTTCAAATTCTTTTCCTCTCTGAACACAACTGAACTCTCCTTTGTTGTGACATAGCTGCCCACTAATTACATCCTGTCCCACAGGGATTATGCAAAAGTTATGTTTAGAGCAGATAAGGACCAGTTATAGTGAGAGATGTTTAGGTGTGCACATAGAGAACAGGAATGCTCTACCAGATAGGCTTGTGTGGGGCTCTTACACATGCATGTGAGTGTATGTATTTATATTGCTGGATATAAATGGATTTCTGTAATACCCCACAGACAACTCAGTCCATTTTCTTGTGCCCCGTCTCTAAATATTTAGCCATTCTCCATTGTTAAAGCATACACCAGACTCAGCAAAGTGCTCCTGGTTTAGCAGTCAACTTTACAAAAAAAAAAAGGATAAACGCGTCTCCTTTTACAACAGTGTAATGGAAGATGAAATTTAATAGAGAGAAATCTATTCTGAGGGTGGTTCCTTTTTTCTCATTTATTTAATTTGTCCGTTCTTTATTTGATTTAAATGGAATATATTAACTATGCATAGCAAGTGATCGTTTGTCTTGGGTTTATTTTCATGTCTTATGAACGGCCTTTGAAGTAACTACCTTAATTACCAGTCTGTTTCTTTCATTTTCTGCAGTTATGAATAAATAATAAGTCTCAGTCAAATGTCAGTTGCAGAGGACTTTCCAAGCTCTGGTAACCAACTGGATCGAACTGTTGTCTTGGTTTCATTACATGGCTGCTTTAGCATAATAAGTCATTTTACGGCATTTGAATGCTTAGAGGGCCCCTTCACTGCCTCTAATTTTCTGTCCCTGTGTACTGGCTGCATGCCATGTGAGTCCATGTAGAGTATTATAGTTGCTGGCCATTTTATTCAGATATTTACAGAAGCACATAACTGAAAAGGGAAGTTGTCATGTTCAAGTGAAAAAAATGAGGCACCTTAACTGAACACTCCAAGCCCAAAACATTTTACTGCTGTTATACTTTTAAATATCCCAAAGGTTTGTTTTAGCAACCATCTCTGTGCTAACTATTCGTTGCCATCACGTCATAAAGATGTCCAAATTGTGTCCTTGTTAGACACCCACTTGTATGTTCTTTTTTGCCTAATAGGTCCACATAAGTCAGACTTTACATTAAAATGATCGAACTGGCTTTTTATGACGTTCCAAAGTAACTTCTTTCTCAATTATGTCGTATTATTACTGCCTGAAAGAGATGTATGCATGGTTGCCGTCATTTTAATTATATTTGCCAGCTTGGAATTTAAAAGAATAAATCTACTGATAAAGCATCTAGTCTGCAAACCAGTAATGACCCAATATGAAAATTATGTTGTTTTAAGACATTACAAGCCATCTACTACAGCTGCTGCAGTTTTGTGTAGGATACAAGTCAAGTTTCTGCTATATCTCTTTGTAATTAAGTAGTGTATGCATACTGTTTTCATATGTATTTAATAATTCAAATAATTTTTATACAATATTTAGATAATTAAGTCTTTTATGGTTCACCTCCGTCAGTCACAAGCAGCACGTCAGCAGCTCGCCATGCGAAGGTGAATCACGCATAAGGTCTTTTAAATTAAACGAGCCGTAGGTGTTTTTTTTCACAATTAGTTTAAAGCCCCTATATTTAGTAGTTTTTTCTTCATTGCTTTAATACAGCATTTCTATATGTACGATACCATATTCTTAGTCATTAACAGCGAATGTCGTATGTTTAGAAGAGGATAAATTCGAGTTTCAGGGACAATTATGGAATGTTTTTTGGTCGTAAATGTCATCAATTGTTACTGTTGTGAATAGGGATTCTGTTCCAAGTCACTGTGTACGCTGGGTCATGCAGTCCTGACCCTGTCTAAACAGTACTTTTTTAGAGGTAGTTGTAAAAGTGTTTAAAATGCATTAACAAGACAATGGCACGCAAATCAATGCTAATTTAGGGATTCGAATAATCCTCCATTAACATGAAAAACCTCAACTGACGTGAAAACTTCTGAAATTACTGCCAACGCTATCAAATTAAACCCAATTCAAACGGCCGAGGAATCGGAAAAAGCGACTGTCCTGGAAAGAGCGGCTTCTATTATTACCGTTTGGGGGATTAATAATTATGGGGGGATTAATAATTATTTAAGGTTTTTCAAAACGCAGCCGCTCCTCGACTGCGACCTGAAGCAGAGGTTTTAAAGTGACATTTCGCCCTATGTGTGTGTACAGTAATACAGTAATAAATATCCACTGAATATATCACGCTCATTTCAAGTAGCTCTGGCAAATAATTGAATCGATGCTGTTACAAATGATGCTTTTGAAACGCCTTATTTCTTCATTTTTTGCGGACTTCTATTACTGACATTCGAACAAAATTCAGGATATTCGGAATAATGTATATGTTGGCCGTTTTGATAAAGTTGAATAATTTTTCAACGAGTGTATAAGGCCATTAACACGAGAATGCCCTATCTGCCATTAAACCCTATGCTACCCTGTCTGTAATTACCTATACATCACTACACTTAGCATAATCATAAATAAGAAAGAAAAATGCAAATTCGTTAGAATGTTAATTTTCTAGTCTAACAGGACCCCTCCCGAAACACCACGCTCCGAAAGTGATATCGGATTGACTTTATCATACTTAATATCGCTTATTTCTAGGGCAGGAAGCAGCGCATCACACCGAAGGACGGATATAATTGGGTTCCTTGGAACCGGCCTTTTCCGAGAAGTAATTTCCTTTTTCTTCGCCACATACCAGCCGAAATAAATCATAAAGTATTCAAAGTAGAGCCTATAAAATAAATCACCCGGGGGTCCTGTAAAATCAGCGGTTCCGATGCATTTGGCCAATCTAAAGCCGGGGCGTTAGAGACAAACATTTACAGCTGCTGCGAACGGGAACGAAATGTAGGTCCGACCGGGAGACGCGTAAATTAGCTGCCCGCTTAATGCCCCCATCAGTAAGATTTTCATGAACCTGACTGATTATTCTTTGAGAAAACGAGAAGTGAACGTGAGTAGAATTATCCCAAGAAAAACATTTTTATTACTATTTCACTGTTATTATTGATATAATTTGCTTGTTATTTAAGTGACTAAGTTATTCACATTTAATTGAAGGCGTTTCTTTTGATGTGAAGCGTCACCAAAGAACACGAATAATTATCCGGCAATTGTTCGCTTGTAGCGGTATGTATCTGGGTAGCATTATTATTATTATCGCAGATTTTCGTGCCTTATATGTGTCCCGCGGAGCTACGGCCAGGTACATCTCAGCAAGGATATTAACACGCGGTCTGGGGGTGGGGCGATAAGTCACGCCCCTTATCGCCGATTGGCTAATTGAGCGCCCCTCATTTGCATACGTCCGAGGCGCGCTCTCATTGGCTGAGGCGCCTCAGCGCTGCTCCCCGGCTTCCGCGCCGGCCGTATTACCCGCTATGTTACCTAGTGGCGTCGCAGTGTAGCGAAGCCGCGGGACCCGGAGCGGAGCGGCGCCCCAGCACCGCGCACATCGCCCCATTAAGTCCACTTCCATGCGGGGATCCTGGAACTGAGGAAGCCGAGATTTTCTCCTTTTTCCTGCATGCAAAGGCTCCTTGCCGCTTTGCTCTTGCAGGCTCACACATCACTAGCGATGAGGCGCTTGGCTTCCGTGCGGGAGCCGCTCGCCCACCTGGCCGCGCTCCTGCTGCTGCTCTGCGGGGGCGGCGCCTCCGAGTACGACTACCTGAGCTGGAAGTCGGACGCCTACCCGAGCGGCGGCCGCGGCTACGGCAAGCCGCCGCAGTGCGTGGACATCCCCGGCGACCTGCGCCTCTGCCACGGCGTGGGCTACAGCCGCATGCTGCTGCCCAACCTGCTGGAGCATGAGAGCATGGCGGAGGTGCGGCAGCAGGCGGGCAGCTGGGTGCCGCTGGTGCACAAGCAGTGCCACGCCGGCACGCAGCTGCTGCTCTGCTCGCTCTTCGCGCCCGTGTGCCTGGAGCGGCCCATCTACCCGTGCCGCTGGCTCTGCGAGTCCGTGCGCGACGGCTGCGCCCCCATCATGGAGGCCTTCGGCTTTCCCTGGCCGGAGATGCTCACCTGCGACAAGTTCCCCGAGGAGGACGTGTGCATCTCCATGGGCGCGGCCAACGCCACCGAGGCCGGGCGGCCTGCAGGTGAGGGCGGCCCCGGTCTGCGGGGTCGGGGGGTTTTAGCATGGAGATCCTCCTTCTCTTAGTGTGATAATAAGGAGAGTTTATATAAAATATATATAATATTTATATTTAAATATAATAAGGAGAGTTTATATAAAAGTTTATATAATAAGGAGAGTTTATATAAAAGTTTATATAATAAGGAGAGTTTATATAAAAGTTGTCCTATTTGTAAATGGGTGTAAAGCTTAGCATGAATGTGGGGTTGTGCTTCACGTACAGGAACAGACAGTTTAAGGATTATTTTATTATTCTTTTTCTTAACGATGAATTGTCATTGCGAGATGGGTTTTATAGTCAGGTTTTGCAATGAATTACCTTGTATTATTTTATGCCTCTGGATACTGATAGCCGGATGATCAGTGTAAAGTCTAATGTGCTGTCTTACTAGACAGCAGGGCGTATTATTATTATTATTATATGTATCAAAGGCTATTTGTAGATAGTGCCTCTGCTTTTGATTAAGGAAAGTTGCTTGATAAAGTGTGGCTTAACAGACACGATTTTAATACACATTAGGAGACGTTTATTTTTCTGGCATTACTTTTTTAATATTGCCATTTTAAAAATGACTTTAAATGAACTATTTAGTGTAGTATGATATTACTGCTTTTTGAAAAGGTATTGTCTTTTAATCTGAGTAGTATTAAAATACTCTTATAAAATGTTTACATATTTAATTTTAAGAGCGCTAGGAATTTAACCAAAGTTATTTTTGGAATGTTTTGTGTTTTAAACTATTGCTGATGTTAATGTAGTATATCGGATGAGGAAAGGGTGATATTGGGGTAAAGCGCCCAGCAAATCCAAAGCGGCTTCGCATTTTCAGCCACTGCACTGTCATCTTCTCCGATTTACTTGAGTAATTCCTAAAGCATAACGCCGCTCCTCCTGTCTTTTCTTGGCTTTCCATCTGCAGACGCCACTGCCCTTTGTGTAAAGCAAGTTAGTAATGTTATTGGGCACATTATTGGTTATGCCCCATATTATAGCTTAGCATTGAATGTAACATGAATATTTTATCTCGGTATAGACCGACGGGAACCCATAACGTACCAGTTGTTACATTTTCACGTAGAGGGAACAGAACATTTGATATGGTTATATGGATGTAAGGGGTTACTTTACCTGTTTTGTGTTTTGAAAAGCTTCTCTTTTGCTGTGAGCTGTGTTTGCAGAGTACAAGCTAGCAGTTTCTTGACAACACATTCTAACTTGTATAAAGATGTTCCAATCTCCCAGGGGAAAGTACCACCCATTGGTTTAATTTGCTCATAAATTCAAGGGGAATTTCCAACTTCAAATCCATTACTTCACTAGCAACCAGCAACATTGCACAACTCTTAGATTTGATTATAGCATTATTATGGAAAAATTGGATAACATGATTACGTAGACATGACTGGAATTGACAGCTAGTCATAAACAGAATCTTGATGTAACTTTATCTGTGCAGACATTTTTCTTCAGCAAGCTATGTATAATTATCTTTATTTGATGTTATAATAAAAAATGTATCATACAAGGCACTAGAGATTTGTTTAAACCTGCAAGAAGCCTGTATACTGGTCAAGAAGCTCTCACCTGTGACGTATAGCCTCTCGGAAGCACTTTGGGCTCAGTACTGACTCAGCCCCAGACTGTCTGGGAGATGACCTGACAGGGAGCCCTTATTACATGGCGGCTTAGGATGCACTCGCTTCGGAGCTCTGGACCACACACACATCAGATGGCTCAACATCCCATCTGCTATAACCAGGAGCAGTCTCAGTGGATACTAGGGAATGGCCAGAGATGGTTGAGACTTTATTTACTGGCATGTACATATTCTGTAAGGTATTCCCCCAAAATAAATAAATATATCAATAAATATGATGATGCGTCAGTGGATCCCCAGTGTCAGCATATCTACTTGTTGTTGTTGCGTATATTGCAATATATTTATATTGAAATTAGTTAAGCAGTTGGCTTGCTTTTTATTTTTTGACTAGGTGACAAATTGACAACAACATTTATTCTTTATAAAGTATTTCACATAGGTTTAACCTTTAGTTAAAATAAAATTTTGTTGCACTGGATTCCTCTGTGGCTTGCAATATTATTGCAGTTTGTGGCTATATTAAGTTTGTTATGAGAATGCATTGTAGCCTCATAGTCTGTCAGCTACTGTATGTAACTGTTACTTCTGCTGATCCGGTTGGTTAAAAGAATCTAACTAGTTCATGTGTTACCTATAGACACACTGTTTCAGGTGTCAGAAATCGCAGATATTAATGATGAAAGCAAACTTTTATTTGTGTAGCTTTAACGCTTCAGAGGTATCGTTTTGAGCAAGTACAGATGTTTAAATGTATGCTTTTTGTCCTGTTGGCAAAAAGGGGGAACATGGAGTGCCTCAGTGGCTGGGAATGGAGGCAGGCCAGAATGCTGGATCTGAAATCACTAGAGGCAGCTGGATGCCAGTCACTGCTCGAGGCCCTTTAACCCAACTTGGGAATTCAACGTTGCTTTCTGTTTTTAAAAGGCTTTGTATATTAATTTGTATATTAACCCCTATCTCGTGTTTGGGGTCAGTCTGACCCCAGAGCATCATTAACCCCTATCCCGTGTTTGGGGTCAGTCTGACCCCAGAGCATCATTAAACGGTAGGGAAATTTCACATGGGGAAATTATCACGGGAAAAGGGTTAAGATATTATTCACAATATGTATGTAAAATTGTCATTTGTCAGCCATATTAAATTCTATATAGCTTCTTTCTACACATTCTTCTTCCTCTTGTGTGTTATTGCCAACGGTATTTAACACACATTCGCAGCATTTCAATTTTTAACTAAAGTAACATTCTGAGATGGTGGTCTTAATTGGTGACACTACCCCATTACCCAAGGGCGAGTTGATCTAAGCATAGTAGTTGACTGATAGAACGAAGGAGGGATTTTTGGTGGTCAAATAGAAATTGTGCAAAATATATTCAGAAGTTTAGCAAAACTTCTAGATCGTCATGGTAATGCTTCTGTCACCAATATTTGTGTGAATTACCTCAGTGTCATCTCTTCGAATTTTATCTTCCCACTCAATGGAGATTCACATCTTATTTACACACAATTATTTTTTATGTTTATTTATTTAGCCCCATTTTATGTAGCAGTTTATCTATATCACAGCTATTTGCAGCTGGCCTAATTATCCCAGTTTTGGAATTTTGTTTCAATCAATTTATGTTAGAATTGCCAAAAATGCCATGACATAATGGCATAAAAAGACAGAGGACTTGTCATTTAATTGTGTGCCTAACCAAGAAATCTGTATGATATGGCCCAGCCTTCATTCTGAAATGATTCCTTCAAGTCCATTGCATGCTAAAGGGATATTTTTCTTCTAATTGTTAGAAATGGCTCTCAAACTAAAGTCATGTGCCCATGTTTCATTTCAAAAGTAAACATTTGTGTTGCATTTACAAATCATTACAATATTTGTTGAGCCACCAGCATGATTTTAGCTGCATAACAGCGTAACATGGCTTTTTAAGATTATCTTTATTCATTTTTTTCACATGTGTAATTAAATTAATTTGAATGTCATCCAAAATCATTAGAAAAATGTTTTGTATCAGATTATAACACTCCTTGTAGTAATGGTCAGAAGAGGATTATATTTGTACAGCGATACAAAGAAAACAAAACGGATGATTCCAGTGGTACATTCTGCACGACAGCTGAAGGCTAATTGAGTCGGCCTATGCATATACACTTCTCAGGGTCTCCCCTGGTTACTAGACTGCCTAGGGGCATGAGGTGCCTGTAAAACCTGCTTATAATGTAATCTTCTGCTCTATTTCCAGCATCTCACTCAGCAATGCAGATACTTACATTGGGAAAGTACTCGCTGACAGTCTATCTTTGTGAGGGTCACATACATTCCATGTATTGTAATAGTGGTTATAGTGGGAGTAGTTTTACAACATGAACATAATGTTTATTTAACTGTTGCTTTCTTAAATGTAAAGTTAAGCAGGAGGAAAGGTTAAGTGAATGATTTGCCTTTGTATAACAACCCCCCCCCACCCACCCACATGCCCCCAATTCCCTAATTAATGTAGATTTCAAGTGGACCTAAAACCTCAGTTCTATTATGAGTTTATTGCCCTGCAGACAATGCCCCCTTGCCTTCGTCAAAAGCTGACTGAGCACCCCATTGGACCGGGCTCCACTCTATTGTTGCTGTAGGCATGCCTCTCCCCTGGACTGTGCGCAGGGATAGTTTTGGGAGGGATCAGAGCTTTCTATGGCTGAGTTCTCATGAAATGAAAGGGATTTTGTGTTTGTCTACAGAGTTATAAAGAACTGGGCAGGTGGAATATTTAACCAACTATTTTTTTTATTAGTACCCTGACATCTTAATATCTAGATTACTAAACCAACTATTTATGTTCAATCAGAAGAGCTTTACTTTCTGTGCAATAAACTGGTTATTTATGGTATTTAGTATACATAATAATCACCGGTGTAATTAAGATAATTGAAGCTGTCTTAATTGTGTGTATTGTCGCCTACCCCGCAATTCCAGAAATTCTTGCTTCCATACCATGACATTAATTGCTCGTGTCCTGAATCTAGCATTTGCTACTGACTTGGTGTCTTCTGACCACAGCTGTGCTAATTAGACTCGCTAGAAGTTTGCTTCCTAGAAGGCCTGTCGCATACATGAAACTGCATGGCTGGACTAGAGAGGTATCTCCCTAAAGAAGTGCCATAAGTGCCCCCTTGGCAGCTGTTTATTAATGCCCGATTAATGCCTCATAAAAACGATTGCTAATAAAGCCATAGGGCCACATATAAAAGCCAGCAGGTAGCTTTCCCTGCCCCAGCGGGAGGCCGTTGGGACAACGGCTGCTGTTAGCAGGCGTAAACCCCTGCAGGCCCGTTGCCTTGGCTGGCCCTTCAGAGGTCAGGCCCTTTCACCGCTTCACAAGATTCAGATGGAACCATACTGTGAGTCTTCACAGCTATGCAGGGAGCAAGATGGTACATTGGCAGGACAGGCAGGGTCCTGCTGTGCCATTACCTGTGCCGTTACCTGTGCTGTTTTTTGTTTTAAACCAGACCGATATCTGTCGGCTTTGCTGGCTTTCCCATGTTTCCAGTGTCATTTTAAAGTGATTCAACAAGTGTTGATTTTGATTATAAAATAATCATATGTCTCATTTACCCTGCCACATTTACTTTTAATGGGGCATGTAGTCTTAAGCTATCTGTTGACCTCATAAACTTTATGCAGTAGACAGAAGCAAAAAGGTAAAATGGGATAATTAATGTCATTTATGCCCTACCATCTAAGGAAGACATTCTAGTGTGAAATATGCTTGTGACTATCTAACAGCGCTTGGAGTATGTGAGCAGTGACCTGTTTATGTCCTAAGATCAGAGAGAAAGTGAGTGAGTGGGCTCAGAGATAAGGCTACTTACTCCCAGTCTTTTCATACTGCACAAAAAGCAAGGGACAGTGTTTTACTGCTGGCCTTGGTGTTAATTATGACATGCTGTAAATGAAAGAAAGGAAATTCCTACGCAAGGTCAGGTCATCAGATCATTTACTAGTAACGAGACTTAGCATAAAAAAAGTTTGGGTACCTTTTTGTGGATTTCGGCTAATTATTTGGAAGAAATATTATTGCTTTGGGACTGATAAAAGTCCTAACATCTGATCGGGCAGTTCTATGCACTCTTTAATTATGAAAAATGTAGTAAATGTCATATTTGATCCAACGTAATTATTCCGGGGATTATGTCACAAAGAAAAAGAATGTGGCATGACAGCAGAGTTTCAAGAATGTTTACACTAATGTCCAGCAGATGTATTACTTGAATAAACAATATGTCTCATATTTAGATTATTACTCCCAAGAGAATTTAAGTAGGTTTTAATGATTAAAAAGGGTAAAAAGAGAAAGCAGAAGCTGTTCTTCAAATGCTTTAGATTTTGAGTGAAACTTGTAGTTCATGTGATTTTTGGTTTTTGTATCCTAATATGTTTTTAGACGCAGATTTGGTCAGAAGATGCCTGGAGCTCTTTTGCTTTCATGTGCGGCGAAAACAATATGCAGCCGTAGCGTGCAGCTATTACTGCTATTATTTGTAAGAATGACTGACAATGGGTTATGACAGCGAATTCCTAGAAATTGCTGTAATGCATAAATTCATATTTAGCTTTTGTCCCATTTTGTTTTTTGGTTTCTTTTGTTAGAAGTTTCGCAAGAAACATTTGTCTCTATAAGCCAGAGGACCATAGATCACTCTAACCTCAGCCTTATGAAAGTTCATACTTTATTCAGATGGCAGAATGTATGCAAGAGAATTTTGCTAAATTTGTTCAGACCACGTTGTAATTTCACTGTCAAATGTCATTATTCTTTGGGTGTGTTAATGTGCATGTTTTGTTTGTTTTTCAAAGAATTGGTCAAATATGAAAGGGCAGCATTAAAACAACTACCATAAACCCATACATCTGTATTGGAGGATTATACTATATTCGGAACTTTTAATTAATGTAACAGGCTAGATTTAAGAAGAAATCTATCTATGTACTTTTATGACAACGTGACAGTTCCTGGTAACCCTTTTAGAGTCAGACATTTGCTGGACTTTATTACGTTATTGAATGCCTTTATTTGGTTACTTATGGGATACGTGATATGCTTCTTCAATGGTCAAAAACTAGTGTTGCATTAATATTCCTGTTTCTTGCATTAATGCATGCATTTGGAAACCAGCATTTAATGCCAAGAATTTAATATGTATTAAGCGTCTCCATATGCGGGTCTGGGGCGTGGCGAGGGTTGGCCACCCTAGACTGAAACCTGGCCATCCCATTGGCCGCCCCGTTGTATTTATATTATTGTGGCATTTTTTTCTTATCAAGAAAGAATTCCACTACTGCCTGAATTATACATAATGTAGCGTTACAGAGTTTGGTTACCTTAAATATTCCCTTATTCTTTAGATTCCACCCCAAAATGATCCCAGGTCCAGCCCAGGCCACCCCACTGAATTTCCTGGCCACTGTGCAACTCCCAAATGTAAACCCCTCAGACCATCCTTTTAAAATCTAACATTCAGAATGTAGAATATTTTGCATACAATTCACTCCCAGAGATGATTTGAAGATTAGAAGAATTTTCACTCTGATAATCTCATGATGCACTTTAGAATTATTTGTGTACTTCTGAAGTGTTTGCAGCTAGAAATCCTATTTGAACGTATTTGTGACCTGGAAGTAAAAGTTCACTCTAATGCCATATAATGATATAGTCAAAACACCCATTTCTTGATTCTGATTCGGGGGGGTTTCAGGTCAATCTTTTGCTTACCAGCTTTATGTTCAGGAAACACCATGTTAGAGCAACACAATGATTGATTGCTTCAACTTTTCCCATAATTTCAGGGGTGTTATTTTCATACTTCATTTTTGTTTATACTTTTAAGGGTAGCTCTGTTGTTACACGTAAGAGTTTTTGAAACATAGCATTTGATTATAAACTCAAAGTAAAAGTGAAATGAGATTAATGCATTAAGATGCTCTTTGCCTGAACACCTTTGTTCAGCTCGATTCTAACAATCTTTTTCATCATTACAGGGCTTTCGCCCATCTGTCCACCGTGTGACAATGAGATGAAAACGGATGCGATCCTGGAGCACATGTGTGCCAGTGAGTTTGGTAAGGATCTTCCCTTCAGCGTGTCTCTACCTTATGGTGTTTTGAAGTGGACATAAAATTGGTGGGGATAGTTAAATCACAGCTAAGTTATATCTGTAAAAAAATGCAGACTTTTATATTTGAGTAGATTCCATGACAATGAATTCATATTGTAAAAACTCTTCGGATTAAGCATTTATAGAGCACCCATACCAACCACTTTGCTTTGTATTCTAGGGCTGTTCAGCACTAGCTGGTTACAGCAACAAAGGCACCCATAACCTTGCTAAAATAACAGATTTGGAGACTTTTTAACCCTGCTAAATCCATGTCATGGTCTGTGTTGCCTTTTGAAAAGCTAATGTCCTGTGACAAATGAATTAAGTGTCATTCCAAGAAGCACTCAGCCTTTTATTGAGCGCTATTTGGGGCTGTAAATTTGGTATTCACTTGTCTAGTCAGCTGGAAGTGGAGACGGCCTAATAAAGATCACTGACCCCTTGTAGAACCTTGTTCAGAGCTCATGTATCCATTCATCTGTCTTCAGCATCAGCTGATATATTATCCGTATGTGATCCTCCTTTGCTTGGCCAAGAGTAGTATTGGTAGTATTATTTCTAGCCAATTAGGAAATGACTCGCCCACAGATGAAACAATACAACTATGCTGTGGTATTGATGCTTGTATTTTTAAAGCCTGTGCAGTGATATGCACGTTAAGCAAGGAATACAGTAAACTCTTCCTTTTGCGTTAAGCTTTTTTGGATCAATTCACCCCTTGAGTTCTCATTTGGCACATTAATGGCTGCAGTAACATTTATTGTAAATACAGTAAATGTAGACATTGTCCCCCTTCTTTGATGCTTGCAACTTGAGCTAATTCAGGCAGGATGGTGGTTGTTACAGAAAATGGTGTTTTAAATGAGGTTGTTCTGACAAGCGGGCGGTAGGGGACCTGCATCATTGAGACCTCTCTTACAGTGCGCCTTTTGAACAACCGATGCCTGCTCATATCCTTGCCAAGATTAGTGGTTTATATGGAGATGTTGTGCTGAGTTTTAAGTGTGACTGACAGATTGCTGTAGAACAAGATGGTGGGATGGCGATCCATAAAAGTGGGTGAAACACGCGAACGCAGCAAAGTACCTGTTGGCTTTAATCATAACCATATCTTAAAACCCACACAATATATTTGAGCTTACATCCTTGGATTATAAACAACTCAGAATGTAGAAGTTCTACTATACAGCTCTGGAAAAAATTAAGAGACCGCAACAACATTTTTTGTTTCGCTTATTTCTCAATTTATGGGTATGCTTCTGTGTAAAATATAGATTTTTTTTTGCAAACCCCAGTCTGGCTCTTCTCTGCATCTCATTGAGGAACACATGTAATGTTTCCCATTCATTTTGAAGGTCACTTGAGGTCATCCTCCAGATTTATGTGGCACTGTTGGATAAGTTGGTCACCTCTGGCATTAAAAAGTTGCTTCTGCCCTTTTCCTGGCTGGTTTCTGGTTGCTCCCAGTGTTTCCTGCTTCGCCTTGTTCTTGTCTAGGCTACTGCTGTCCTTGAAACTTAGAGCCTGGAAGCGGCCAGCTGCTCAGTACAGCCTTCTGCCAGCAGAACCAGGATTAAACCAGGACTTAAAAATGGTGATTTTTTAACAAGATTGTGGGCTCTTTCCAGGTCCTTTTCTCCAGAACTGTATTCTTGTAATTTTAAACAGTGTTTAAGTCGATAAAGTTTTGAAAACATGTTTTGTCCGTGTGGGTTAATACCACTTAGCAATTTAGCATATTTTCCATTTTTAATTCTTGCACAATTGCAGTACAAAGGGTCTTTTTTTATAGGTAGTTTATTCTTACAGACTTACAAATAGAAATCATGCAAGTACTTCTAATGTAAGCAATATTCTGCATTTCACATAAATGAATTTGCGCTGCTATAAGATCTGTATTTCGTAATGTTGTCCAGGAATTTAAACAATTAACAATAAAAGTGTGTCAGATTTCAAATATGAATATAAGTTTAATGGCAATGTCAGATGCAGCTTAGAGGCTTGGGGTGCTGTGCCTGTAATCGGAAGGTTGCTGCTTCTAAATCCCTGGGCAAGGTTCTTAACCCCTAGTTGCTCTCGGGACTGATCATGCTAGCTGAATGTGTTGAGTGTAGCTCATAGGAGAAGTTTGAGGGTTCTTTGCATAAGGCTGGCAAATGTGCTTCAGATGAGAAGTGGAGATTACTTCTGCCAGATGTAAATTACGGGGCTTGGAGTAATTAGCACCGAAACAGAGATGTGCTCAGGCTGTTTGGCTCCGGTGGAGGTCGGCATTTACTCTGCTGACGTTGTCCACCCATCCATGTGCATCAGCTTTCCTTAAGCTGGTATGAAATGAGGAGGGCTGGTGGCCAAGCTGATGTAGAAAAGCTGAAGGTCCCGTGTGTGACGCCACAGTGGCTTGCTGTTGGCTTGAATGACTACATTTTGTGAGGACCCAAAATCATGCCCCACCCCACCCCCCCCAATCCAGTCTTCAGGGCAGGCCTCTTTCACCAGGGCACTAACACAACAGTGCCTGATTGTCCAGAGATGTGAGTGGTGCCTACTTTGGGTCCAGCTGAGGTCTCTCAGTGGAATGAGGTACTTGGTAATGCTACATTACTTGCTTGTTTGGTATATTGCCCCCCTTCACTTTCAGTCTCAAGCTCTGTGTTGCTGCTTATGAATGGATTTTCACTTTTGATATTTAGTTACTTTTTCCAAGAAAAAAAGGAATGCTGTCAACATCACTTGTGAAAATGTATGTGTTATCTG
>JAODKL010000040.1:13653222-13671404 GCA_026780765.1 Petrocephalus schoutedeni | reverse complement strand
GGGGGGGTTGTATTAGCCGGATCTGATTATTGGGGGGGTCATGACCCCCCTAACCCCCCCGGAAATTACGCCCCTGGACACATGTATTAGACAAAGTAGTTGTAGCAGACAGATTATTTTCTTGTGATCCAGTGTAATGTATATTTAATGTTACTTTGACAAATGTCAGTGAAATCAGGAGGAACACAAAAAAAGAAGAAATCAGAGAGATAACCAATCAGAAAATAGAGGAGGTGGGTCCAAGCAAATAGAGGAGGCAGGCTCAAGACATCTGATGGGTTGACCTGACATCCGCATAAGACGCACAATCCGATTGGTCATCTCTCTGAACCAGTCATTCTTCGTTCTGCCCTCAGAACATTTTTAAGCAAAACTCCCATGAGCTATTCACAAGCACAGAGCCTTAGTCCGCTGGCAACACATTGCCCCGAATCACTACCCCAAGGTTTGCAACCTACCAGGGTATCCAAATAGTCAATTTAATCGACTTATAAAATCTGTAAAGGGAGCTCTTAAGAATTTACCACTCTGATGTTTTTTTGAGAGGTATTTTTTGGCACACTAACATCAGAATTCCATGTCAAGCCATAAACATTGAAATCAACATGAGATTGAAATATGCTGACAAAAATCCCATTGTTGTGCATCCCATGTTATCGATGTGAACTGTTGTCATCATGCAATATAAATAAGAATAGTAATAACACCTTTTTGTTTTCTGGTACATTTTTCAGTTGCTTATTCATTGTCAATAATGTGAGCAGTGATGACTACTTAAAACATTTTTTTTCCTGTGAAGTTTATTCTGTGCTCCGGAATTGAATAATTACATGCAATTGTATAACCATTCCTTAATATGACTAAGCTACAACAGGCTTCCCTTTGGGTGCCTTTGAAGATTGCAGTA
The DNA here is from genome assembly GCA_026780765.1 of Petrocephalus schoutedeni. Classification (NCBI taxonomy): domain Eukaryota; kingdom Metazoa; phylum Chordata; class Actinopteri; order Osteoglossiformes; family Mormyridae; genus Petrocephalus; species Petrocephalus schoutedeni. The sequence continues at coordinate 13,670,497 of JAODKL010000040.1, read as the reverse complement.
CCAATTCTCAGAGAACGAAATCCACATCTGAAATGTATTTTGTATTATGGAGCCGATTATTAGAAGCAGATGGGCGAAGATGAGCTTTGCTTCATATTTGTAGATGTTTCATGAGACCTTCTGCTGAAATGTGCATCAAGAAGGGCATATTAAGTTCTGATTGTTGCTAGCCTTCTGAAGGTTAGGCCAAAATGCTTTATCAAAGCCATGTGACATCACACCTGTCGAACGAGTCTTTCAGGGGCAAAATATTGGGCCTGTTTCAGGGTATAATGGTTCTCCCAAATGACTGTTTTCATGAAACACATTGGAATGAACCTCTGGAATTGCACATTTATGAGGAGGCAAAAAAGTACATTGAGAAAGTTGGCCAGACTAGGCAGGGATTTACATTTTGTCCAGTAGTACCGTTCCTTTCATCTTCAAAAAGGAATGTACAATTTACTGTTTTGCAAACACCTAATTAAAGCCAGGTTTCTGTCATAGGGAGCAGGATCATCCTGCATAAGTGACTGTAATTATAATGTTCTTACCTTATTCAATGAGAATTTTGTGACCTGCCTCACCTTCCCATTTCGCCCCCGCAGTCCTAAACTGGGTGCCCTGCAGGGGCTCACATGACTTATAATGAGGATCATTTCAGATATGCTGACTTTTATTTCACGTGCCCCCCATGTTCCTGTACTGGAGAAGCAGTTTGAAGAAGGCGGAACAGATTCCTAGCGGCATTTTTAGCACAACGTGATAAAGTGAGCTGGGGGCTAAAGCTATGAAAGAGCCCCCCCCCATGGAAGGCATATAAATAATAAAAACAGTTATAACCATTTATTATTATCATCTTTCATCTTGAGGTATGCCTATGACATATGTGCACTATATTATATGTGCACTATGCTCTTTCCATAGCGGGCTCTGTAGGGTTTGTTTGATTGCATTTCTCCTTCAGTTCCATCCATCTGTTTTGGAAAAGGTGGCAGGGTTCTGCTAGCAGCTTTTTACATTTGTCTATGTTGTTGCTTTGAGTCCCTGACCCGCAAGTACCCCTGAGGTTCCCTGAACAAGGTACTGCTGCCCCCTGCTACGTGGGCAATGTCGCATATGGGTTAAATGTAAAGCACATGTTTTGTTGTTGTGTCTTGTGGTGTCTCAATAGCAATTAATCATGATTAAAAAATCTAACTTTTAGACTAACCAAATCTATTTACTAAGCAAGTCAAAAATTGTGAGCAATCAATTGTATAAATGTATTGCATTTTATTCATTAAAACTAGGAGTTTACTAAGATGCTAGAAGTAGGTTTGATTATCTCAAAAGGGCAGTGCAAGATGGATCACATGACTATCGATACTGCTTTAATATTTTTATCGCTTTAAGAGGCAAAAGTGATGCTTTGCATGAAAATGATCAGATTTCACAAGTTTGATGTGTCTTTGTTCTCTTTTCAATTTAACATGGGTGTACTTGATTTGCAAATCAGTGCATTATATTTTTATTTACATTTTACACAGGGTCCCAACTTTTCTGTTTTGAGGTTGTATTTGTGATCTTACCGATATTTATATGACGTGCATATAAATAATAAGCTATCATTCACAGAAATACAATACTATTTGGTAAGCAGAGGGTAAATGAATTGCTATAGTACACAATTTGTAAATCAGACTGGATGCATTTAATGATAAATTGTAAATAGAGTAAATTCCAGGTGAGGAAGGTGAGAGAGGAATGTTAGAAATGCAAAGATGTACGCAAAACACAGATTCATAATTATTTTAACATTTCTGCAAAACCTTGAAAATCCCCATCAGATTTCCTGGGGGATATTTGTGATTGGCTTAAAGGATTGAATTCTCCTTACCTGTCCATGTAATTCATACCACAGTCCAGTGGTTGGTATAATTGCTCTTTGCTGGATACGTGTACAATGTTCTTTTTGTACTTTGTAGACCAAACCCTTCTGTTCCACATGCGTAGTCAGGTCCTACCAGAACAGTAAATATTTCCAGCATTGGCTAAGTTTGATTTGCAGGGAAAAAAATGATATGATGCATAAATCCCTTCATTGTTGTTCTCCAGACACTGAGTCTGTGTGCATAGTAGTCAGAATTTTATGTTTTTTAATAATTTTAATGATATTGAAGAATGAAGCCTTTTCACTTTGGATCCTCAAAGAAACAGATGGCCACAGTGTTTTTGTTGCAGTCTTATCAATTAATCTTATCATCAATTTGGAGTGGCAATCCATCCATTGTCGGGGGTTTGAATCCTGCCCCTGCTTTGTATGAGTTTGGCTGTTCTTCACATGTTGTGTGGGTGCCATGTGTGTACTCCTGCTTTATGCCCTTTGCCACCTTGTATAGGCTCCAGGCTTCTCTGTGACCCAGTCCTGCACAAGCAGGGATCAATGGATGAACACAGTTAAATCAGTGTTTCCCATTCCGGTCCTCGGGGACACACAGTCAGTCTCCTTTTTTGCTCCCTCCGAGCTCTCTGTCAGACAGTCCACATTTTTGCTACCGGGAGCTGGGAGGGAGTAAAAACATGAACTGTCTGTGGGTCCCCAAGGACCAGATTAGGAAACTCTGGTTAATTTACATTTACAATGTTTTGTGGTAGTAGCAGTGTTATGCAAGGAAGTCAAGAGGCTACCCTAGATTTTTCTGCTTTTAAGCAAGTTTTTCTTAATATATAATATTGCATTCTTTTTCTCTTTAGGGAGTGGTGGTAAGTCACACCCTCACTGGGACTATCAACCATACTTTTCAGGCTCTGGTTAAGGGTGCCTGCCAAATGCTGTAAATGTAATTGTAAGGCATAATTACAAAAAAAATCAATTATTTCTGGTGACATATTCCAGTATCTTCCCACAGTAAAAAGACATGCAGTTAGACTAAACTGGTATCTATAAAATTACCCATAGTGCATCACGTGAATGGGTGTGGGCATCCTTTCCCTGTGACCTATCCAGTACACAGCCTCACTAAGTCTAAGTCAGGCTTTTCCCGGAATACAGAGGCCAGGAGGCAGCAGTCAGCCCTGCATTGACACATACCCACTGAAATTTCTATTCATAATATCCCTGCTGGGTGTATCAAGCCAATAGTATTTTGCTATGTTTGTTATGACTCTTCATTTATAGGATAAGATGAACTTTGTTAATTCCACAGAGGGAAAATATATGAGCTCTTTGAATGATGCAGAATTTTCTTTAGGGGAGTTTATACTATTTAGCACCATAACTGTACTTGTGTTTTTTTAGGTGTGCTTCCTGTTACCTCAGGTATGAAAAACAAGGGATTTTAAGAGTCTCAAGCAAAGATTCATGCTGTTGACATCCAATTAGAAAAGCAAAAAATGATAAAATAAACAGCAGCATGGAGTCCGTTTTAGAATCTAAGCCATACGTTTATTGTACATATGGCATTAAGTATTTTTTTCTTCACTTCTTTAATTTCACGCACAGGTGTCCCTTGGCAGACCATTGTTATGTAAGAATGCACTCTTAGTTCCATGACTGAATAGGCTGTTGTATGGTCCTACTGTGTTTGCACCCCTTACGTTGATAACTTGGGCTGATACTGAGCATATTTTCAGTGCTGTTTAAGACATTAGCTCTCATATTCCTCAGAGTTTAAGGTTGCACTGCAAAGTTGATTAAAAGCTTTCCTTTTTAATATAGTATGAGTATGATTTGTTTTTTGTCCCTCTTGGAATCTTATCTAAGGTGCCTCCTACCCCCTGCCCTGTGTTCCAGAATACTGGCTCCAGGCTCACGGTGACCCTATACAGCAGTGTTTCCCAGTAGTGGTCCTCAGGGGCCCACAGCCAGTGCACCTTTGTGCTCCCTCTCAGGGGCCCACAGCCAGTGCACCTTTGTGCTCCCTCTGAGCTCCCTGTCAGACAGTCCACATTTTTCGCCCCTCCCAGCTCCCGGGACTTTCTGTGGATCCCCAAGAATTGGAAACCTCTGTTATACAGGATAACTAGTTTATACATGTATCATAACTGATACATTTTGTAGTGTAAGTTATTGATAGTTAACATTTTTTTGCAGAAGATGATGTTACGCCCTGGATGTAACTACTATGACTCATAATCACTGACTGTAAGATACAACACAATAAAATGCCCCTACTATATATGAGTTGGCTATTCAGATCAACCCTACAGCCAACATCAGAGGATTCCTCTCTTATGCGAGGTAAATGTAAAGTAATGGTGCAAGTTTTTTGGCCGGTGGCCAGCTTATTTAGCAATTTGGGTAGTTAAGAAAGGAAAAGAGTATAAGCAAGCAGCACGACAGGATGTGTGTGTGTGTGTGTGCAGGGGGGGGGGGGAGGTTAACATATGGATGGAATAAATTGGCCATCATGTCACAAAACAGCACAATTTCCCAGGTAAGGGGATTAGCCAGATGAGCTGTCTTAGCGGTCTCACTCCTTAGGGATCCAATAAAACTCTAGCCTCCATTCCGGGAGTTACAGCAGACCTGCATGTATTCGGTGGGCTCAGTGGGCTACATTAATGAGCTACATAAATATTGGACAGGCCTTGGACCACATGTGTAAAAAGGCAAACACTACAGTTCTCTATGGGCCAGAATGCATGAGGTGGCTGGCGAGATTTACAGCTGCAAAGCCGTGACGTTGTAATAGTAGCAACAGCAGAAGCAGATCTGAAATATTCCAAGAGCGCATTTGGGGGCGATAGCACCAGGGTATTTCTGAAATTCTTGGGAAGACAAATATTAACAATGGTTCACAGACACCTTGGAGCGAAGAGAGAATCGATCCCAGGCTTTAGAGCACTTTGACACTCTAATATCATGCTATGTACATTCCTGAGCTTGCCTTTCAGATTCTGTGGTATTCCTTTGTGCTCTCCGGGAGAAAGGAGTTTAAAGGCATAATGTCACGCATATTGTTATTGTACACCTGCATCTATTTAGCAGGTTATACTGTTATAACATTTGATCAATGAGATCTTCTTTGTCTTAAGAAACCAAGTTCTTAAAGTCATAATTAATTTCCGCTGCAAAGTGACATTTTTGCAGAATAAAACAAAACAAGTTGTAATTTCCTACAGAATGTGTTAGTTTTTAATGTAAGATTATACTTAATGGGAATGTAGTACGTTAGCTGAGAGCCATTACATGAAAACCACTGACAGGTGAAGTGAGTAACATTGATTATCTCATTACAATGGTACCCGTTCGACAGGTGAACAGTCAGTTCTGAAGTCTGGAAGAGCACCGAAGCACAAAATACTGAAGAAGTTAATGCTGGCTATGATAGAAAGGTGTCGGAACACACAGTGTATCTTTAGTGATCCCCAAATTCTGAAGGTGCACCATTCCAGAAAGATGAATTTCTCAAGAAGGAAAAACGTTATTGATGCTAGCCATTGTGGGAATGGTTAAAAGGTGTTTGGACACAAACATATATTCCCAGATATGTCCTTCCTGTCAAAATCGCTCTTCCTCCATAAGTCAACTCGGAGGTAACAAGAACCCCCAAATACATAGTGTGTGTGCCTGTATGCCTGTGTATGTGCTTGAGAGAGAGGTCACAAATAACTATTCATTAAAAAGAACATTAATTCTTGTCTCAGATTTCCTTCAAATGGCTCTATGACTCACAAAGCTTAATGGAATAATGTTGAACAATGAGCAAATGAGTGAAGGTGGAACATGACATAGGGTTTGGCACGTCTGCCAAACACCGCATTCCACACTGAGAAGCTCATATCAGTGGTCAGTTTTGCTGGTGGTAGTAGGTGATGGTTTTGGGATTCTCAGCTGCAGTAGGACTGTGAAGACTTTTCATTGAAATTCTGCAAGCTTTTCTATGTAATACATGTCGATCCATTCATCAATATTCCAAGCATTTCCAAGTTTTGTGTTTACTGCAGCATCACTGTTTTAATTGTTATTGTAGTATTGTAACAGTACTGTAACGTGTAACTTTTCTCTTATTAGTTTGAACACACAGGAAAATCTCTTTTGGCAGGAATAAATTGAGTCTGCATCAAACTGGTTTAAATTATTTAAGCCCTGTCTGCAATTCTGTAAGGCTACTGGCCTTGTTCCCTTTTCAGGAAGGAAGACTCGCAGTAAAACTGACATGATCTCAACTTAACTTCACGTCAGTCTTTATACAGAAATCCACCCACTTAATAATGTTCAAAATAATTTCCATAATAGATTTCTATGGGAATTTGTTTGATATGCATCTATTTTCTTTGTATTCTATCGTGCTGATCATCTGGTTTAAGTTACTGTGATTTTCCATTTATGGTGTTCTGAGTGCTGAACTTCATGAAAGTATAAAACATTTACCTTTATACTCCAGGAATACTAAACTCAATACTAAAAAAAGATACTAAAATATGACATGCTATTAAACATAGTGTAACAGCAATTGATTTTTAACACTAAGCGTACTTCAATTGTTTTTCTTGAATATTTCTGTTCAGCTACATTCCTTCCCTTTGTTGCATTGTTGAGCCGAGGTTTACTGACCACTGAAGCTCTGGTTACATTCACATGCTGTTTCTGTAGCCCCCGATTATTCAAACCAATATCTTTATATTAAAAAAACCCTGCTAGACCTGTTTCCTTGGAGACAGCTCCTTGCTTACTGACAGCAGTATCTGGTGTGTGTGAATGTGGATAGACATTTATTGTACATATAATAGGTACAGTACATCCTCATTAAGAAATTCTGAAGAACCTGAAATACTTTTCAGAATTTTAGTAACATCTACCAAGGATTTCAAAGTCACATCCAGTGTATTCAGCAATAAAACTGTGGAATACAATTAGTTTCAGATTGATTTGCTCTTTGACCTCCTTGTGCATAGAAAAGTGAAAAACCTGATCAGAACCCTAACACTTATTCTGTTCATTTATGAAAGCTTTTTAGGGAGGGTTATTTACACTTACTTGCTGCGTATATGCTCAAATAATGTATTATGGACACAAGGCTTCCTCGGTCAGTTATCCTGATTTGTCCAAACCCTGTATCATGCATATTTTGCCCTCGTGATTGACTGTGACCCCTCAGCATAGCTGAGCATTAATGTCAGCTCGACTAACCCAAACAAATGAATCTCCAGAAATCACGGATATGGTTGCTTTCGTCTGGGCGAAATCTATTGATATATAGCAGTAAACGTCTAATATGAGGAAAACCACTGACAGTTTCTGTCTCTGGACACTTTTTATCCTAAAATGACAGGCGGAAGGCCTGTTTTTCAAAGGTTTTTTTCCCCCTGGAATTTCATTTGGTGGACAGCACAAGTCTGTCTATCATCGCAAGTTTAGTTATTCAGAATAGTCTTGTTGCCATTGGCAACACAGTTCATAATAAATAAGAAGCATTTCTCACACTCAAACTAACATTAAATTACACATAGTGATAATACTATCATGATAATATGATAATAATACCTATCTTTTAAGGAATACAGCTGACAATGCCTAGTTTACTGAGGAACTCCTGGTCATAACTGAGTTAATACACAGTATTATTATTACTAAAGTAGAGTCCAAAACACATCAAAATGAGCCAGTACAGAACCATATGTGTACAATGCCCAGATATATTCAATTACGTATATTTTTATAATGGAAAAGCAATTCTGAAAAAGCATTCTGACTTTCAAGTGATTATATCTGGCAAAAATTTCCATCACACATCACCTTTAATATTATAAGGCCTTTAAGACTGTATTTCAAGAGCATTTGAAGATATGACCACATGTCAAACTTGTGCCATTACAATTGCTGTCTTATAAATATTCATATATATATGTTGCCATGCTCCCCTGAAAAGGATATGAGGTCCGTTGAAATCCGCTTTTATGTTATAGGTTGGGTTTTATTTTTCATACATTACGGTTCCTGAAATAAAAAGAAAAAGAATAGTACAAATATGTCAGTGTTGCGTGTTGTTTCTCATTACATTCCATTAAATTTCTTTTCCAGTACATCTGTCTCCATTATTTAACACAGTTCAATGTCTTTTCCTGTTCTGGCCATCCATGCGTCGTGGCCCTGCATTTGAATTATTATATTTACATATTCACCTCCTCATCATTGCGTGGCCATGGTATTTGAATGGAAGTCGTTAATTCATTAAGAAAACAGACTTTTTTTCTTAGTTTTCATCCAGTATTTTGGAGCAGTTTATGGATAGGGAGAATGTCAGAATGGGCAATTTGGGTTCACCAAACAAACAAAGATTTAGTTTTTTTGTTTGCTGGTGGTGCACAGCGGAATCATCCTTTGCTATCGTGGGGCCCTCCTGTTAACCCCTCCCAGCTGCCTCTGCTCCTATCTGCTCTGCTCCCTCGTCAGTCATGTATTTAAGTGCTTCCCTGTCCCGTGCCTCCTAGGTCTGTCACTGAAGTCATGTCTCTCTGTTCCCTGTCTAGTCTGCTCTAGTCTCTCTTTTCGATGCCTTGCGTCCCGTTTTCCTTTGATTGCCCCGACGCCTGCTACCCCGTCACCATCCTCCCTGCTCATCGCACCCCGTACTGTCTACATTTTCACTATAACACGTAACTTGATTTTTTTCCCCCAAAGCCTCCAGATATAGATAAATGATAGTGAAGTAAATTAAGCAATAATTGATCTATTTTAATTTGTGAAACACCTCCATAAGTATATCTTCATGTTGACAACATGACTAGACATTTTGACTGGTACGTCTCTAGGCAATGATACAGAGATTTCACATTTTGTTGGCACTGACCAAATGGTTGGAAAGAAAAGAAAACGGAGAGATTGTCCAAAGCAACCGAGAAACCGAGATTCTTTTTGTTGTTTCTGGATTTTGAGATTCATGAGCATCATAAGACAGGCATGCGAGTTGTGTGCCCTGTTTGCTGTGTTTTTTACCTCTTCAAAGGATAAACATAATTTTAATGACATTGCTAATGGAACACAATGTAACTGTCAGACCATGTTAGTTATTTAAATGCTTTTGAAAGCTTGACCCTGTACAAAGGGCAAAAAGGACAATATGATTCTGCTTGCAGCTGCTAAATTTCAGCAACAGAATTTATGTTAGTAACTCCTGAGTCATATTCTCGGGTCTGAGTCAGCTTCCAGGAAAATAAAAAACCTGCACTAATGCTTTGCTAGTCTGTCCCTTAAGTGGCAGTTGCAAAGCTTCTTGCTGGAAGAAAACTGTAGTTCTCTCCAAAAACTAACCACAGAGAAGTAAGAAGTGTGTTTTCAGTAAGAATTATCCCTAATAAGCTATTCCAGTCCTTGTTCTGGTGTTCATGGTGACATATTTCCTCTCATCTTTTCATTGTGCTGAAAGCTGGTTTGTCTCTCGCCACACTGATTAGGTTACAGTGCCATGAAGCATAGTGAAGCCAGGGGACGTCTGCAAAGTTGGCGCCCGTGAGAAGACAGCACCCTAGGCAGTGCCTATGTCACCTAATGGGTTGAATGGCCCTGTTTGAATATGAAGGCTTTCTTCAAAAATCTGTTACAAAACTCACTTTATATGTTGTCCCCCTGTGTGACCTTACTTCTGCAAGGTTAAGCTGTAGGTTTCCTATTTCATCGCCCCAATGCATTCGCTATAAACAAAAATATTTACAGATTTTAATTACAGCTTTTCTTGATTACTGTGGAGCATTTCACAAAAGACAATTAACATTTGCAAAACAATAAGTGTAATCCCTGCTCCACAAATACATTTCTGCCTGGGAGAATGCTTCACACAAATTTCCCAATGTTTTACTACATATGTGCAAGTGGGTTTGTACATTTGCCATCATTTGGCACAAATTCCAGTTGCTTTAGTCTTGTTTGTCAGAATAATTAGGTAGTTTCCCATTGCAGTATACGCCCAAAACTATATATGCGAATAATCATCTTGTTAGCCACCACATGCAAAACAGTTAACCAAGTTTTCAAAGTGATTTTAAAATATATTCCTTAAATTGATACAGTGTTTCAGTACATGATTTTATTGTACTAGTATTGCCATTTTGCTGTTTTCATGTTACATTGTTTGCTATTGTACTGTCTTGAGATCTGAAGAATTTACATGTGAGTGCGAGTTCTCTTGGCAGTGAGCTTTACATACTGTAAAGTAGAGCCTTATAATGTTGTTTTTGGCATGAATAAATATCAGTTTGCTAATGAAAAATAATCATTCTCAGGAGCATACTTACACTGACATTTTATCTAAGCATTATAATTCTCATCAAAATGCACAGCCTTAAGTCAGTTTCTCACAATGTCAGAATGTCATTTCACATTGTTTTCATTCAAATGATTCAGTTTTGGTCCTAATTAGATGTGTGCATGGTATAAATCATCACATGCAAAGATGTTAATGGAGTTGTCAGAAAGGTTCCTTCAATGATGGAGACAGGGAAAAAGTTAAAAAACAGAGGTTTTATTGGATGATAAAATTAGGAACTGTTTGTCAACAGCCACACAACCATGTTGCTTTACTCACTGGAATGGATGGTGCCTGTAATGAAATCCCAGAAGATTGTTGTAGGGGTTGGTTGAGGCACGTAAGATTATTTACTCAATGTATTGCAAGGGCTAATATCAGATGTGGTGTGATTGAAAATACAGTATGTGGCCAGATCAGCAAGAGCGACAGGACAGCCCATGATGTGGAACTGGCTTTCTTCTTTCCAACATATCCACCTAAAATGCTGTGTACATGTTTACTGTAACATGTGACTTCATTTTTAAAAGCTTCCAGATGCAGAGAAATGCTAGTGATGTAAATTCAGCATCACTTGATCATTTTTAATTCATAAAATAATTCTGTAGTATATTTTCACGTTTGTAACCAGAGATTTTGCATTTTGGTGCCATTATTTGGCTGACAAGAAAATTTTGCAACAGTTGCCGGTTGTCCATATTATTGTGCTGCAGTGTACAGCCTGTTTTGGGAAATGCACAAGAAGTTGAGAGAACCTCAAATTGTTTAGAGGAACTCCCTAAAGCAACAGAGAAACCTAATGTCATGATACGTTGCAAACATCGATAATTACATCATATGAATGCCCTCCTTCAAATAGTCCCTTATGATTTAAACGTACTCATCCATCCTTTCAAGCTCAGTTTAAATTTCAGCAAGGGCACAAAACTGTCACTGGGGACTTGTTCTTTTGTTTGAAAAATGTAGTTGTGTTTTCGTACATCTAACTGTGTGCTCTGAAATGTATTTGTGTTTCCAGAAACGTTGTTGTGTTTTCTGAAATATATTCATGTTTTGTGAAAAGTTGTTGTTGTATGAAATATTGTTGCATTTTCTGAAATGTTTTTGTGTTTCCAAAATGGCCAGGCACTTATTTGAACACAGAAGAATTCACTTTTAATATAACTTGCATTTAACTTTATAATATACATCTAGAAACATATTCTATGGAAGTACTATGAAAGTTGTAATAGCATTTCTCCTTTGCAAGATATTTGCAAGTCTATATAAAATTTCCAAATCATTCTTATTACACTTACATTAAGCCAATGAAGTGGGATGACTTTACCCTAAGATGTTTTATCATAGGACCGATTGGCTTCCTCACACAGTTCACAGGCATGTCGGCCCTGCGATATTTTTATTTATTTATTTATTTTTTAAACTCATGGTTTATTTAAAACTGGTTAACAAAATGAACAGGAATAATGGCATGCTAGCAAGTTTGGGTATAGTCCCAGATTACAAATCTTTGTCATTAGCTAAAATCTAAAGCGTTTTTTCACAGAATAAAGTTAAAACCCTAAACCACCAGATATCCTACCATTATGAAAAAGGATTGTCAGGAAGAGAAAAAAGAAAAGACAATAGGTTGTGTATGCAGATGTAGGCGCACGACAGACACGCACACACACACACATGTACATATGTGCCAGAGGTCAGATAGATAGATAGATCATTTTGGTTGTGTCTGAGAAAATGCAGATTACACGGTATAAAGTGGTAGCGAGAAAAACCCGAGAGATACTACACTTTTTTTCTTCTTTCATTTTTCACCCACTTGAACAAAGGATACATTATAAATGCATATCATTTGACTACAAGCATTTTAATTACTTAGACAGTTTCTTACAAGCTGGCCTAAATATGGAGCTGGGCTCTGCTCTGCTTTGGAAAAGCAGTCAGTCGTCAGATGCATTGAATGAGCTATCATTCAGGACCTGCTCAGAAGCGGTAACCTTGGATGACATGCAAGACCGCCTTGGAATGTTACTGTTACTGGATCTGCTTTGCTCCTGAATGACAGCACTGTGTGTCTTTTGGCACATTAGACACATCTATACAAAACTGTGGATCAGAGGAGAGGGTGGCTTTAAGGTTATTTTGAGGATTAGTTTTACATACACACACACACACAAACACAGCATATTTTTCCAGAAAAATTCCTGGTCTTTCTTATTCCACAATCTCTAAGCAGAAAAGAAAGATGCTGCATTTCATTTAAACACAAAGCAGAATTTCTTTTGGCTTAAGCTTGCCTCAAATAAACTGACAGTTGGTTCACTGCCTTTCAAATAAGCCATCAAATCTGATACCAAGCAACCAGGAAAGTAGATGGATAATAAGAGCCTGTGTGTTTCTCTGGCGGTAATGGGCCAGTGTGGCAGCGCTTTGCAGGAACATGGGGTGCCGCTTAATCAATCCATTCAGCCATTTTTAAGGGGTTGTACAAAAAAAGGTGACGCACAGCCTATTCTGTGAACCAAGTGGTGCAAAACTGCGCGGGAAGACAAGCGACCCATCACTGGGTGATGCGCATACATTCAATGGGCGTCATTTTTACGCTGCGTTACTGGATGCTGTGATTGGTTATACAGTAAGTAATAATATATTTTTATGCCCTGTTTATTTTACATTACAGTTCTACTTCTAATTTGGAATTTAAGTTTTGCAAGGTACAACCAAAGCACATGATCACCGCAAACTATTATTATGTATTATTATGTAATATGTGTATTATTATTATTAGATTAATGCAGTTTCTTTGACTGTCATACAAGTTTTGGTCTGAAGAATCTGTAACGTTTTGATGAAGGCCTTTGATTTATCTCCGTTTGAAAGGTTTGATTACTGTCTCCCTGCTGAAATTGCTGCGCGTTCCACATTATTATTCAAAACAGAATTTATAATGTCTTGAGTTTAACGTTTTTTTTGGAAATAAGGAATAGTTGTGTGAAAGCCCCAATATACAGGCTTCAAAGGTGAGTTTAAATAAACCTCTGAGGATGGTTTTTAATTTTGGTTAGGATCCTTATTAGGGGAATATGCGAACTTTCAAGAGACCTGATAAATAACCATCCACAGGCATGTCGATCATCTTTTGCTCAGTCCAGAACTCCAGTTCAGAGAAATACCTGCAGTCCCGCTGGTGCAGGCTGGTCTGCTAGTGTGCTTAGGCAAAGGAGGAATTATTCTGAATGTGCGCCATTAACTTTTAAAAATTTCGTAGCATATCTATGTAAAGGCCACAGATTGTAATTTGAAAGCTCAGCGGATCAAGTATGCAAGCTGTTTGCACGAGTGTTTATGTCAAACGCAATGTTAGCAAACCTAGTTCTCAAAATATAATAAAGAGTCAAATAGTTACTGTGTAAGTTCAAGTATAGAGTATTATGAGTCGGGCAGAATGGAGGACACTGGAGGAAGCATCAGGGCAAAAGAAAAAGGGAGTTTGTTTGAAGGGGTAGAACAGAATTGGAAAGAAGACAGGGTCACAGGGGATGAAAAAGGGAGGCTAGAGCACAGGCAACTGGGGGACTTCAGTGACAGAACTGGGAAGCACATGACTGGGAAGCACTTAAATACATACACTGTTGCACGCAGATGAGGCAGCTGGGACTGGTTAACATGAGGGCAGGAATGAGAGGTAAAACCAATGATCAACTGGTCTGGCTCATTAGGGCCACGCTGGGGAGGAAACAGGAGGGTTGGAGGGGTGGGGCGTGACGCAGACATATATGCCTGTATATGTCATGTGCAATTACAAATGAAAAATACCATATAACAAAACACACTGTTAAAGTGAATCCAAAAAGTTTGAATTTATAATGAAAAGTTTTTGCTATAATAAAACTATACTTAATATATTAAGAAAAATTATTACATTAAAATAAATTTTGGGTTAACAACTTTTTCTGGCAGAGCTTTGATTAGCAAAAGCGAAACTTAATGAATATAAAGATGATCATAAAAAAGGCAAAATGCCTAAAATCTGTGCAATTATGAGGTAGAAGTTCTGCACAGAGGAAAACTGCTCCAAGACATTTGCCTGTGTGGAAGATCATTGGGTGGTTTCCAGTTACAGACAGGGAACAAATTGGCTCTAACTATCTAATACCTCTTCCATGAAATTTCTCCAACTTTTTTTTAAGTAGACAGCCGAACAACGGCAATAAACAGTGAAAGTCTGTTCTAGATTTGTTTCTCTCTTAAAGGTGAATTATGGCTGAAAAGCTCTGCAGCACGGACAAGTCTGCAGTCGTGCCAGTAGCCCGGAAGGATTCTGGCACAGAATCACCATATTTGTCAAAAGCCAAGTTTTTACAGACTTCTTTTTTCATTATAAACTAATGTGTCAAGGCTTACAGTAATAATAAAGATTATCTTTGCATCATGTAACATATAAGCTAAGGAACAGATTCTTCTGGTGTAAGTAATTGTGCCGTGCATTTATTTCTCAAAGCAGACATGAGAAAATGTGCCGCTGTTTCCCAAACAACATTCTGCTTTCAGAGCTGAACTCTTTCTTAATCTTTTTCTGCTCCATTAACAATGATTTAAAAGTCCCTTTGAACATATTATCCTTTCTGTTGTTTCTGTTCTGAAATATCTTCACTGCTTTTGAGGCCATGTTCAATCGGCTTTAAATCTACGATAAAGTTTTGTTTATAATGATGATCTGCACCCAAATGTATTTCTGCATGTGTGTTTGCATGCAGCAGCCTGAAATAGATCTCAGATTCATTTCTTGCAAGAACTCATAAACATTGCATGAGGTAATGAAGTGTTTAGTGCAAAAGGAAATTACAGAGGATGCTTAACTGTGTTGGAATTAACCCACAATATTTTGACTGGCATCCCTGAATATAATATTTGTCTTTTTGTTCTTTAAATTTTCATGGCTAAGCATTTTTTCTTTCTTTAATAAAAACAAATTCTAGGTAACATAGAAGTTCTAATATTGGTGTCATGTGAACATCTAACATGGTCTTAACTGAAGGTTTATGTGGAGAATTGGAACTTTGCAGGTAAAGTATCAACAACTGAGGGAAACTGATTTTCTCACTGATCAATCCATTTAAATGATAGAACAGGAGGGACGTTTCTGCCATTCTCCAACTGATATTCTGTATTTTCTTTGAAATAGTATATGATATGTATTAAGAGAAGTTATTTTATATATAAAGTTCCCATTCATGCGTATTTTCTTGTTTCCAGTGAGGGTAAAATCTATAAAGCCACAGCACTTATACGCACAGAAATAGAATCGAAATAGCAGGTGGGGGTAAGAGCTTTTAAATAAGCATCAGCCATTACGCGCACGCCGCCCCATAAATATTATCGCCAAACTTTGGCCGCTTTCCCAAATACAAGACAGATGAAGTGACAGGTGTGTCTCGCGGTGGGGACGCTCTGCACGTGCTGCCCGCGTGAGCAGGGGGGCGCCGTGCCCCCCGCACACCTGGCTGCGTCACTCACACATGATTTATGGTGCATATTTGAAAGCCGCTAATAAGACGCAGGTTTGCCTGGGCGCTCATTATTATTTTCAACTAATAGCATTTTATTCAGCTTGTAAAAGTTCACCCGAATCCCTTTGATTACACTGAACGTAATAAAATATCAATGTATATGGACTACGACTGGCCATAATGCTTCTTGGCCATTTAAGAGAATTAATAGGCTGAAATTAATAATGATTTATAAAACTTTTGAGCTTTCACTGACCTTTCACATAAACATTCTGTAAACATGGATATTCTGCAAATTAATGCTGTATGACTTCAGATTAAATAGCTATGACTGCGTAGTAATAACGTTTTTTTTGTATGCCTGAGGTCCAAAGAGTAAGAAGCCTTTCATAGACCAAATTAATTATATTCCAGTTATTTTGAAAAGAAAAAATAACAATAGTTAACATTTATGTTAAGTTAAACTAAAAGAATTTCACCATAGTAAGTAATTGAAATCATTAAGATGTTGGCATTAATGCAGAAATACCTTTTCATACATTCATATATGCATACAAGGCCAAATCAAGAACACTGGCACCATTCAGTATTTTTGTTCAATAAAACTAAAAAAAAAATTGTTCTGCATACAGTTTGTCTGTTTATGATTTTGTTCCAACTGACTTCGGATTGCAACATAATTAAGCTAAATTAATTTAGCATTTTCTGGAAAACAAACCCAGCATACCCACTTAGCTACTGAAGAATATGGTAGAGAACTGCAGCATCCTCCCAAAAAACGTTTAAGTGGATTTCCAACAAATCCAAACAAAAACGTCCCACAAAGAAGCTTTAATAAATTGAATTGTATGTATTTCATATAGCCTTTGTATTTGAGGGTCTGCCTTGCTATTGTGTTGAATGTATTAATCATTTCATGATGGCAAAACTTTTGTTGGTTTTGTTATGTAAAAGTCAGTATTGTTGCCCTAATATTCAGTAACCCCAAATACCCCCATGCTTCCTGCTAGCAGATTCCCATGGGTGCCAGACAATCTTTCTTTGTCCAGGAGATCTGGTAATATTATATATCCGAATGCCCGTGGCATTTGGTAATTTGGCATTAACACAGAGACCGCAAGGACCTGCTGAGGAACTCAAAGGGTAAAATGAGGCACATATGAGAGCGGCATTCCGTGCAGTTTTGGGTTTGGGCCGCTAGAAACTACATGGCAACCAATGGAAAAATCAAGTGAAATACACTGAGGCACATTCTTTAGTTATTTATGTCAAATTGCCTGTGTGATATGTGGCTTCAGGCCTCCCTCTGCTGGTAGTAGGGCGTCTCTTTTCTCTCCTTGTGCACTACATACTGAAAATAGTTTTTTGTTTAACAGTGTCAATATGTATGTAAAAAAGGGGATTTACTGTGTTATTCTTTCTTTCCTAGTTCTATAGTCAATTACTGTCATTTGGTGTAACAACACTGCACATATGCATAGGGGAAGATGGTGGCGCAGGAGGTAGTGCTATCATTCGGCAACTGGAGGGTTGCAGGTTTGAGCCCAGGTTCCTCCT
>JAODKL010000040.1:13629959-13640053 GCA_026780765.1 Petrocephalus schoutedeni | reverse complement strand
GGCCAATGGGGGGGCGGCCAATGGGAGGGCGGCGGGGCGGGGGGAAGCCGCCGGGAGCCTCCGGTACTGCGGGAGCCGGAGCCTTTGACAGCACGGACAATACGCGTCTGCTCCACACACTTTGCTCAATGGATTATACGTTTTCCCTTCAGGTGCAACATCAGCTGACGGTGTTTCCGAGCCATTTGCTCCAGGGCTACAGCTTGGAGTGGCAGGTACGCGTGTGTTAATCATGTTAACGTTGCATGTGCGTCTTTTGTGCGGCTTTTGACTAAAGTGACGCCCCGTGAAACTCTGAAGTCTCACAAGCATCGTGCGGGTCGCGGAGGACCGACACTGTGTGGCGATGGGAAGTTTGGTGTTTGTGCGCATTGACTTGGATTATTAATGACAGAATATGTGGGAGAATGTGAATGCTTGCGGGGCGCTTTATTCCTGTTACAAAGGTCGCTGCCATTTCCTTACAAACGAGGTTTGTGGCGGCGTGGGGAGGTTTGTTTACATGGCGTGGTGTGCAAACCACGTAAAAACGCGGCGTTAAAATCATTACAGGAAAGAATATGTGTGCTGTGGTGCGGGAATGGTGTTTGTAAATATGTGCACTTTGCTGACAGCAAGCTGACTACTTTAACAAATAAAGTTTGGGGAGATGATTGATAGCAGTCCATGCATTATTCCTGTGGGGTTTTGCATAGCTGGTAACATTAAATACCTGCTTTGGCATTTACGCTTCTGGATGGTGTGAGGGGACAGTGCGCTCCGCTTCGCAGCCAGACACACTTGTTTCACTGGGAAATGCATTTATTAGTATAAACATTTCTGCATAAAGTTCTAGATTACTCATATTTTAAAAATACAACCGCATTATTCTTCCCATTGATCATTATTAAATATGTTCAGGACACGCAGTTGTTTACTGACCTTTAATAAATAATGGCGCTGTAAATGTATTATATGGTAATTAATCAACCGGTGGAGACTTAAAATAATCCCTTGAGACTTTACCTCCTTCCTTCTTCTTTCGGAAACAGTTAGGAACGTCCAATAATGCACTATCGGTATGACCAATAGAGGATTTAGATAGGGATTTAGATAGGGATTTTGTAGGTAATTCGATCACTTGGGAATGTTTTCTACATATTGATTAGGAGGTTAAGGTTTTTATTGTCTATCCCAAGTGATAATGGATTGTCTTTGCTAGATTCTCTTCACATTGCACTGTAATATTTAAATTGCTCCCTTGGACTGCATATTTATACATCATGCACCAGGCAGATATAGTCCCCTTTCACATGCTATTAATTATCTGCCATGTGTATAACTGTCTGCAACGTCCTTTGCTGACTTTTTCATTATTCAATAGTGTGAACGTGAGCCCCATATCAATTCGTTGTATAGATAATGTAGAGTGAGGCCCCGTTCCGCAGTTAACTCTCCTGAATCATATCGCAGGGCAGTATTTGCCATTTTGCAGCCCTTCATTTTATGCCTGTGAGCTACTCTCGGTATTTGGGAGCCAGTAGTTCTACAATCATAAGTCAGAAGAATTATTTCACTTGAAAGTGAAGAAGTTCCCAGGTTGTGAAGTCTTTACAGATTGGTGCTGGGAAGTTCTGGATCTGAAACATCATTGTAATTGCAGCTTATTATGAGTGGATTGCTCCGTATTGCAGCATAAGAGTTTTTTCCTTTGTAATTAAGAAATTATCAATGTTTTGAACATTAAACATTAAAATCACATTTTGTATTTTTTTAGTTAATTGTACTGTAATACATTTTTTCCAGTTTTACGTTGAGGAAATGGCATGTATTGTGTTGTTACCCATGTTTAACTTCCCATATAACCAAAACAGAGGAAGTTGCATATTTCCTATAATTACCTAATATTAGTTAATACGAAGTTTGATACTGATCTTGCGCAATTTCCCACTAGGCCATGTTCTTTTTAAGGCAATATTAATTTGTAATGTTTATTTCAGAAAACATTGTTTGTGTTTCATACTTATACTCAATTGCAGAATGTACATATTTTCCTGTCATCCTGGTAGGTACTTAAAACCTAAACAGACCTTGGGGAATATCTTGGATTATTATTTGTGTCTTAATTTATTCAAAATACGTTCAACTGCTGTAGGCAGTATGTTTTAAAGGATAGCCCAGAAAAACACGTCACTGATTGTCACTAATGCTTTACCTGGATACACTTTATCGTCAGCGCTTATGGAGTTGGGTTTCTCCTTGGCACAGAATAGCTTGCAGCCCAAACCACAAGGTGGCTCATTGTTCTATCAGTTCCCTCACAGCATTATTATAACCTGGGCCAGGTCCATTTTTAACACCGCAATCTGTGCTTTTGGCCTCCCCCGCCTCATTTGGCTTTAAACAAACACATTTCTCCTGTTATTTAATCTTACCTTTCATAATGGAAGTTCTTCTGTCATTTACTATATATTTTTATATTTACTATTATTTTAATACATATTTAGGAACTTATTACATAGTATATTAATTTTCAGTGGAAAAAAAATTATTTATTTTGTTACAGATGTGAAATAATTTTCTTATTAGATTTTTTGAATGCTTTGACTGGCAGTTCTTGAGTGTTGCTATGGCAGGTCTGGTGACAAGCTTCAGGCTTCCAGAAAAGAGGTGTGTAATATTTTTTCACCCATTTCCAGAAGATGAATGGCCTTTGCCGACCTTTCAGCACAGGGCTCATTAGAATGCATTCATTTGAGCCATAGGACCAAAATGTACTCGGGACCAGCAGTGAGGCTACCTAAGCGTGTTAGCCCCATGGCGGGCAGCAGTGGCCTCTGTCCTATGACTATGGCCAATATATAACGCCTAATAGACACCAAGTCATCTATAATTATTTGAGATATTATAGCTAGCTATTGTGGCTGCATCAAATTCAATATACTGCATTCAGCTACTTTTTCGGTTAGTCGGTGTCATGAAATGAGCTCCTACTATTTTTAGTTCTCATTCAAACCAATTTATCTGTCTGTTCTTACTATTTGTTACAGCTGAAGAAGGTAGCTTCTTCATTGACTGAAATGTAGAAAAATAATGACGCGGTAATGACCATTATTGTCAGATTCTGATGTGTTTAATTCTGTTCAAGGACTGGACAGTGATGTGACTATCCTGCTTACAATGTTGGTAACTGCCCAGTTTCACCTTGTATGGGATGTGCACGCCTGTGTTACCTAATGAGTTCAAACCCATGACACTCCAATCACAGGCACAGAGCCCCTCCCCGTGGAGCCACACACTGCCCCTGCCAGTAAATGCACCATCTGTCATGGCAAGGGTTTAGTAAATATGAAGATTATAGTTTTATTTCCCTTGTGTCTTAAGGTGCAGTATTATCAGCAGTCTTACATCTCGTGGTGTGTATTTTTGAGGACGGCATGTAGAAGGACTTCTTGCACCCCATTTTATATGATGTATATTTGTTTTTAGCTTCTCTTATGGTAGTTACATCCATAAAACAAGGTCCACTGTGATGACATAATTTAAATAGTTTCAGTGCAGAGTTGATCAGGGCGAACCTCTGAAGATGGGAAATCATGTTGTTATGCTTTTGCATGGAAGGTGTGGTTTTGAATATGAAGAAATCTGTGATTTGCTGATTTCATGCGTGTGTTATTTGAGTGCTCCATGAGCTCGTCTGCGTAGACTCTGCACTAGAGGTCGACCAATTACACTGGTTTACAGTGATTTTGGTGCCAACGATATCTGAACGGTTTTATATTAAGTTTATGGTGCCGATTAAGAATATGATTTTCGTTTTGCCAGATTGGCTCTAGTTTCTGAGATGTTTAATAGTTAATTAACTAATCAATTAATTTATCTGGCTTCAAAAAGTCGCTTTTATAGCATTGTAGGCCTACAAATTGAAATACAGAAAAATTATATGGGAAATTTCATTACCTACGACACTGTTAAAGAGTCAAAAGACAGACCTAAAGCTATTGCATTTGTTATCACACACAAGTCGCATTGGGGGCATGCATTATTTTCATGGATGTCCATTATGCATTTCATGGATGTCCAGTGTGCATTTTGCATAACTTGCAGTCCTTTTGTAGCTTTGACCCCAGTCTGCTCCCCACTGTAAAGGTGCCACGTTTCAGCGGCTGTTTTGGGAAGTAGGACGCATCCATATGGCGGTAATTTCTGACTGAATGCTTTATAAGTATTGCACAGCTTGTTTTGCTTACATTATAGCAGTAAGATGACAAGGATCCTCTTTTTAATCTCTCTTCAGATAAGCTATTGCACCAGGCTCCCGTCTTCTGAGACTGTCACTGCCAGTCTGCTTATCAGCACCGCCTGACTATCTGAGTGCAAGCATTCTTGTAAGAAAGTGTTATCCACTGAAGTCTTCCAGTAATTGATTATTGATCGCTAACCAATAACAGGTGCTTTCCATCCCCAATGCATGTCAAAGTGTTTTGGCATGGTGAGACTTAGAGCTTTATTTCCATTTTGGGCAACCAACTAAAACTAATTTCTAGCCAAATAAGTATATAGAGTTTTTATTTACTTAGAATATGTCTCCCGGTCCACAGAGAATGGAAGGGACACACTTGCTATGTGGAGGTGTGCATTTACTGGTTCATCTACTCAGAAGTACCGTAACAGAAAATTGTATTTTAACAAAGACAATGCTTTGTGTTTGCCTCACACTGCTTGCAAGACTTATCATTTCATACTGCATTAGTGCCCCAGTTGTGGCCTCGGGATCCATCTTAAGAATTTTTACACTAGAGTGTAGTACCTTTTAGATGGTTTTTGTGTTTTAAGCACAATATACTGATCCTGTTGAATTTTTCAAGGATTCAGCCTGATATCTTGACATAATGCACCTTTAGCTTCCGACATGCTTACATATGATGATTTATTTTTTTATTTTAACCTAACTGTAGACTTTCCAAGATGATATTAACATTGAGGGTATCTAATGACATTTATTAGGCACTGAGTCAGTCAAATGATATTCTGACTTTTACCATAATATTTTGATGGTATATTCAAAATATTCTATTATTTTGAAATCAAGGCAATAAAATTTGTCGAGTGGGTGGGGCAAATTGCACTATGGGCAGCCCTCTCCCATGCTTGGGAAAGGTTTGGCCCAGAATTCAAGATATCGTGGGAACTTAAAAAACCGTGCCAGGACGTTTTACCGTAATACCGCCCATGGTGCGTCGTGTTTGTCTCTGCTGGGAAACCTAATGCTGGTGGACAGGCAGCTCTGTTCTTCAATTTCGCATACATTGGGAACTGCATAACGGGTGAGTTGTCACTTTTATAACTCTGCACTGCATAGATAGGGGATTGATTAGTACATATATCTGCATTATTTCATTAACAGAAGGAAGAATCGGCAAGACATTATGTACACAGTAGGATCCCCCGCCCAAGTAGCAGTTGGCCAGTTATTTTTCAGTGATGCTGTGAAAACAGGTGCGGAGCCCTGCAGCCCGGGAAGTGGGCTGATCTGCAGGGACAGAGCGGCTCAATGCAAAGAGCAGATGCTTTTATTTGGACAGAGACGTTCCCTCAGGAGCCGTATTGCCAATGGATGAGACGGGACCATCAAAAGAGAGAGGGCTGTTTGTAAAGCACAATGCGTTTTGGAGCCCATTGTTATCTCCCTGTTATCTATATGAAATGTAACATTCATGAATGACCCTTACCGGTTTTGCTTTGATTAAAAATGGCTGGATAAAATAAAAATGCAGATCATTCCAGCTGTCTGCAGTAAATCACACATTTAAGATTTTCTCCAAATAAACACCTTACCTATACACCCATCACATTGAGAACAGTCTTTGAAGTTCTGTTAAAGGTAAAAATGTGAATTTTATTCACATTGCCAGCCTAACAAAAGGCATTTGTCCTTGAAAGTCAAGATTTTTTAAATCTGAATTTACACAATTACACACTGCAGTAAAAAGTTAAAAGAAAAAAGTGTCTTTTTAGTTATATTTTATTTTGGGGGATCCCTAATCAGAAGTCCCACTTGCACTTCCCAGAAATAAAATGAAGTTTATAATTGCAACCAAATAGTTAATTTGGGATATAAATACAAGTCCTGACTAGCCTGTTTCCAGTAAATTACGCCCTTCTGCAGAAACGCACATGGAGGGAACACAGAGAGAATTTCGATACGCCTCTCGGCTTCTTCGTAGCTTTTCAGTAGCTTATTACCGTGGTCTTTTCCCAGTATCTGGACTTTCCTGGCTTTTGACCACTAGTGTGGGGGTGAATTGATTCACCACCTCATATATGGGATGTCATGAACTCACAGCCCATTATCAGACAACAGTTCTACTTTTATCCAGGTCCATTTGTGCATGTATGTAGCATTTAAGAAGGTTTGCCGGTGCTACTGGGCATCTAAAATGGAAAGATTCTTTGTTACACAGACAGCCAGTAAGAAAGGACTGTGCTTTTTAGTTTATGAGGCAGAATCCTGTTTTGCAGTCATACTCGTCTACGCACTTCTGTGGTGACTTATCTTTACTGAGCCTAGGTGCTCCCCCAAGACATCCATGAAGATTGGATGTCAGCCCCGTCATTGAAATGCAAGGGGAAGTAATAAAAGATTAGGGGAAGATTATTTGATGAGGTTCCGTGGGAGATTAGATGTCATGTCGTGAGAGCTGTTTTCTTGTTTGCCTTATCATTTCAGAGTGTCTATTTATGTAATTCAGTCACTCCATGTACTCCCTGATCATGCACCTTAAGTGCAGCTTAAATTTAAATAAATTAATGATGATTGGGGAAAAATTAAAACCCCTGTCTGTTGCTGTGTTGTGTAGGTCAGTGTAGGTCTGTGTAGGTCAGTGTATCCCAACCTGGTCCCCAGGGACCCCCAGACTGTCCACAATTCTGCTGCCTTGCAACTTTCTGCAAGTCAGTCCATTTTCTCTTGAAGCAAACTTTCCATTGCATCCCCTTTAACAGCTGCCATCCAGAATAAGCATTCATTCTTCGGGGTAAAAACATGGTCACTATCAGTATACTTTCTTTTGTATTTTATCTTTTTAGCAGTTATCTTTTGTCTTTTTTTCTCCCAAGCACATGTAAATTCGTATTTGTAAATATTTGTGTACATGTATGGATATATTTTGTAGTATTTATTTACAGGTTATGAATGTGCAGGTACAGTAAGTACATTGCAGATCAGTAACAAAGGTCATGGAAATCCAACCAGACATTCATTGAATTCTTACTCTATGAACTGCAGCAGTTATGATAGGTGGCCTGAACATTTTATTGTAATACATTTGATTATTTTATTATATCGTAATGATGTAATGGCTATCATTATGTCCTGACTGGGTAAACTGAACTTCCTGTCCATGGTCCCACACTAGGCCATTCTGTGCGGCCTGGATGGAAGCCGAGCTGCACCCCCGCTCTGGGAACCTGCCGAGGATAGAGACAGATTTTATAAGGGGCTTCCCTGGGTGAAGCCTCATTGCCTTAACCTCGCTTGGCTGCGGCTCTGGGGGTGGGGGTGGGGGTGTTTGGGTTTCTTCCCTGTAAGAACCAGAGGCCTCCTCCGAGGGCGTCTCATCCCCACTGTTCAACACTCATAACTAAATTCTCGCTAATGGACTGCTAATAAATTCAGGTGGGGTGCAGTATTTGTAGGCAAAATACAAAGGAATAGTTTTAGGCATGACTTCATATTATAGCACCGCAGTGTTTCTTAACCTGAATAACCTGAATCTTTTATCCCACCCTTCTGCCAAGGTGTTAAGACAGTGTTATTATTTTGCTTAAACTAGCTGTGGAGGTGAGCAGACAAGCACCATAACTTGCTGAGGACAGGTGTGCGTCTGTGGAAGTGCGAAGCAGTCTTGAAGGATGAAGCCATAGAAAATAATGAATTTAATCCACTATGAATTAAAAAACAAACAAAACATATTCTTATCAGATATTCAGTAATATTGCGGTTTTTCTAATAGCCTAAACATTCCGTAAAGGTAGTTGCAACAAAAAATGAAATTTAGCATTAGCATAACATTTTTATTTGACTGTGGATGACATGGGACGGTGTTTCCCAGCCCAGTCCTCGGGGAACACCGGACAGTCCACATTTTTGCTTCCTGTTCAGCTCGCAGTATACCTGTGCCAGGTTTTCAGTGTTCCTGATTGGCTGGGAGGGAGCAAAAACGTGTACTGTCCAGTGTTCCCCGAGGACTGGGTTGGGAAACACTGACATAGGATGAGGTTGTGTAGCACACTCCACTACTTACGAACAGCATGCCCACATAACTGATCAAGAATTGAAGTAGAATTGAAAAATGTATTTAGGGCTGACAGCTGTGAATTGAGTATATAAATTGCACTTAGTTCCACAAGTATCATTGTCTCTTTATATAGCGGGAGGCTTAACACGTACGTCCTACTTAGTATAAAACTACCGTTGAACTTTATAACATCGGCAGTGTTTTGTGAAGCTGATTAATGGTGCATGCAATCATTTTATGTGCTTTGAAATTGATGGGCAAATGCATGTACATATTTTGTTGTGCTTCCAAAGACCGAGAATACATATTTATGAGTAGTAATTAGTGTGTAATGTGATCGTTACTAATTGATACAATTAGTCTTTTTCTAGCAACCAAACTGTGCCCACATGAAATACATCATAAATGCCCCCACCGAACACAGTTAAGCACCACAAATTATTATGCAATTTAATTTCTTTTCATCAAGGGTTGGTGTGACAATTTAACAATTATCAGGACCAGGCCGTTTTTGTATTATGTTAATTTCTATATTGATCACAGACGTGCAAATTCCCTTTTCAGCATAGTGGAACGGGGGTTAGCCCTGCCTCACATCTCTGAAGACCAGGATTCCGGTTTTTACCTGTCTGTATGTTTTCCCCGTGTTATCATGGGGTTTCCTCCGACAGTCCAACAACGTTATCTGTAGGTGTGGATGTATGTGTGTGAATGATGTGTGCCATTCTTGGTTACCCCCTGACTTGCACTCGTAATCTCTGAGATGTTATTGAAAGCATTCAGCCAGGCCCTGGAGCGTTAAGGGCCTTGCTCATGGGCATAAAGGTGAAATTACTCTCAGTCCTAACCTGCAGAGTCACATGCCACCCCAAAGTTTATGTTACGTCATTTGTTTTCATTCCTTGTATTACAATGTAGACACATCTACCTTTAAAGGTAGCCATTGTGCAGTTTTCTGCCACTTTATTCCAACTGTAATACAGTACAAGTATTGTTGTCCTAGTCTAAAAGCCTATATTTCAGATTACCTAGCTTTCATATACAAAATGGTTATTTTATAATTGTCTTCTGAAGTATTTTTTTCACATTTGAAAAGGACAAGTATTTTTGATTTTTATACTTTTTTCTACATCCTTGTGCCATGATGCCCTGGTACTGAATAGCTTTGTTGCCGTAGTTGTTGGGTGAGATTCAGAAAGTGCCAATATCAAAGGTACCGTTGTCAAAGGCAGCAGGACCTTCTATAGCACTTATAGACATTATGAAAACAATAAGCGTTCAACATGACTGGGCTTAGAAAATATTAAATAAACAGCACCCCTTAATTTTATGTAAATGTGTTTTTTTCATGCAGGATGAAGACCTCCAGTAATATTTAAAACCTTGTTGTTCATTTTGAAATCCTTCCTGTCTCTCACCAACAAATTTCAGTGTCTGTAGGAATTTTAATATTGGCAAGTCTTTGGCTATGAATAGTATTTACCAGTTCTTGAATTAGTTATGATAGCTCATTTTTCTCTTCTTAAAATTCTCTTGCAACTGTCTGTGATTTGATCGCACAAATACTTAAAACAACAGCGCTGACTACTGCTGAATGGGAATGAAATGAATTAATTAGTGTAGGTACTTCACTTCAGAGACATTCTGACTGCATGTATGATTTTGAGGTTTTGTCACATTTACTCCCTTACACTCATAACTAGTGTTGAGCGAACCCGAACTGTAAAGTTCGCGTCCGTACCGAACTTTACGGTTTTTGGTACCCGGACCCGAACCCGAACTTTTCCGTAAAAGTTCGGGTTCGAGTTCGGTGTT
>JAODKL010000040.1:13604657-13615934 GCA_026780765.1 Petrocephalus schoutedeni | reverse complement strand
TTTATATAAAATTTTATTTAAAAAGAGTAATAACTTGTAAAATGTAACATGATGTAAATAATGATGCTGATCATTTATACTACATTGATAGTAAATTATTTCACACTAATGATGACAAATAAAATGCAAATGGGAATGCGTGACTGAACTAATGGTGTATCCCTAATTAATCTCTAAATTAAATTTTTGTAATGTGAAAAGAAGAACTGAAAGACATTCAGCATAATTCATGTCCATGTTGCTGCTATAGAAACCCCTCATACTGCATATATCTCGTATTTTATGTCGCCTTTCACAAGAAATTTAACAAGCAGCATTTTTTTTCCCTCCCTGAATTTATGACTTCATATTTTAAGTGAACTCGTTATGTTTACATGATTACATTTTTTATACTTAAATCACGAAAATCTATATGCATAAATTCCAATTTCCAAATTTTGCCAGCAGACCCATGGGCAGAAATTAATTTTGGGTAGGTGAGGGGGGGGGTTTGGGGTCTATTTGGGGTTATCCCCCCTTGGTAGGTTTAGCTGACCGGAAGTGGAAGCAAATTTCATGCAGGGTTAAAATTTGTAATTTTATTAATTGCCTAAGTGTCTGATCTGCAGCAAACAAACATCAGTGGGGGGTTCAAAAGCATAATCTTACTATGTGACTGTATGCATGTTTGCTAGCTGTGTTTACTTGTATATCTTTGTGACTGCATGTTCTCTTTGGGTTTGCTCAGGTCTCCTGTGGGTACTCCTGTATCCTTCTGCAGCCAGAGAATGCAGTTGGGTAGACTGGCCTTCCTAAATTGCCCATAGTGGGTGTGAATAGGTGTGATGGGCTGTTCCATTGAGTGTGTCTCATGCCTATGTACCCTGTGCTTCTTCAGACTGGCTTTACCATGAAAAATGGTTGAATGCAAAGATAGATTTAAAGACTTAAATTTAAAAACTCTATGCATCAGTTTTCTAAATGTTTATCCTGTTCTTTTTTCCTAAGTACAGTTATTTTTAAATATACGTTTAGGTGTAATGTGCAGTGTTTCCTGGCTCCCTCCAAGGATCTTGGCCTTACTGTGGTGGAGGAGTTTGAGCTGCATTAGCTAGAGCTCCTTGTAGAGTCTTAAGCATTTTGGTGGGGAATGGCTGGTCAAATTACGATCCAACAAAGACTCACATGAAAGATGTAAAACCAGAGTATCCTTCTCAGAATGCGGTTATTGGGACCCACTTCTGGAGCCAAGACTGGAGATTGCATTTGCCTCCATATTAATACCAAGGACTTCGAATGGGATGTCATAAAATTTCCTGTAAGTGTAATGGCCAGGTGTCCCGATACGTTTGTGCTTATAGCCTGATTTAATTTGGCAGTGTCTGGGGATTGCCAGTTGAGCTAGAACCTCAACAGGAAAAGGGGGATGATGGCGATGATGATGATTTTTTCAGGCTGGAATGATACAAATTGAATCAAACTACCTTGTGGGTTTATTAGCATATGCTAATAAACCCCTGTTTCTATTAATGCTACTGTGTTTTATGTGCAAACCATTCATAGGTTTGGCTTAGTTTATCTTTACATTCTTGATCTTTTTTGTACTGTATTATCTATTAATAAAGAGCAGGAAAATGTGGCTGCCTAATTTAGTAATTCTTTGTGTAATTCATTTTTCTTTTCTGATAAAACTTCATTAAGCTTCCGTAGGCAGCCCCTCCTAGACAAATTGCTTGCCATGACTGTTAATATGCAGAACAGTATTTTGAAACCACAGGGGATAAAAAAAATAAAATACCGTATGCTCCAGTGGGCTGTCAATGGAGGGAAAAAAGGCAGTAAAACTGTCACTGTGGATAATGGAGTTTTATTTCAGAATAAATTTCTTTCACGTTTGAATTTAACGTTAAGTAATAAAAAAGTCGCATAACTAGAAAGCACATTTTATTCTTTTTTTCTAATAATAATCTCCTAAAATTTGGTGAGGTGCTGGTTTCCTCTTTGCACACACTTAATGGGCCTCATTTATTATAATTTTCTAATTATTAATCTCTATATACTACTTAATGTTTCTAAATAACGGCTGTCTTTGGATTTACCAAACGTGTCCTGGGTGGTTTTCTCTTTCACTGTGGGGCTGATTCCTCTTATTTAGAGAATTTAACGGTTATTGCTACTGTAGAGGAATGAAGAGGAGGCTGAGAGAGAGACGGATGCGGTGCATATGGGCAGCCAGCCCCACAATTACCTTAGAAACAATGTAATGAGCCTGTGAGTTTACTGATGTACCCTGACTTAAAAGTAAAAGCTGCCAAACAGAAGGTCACATTTGCTTAGATCAAAATGGACAATGCAGATGTGACAACATAATTCGAACCCAAGGTGTGCATGGCATGGAACCAGTTTCTGCCATCACTGTGTGAGCTCCTTTTCCCGTAAGTGAAATCAGAACAATGCCGCTGGGAAACCCTGCGATAGCAAGATATGTGCAGCAGGACTATACAGTATGTCTTTTCAGAGATTCAAGAAATCTACCACGATAGTCAGCAATATCCCTACAATTCCAATAGCAGTTGTAAAATATCAGCTTGATATTTTAAAACTAGGCTTTTCTCCCAGGAGTGCCTGCAGTTTAGCAGATGTAAAGTATAATATTTTCTAATATCACAAGAGATATAACGGCAATTGTATTCCCCTTACTGGGGACCTCAAATTTTGCAGACATATTGTATGGGTGAATATCTGGAACAGATCAAATTGAGACATGTCATACCAAAATTGAAGCAACACCACATAGTGGCAGAAAAGGGAAGGAAGACCGCAGAACATTTGACATTGTGAACATGATAACTCAAAAAGTATTTAACCGATTTTATTAACACTCCAAAAACATTATATGGTACACCTGATATCAATTTGAGACAAATCTCACCAAAACTGAAACAGCGGTGCTGGGCGGCAGCCTGCAAGCGGACTATTGATCTCTAAAAGTATAAGGATACTATATAATATTATATACTATTATAAATTAATTACAAAAAAAAAATCCTTAGAAACATTTCTAACTATTTCTAGCTAAACCTTTTGAGCTCCATAACTTATAGACACAGGGGTTAGCTACACATAGTGATTGAAGCATTCAGAAATTTCAAGTGGTTTGATTAGCAAAGTGGTAGAACTTTGGAGTGACACTATTTTTTTCAAAGTCGGTAGCCTACACAATGAATATTGATGAGATAGGTGTCAACACACTTACTTTGAATCTTGTCAGTGTTTCTGGAATGTCATTGTCATCATCACTGCCCCCCACACCCAGCAGTTTAGAAAGTCAATTTGAAATGTAAGAAAAGAAGATCCAATAAAGACCTTTTACAGTTTGTTACGTACATGCAGATAAAGTAAATGGAATGTTTCAAAATAGGAGAGTCTCCAAAAGATTTTTGCTGAGGTGGTATGTGTTTAGGGGGGCTAGAGATAGTTGAGGTTGGGGAGTGTGGGAGGAGTAGGTATTAGACGGGAGGAGGGGGGGTCATTCAAACAGCATTAGTTATGGGTTGCTGTTTCATTAATGTGGATGCAGACTAATCTGGAAACATTAAATTTAAGATCATCACATGGCAATGAAAACATTTTCAGAAAATTGAATTGTGATATTAAACACACTACAGGTGTTTTCATAATATTTCTGATTGTTTTTATAATGCAGAATTTGAATATCCATACTCATGCGGTACCTGGCATCTGCAGCGGCTATGAAAATATATTCATATCAAATATCAAAATATAGAAACCAAAATTAACATAATGTGTCTACATGCTTTACTATCAACCTTATTCTGCATACTAGCAACAAACAAATATATTTTTTCAATACTCAATGCCCATGTGCCACATGACTTCTGTTCCTATTTACACACCTCCGACATGGGGGAATGGAAATTTTTTTTGTCCTGTCCGTCCATCGGACCTGCAGCAGTCATCACTGCGCCCCAATTCACCTCTGCGCATCGCCACTGGCAGCCGTATCTAATGAAGCGTGCCGGAGAATGACATCGGAGCAATAAAAATGGATCCAGTCGCCAGGGTGTCATTATGCGACCTAGAGACCTGCGTTACACAGTGGGGGTGCACTTAGTGACTCACACTTCAGGAGTGTGCAATCAAATTAATGGTCTTAAACAAGTTCTCACCTCATCTGTTTAAAACCCATTTTGTACGTGTGGGCTGTTTGGAGAAAAAGTGCATGTTGTCTCAGATGGGATGGGCAGTATGGGATATCAAAGTTACGCAGTGCAATGATTAGGATAGAAGAACATGCTTTGAGTTCTTTGATATTCTTACAACATTTGATGTACAATTATCCACAGGAACTTACTGGGAGATTATCTTCCTTAGGTACTGCATATGAAGCTGTGTGTTGAGTAGCGCAGTCCTTGCATATTGTAGTGAGAGGGGTTGAGTATGATGTATTGGGGGGCATAGTGACATTCCTTGACACCTCATGGGGAAAGTCACCCGACTTGTTACTCTGCAGGAGGAGATGTCTGACGTGGGTGTGGAGTCAGCGGTTTTGCTCTTTTCTTTGGCTTTTTGGTTCTTGCATTTTTCAGGTCGTCTAACTGTGGACTGTCAGTTGAACCTTTTGTTCCCTTCCTGAATAGCTAGCGAAGGTTAGGGAATGAAGGTAAATGAAGAAGGGTATGCAAAGAGCATTTAGCATAAGCTGCTTTGTGTAGATATTAATACATTTTTCGTGTATGTATTGTAAAGGTGTATTTTTTAACGATGCAGTGTTAGATGCTTTTAGCATGAAAATGGAAAGGGTGGTTTTTTTGTCCCACTTTCAATAAGTGGGCAGTGCAAACTTCATTCAGAACTCTCCTCTGTCTGCTCTGCGACATTATGGACTGACGATGCACACGGGTCGATGCAGGTGACACACAATTTCCTGTAGTACAAAGTCTGCAATTTAACAGGAGGAGGTTGATGGCAGAAAGGACGTGTTCACTGTTATGTGGTGAAAAGTGAGTCCTTTCTGCTGCTGTCATAGCTCAATGCACCCAGTTCGCTCCCAGTTTACTAACTCGCTGACTCGCTGAAGCAAATTCTGCCTCATTCTACCACTGAGCTTCTGAGTGCATGAAGAGCACAGTGACCTTAAGTCTAAGATAACCTGTGTTATCTAAAAAACACAAGAATAGAATATAAATTGCCAGCAGTGATAGAGGAAGCCTGCAGGTAATGCCAGAGGATTTTGCTCCATTGAATAGATTTCAGCATGTACAGATGCAGCCTTAAGTCCATCAATTAGTCCACTGCAGTTCGAAATTTTATTTTCCTGGGGGCTTGTCTAGTAGCAGTTAATTTAAACCACAGTCAGGAAGTCTGTACCTTAAGCTATAGCGATAAAACTGAAAAAAAAGCAGTTATACGTAGATGTTCACTAAAAGGATATATTAACACCCCTGTTTGAAAAAAGGTGCCCTGGCTGACAGCTGGTAGCTCATAAAAGTGGTCAATTTAGCAAATAGTATTTTCAGAGACTGTTTAAGCTATCGGCTTCCAGTTCTAGCTAAAATGGCATAATTGTGAAGATGTCCGAGATGGAGAAATTACACGCGGCGGGCTGGAGAGCAGCTAACACTGTGTAATCTCTCATCTGATCTGCTCCCTAGAAGGGTTCCTGCTGATGACCTCTTCCCTCTCTTTGCACCAGGAGGTTAACTGCAAACTCTGCAGACTGTCTTCAGTTGTCTGACCTTGGCATCGTCCGGCACACTAATCATGTCTGCCCCAGCACGTTGGCTGCCTGTTCAAAATCATTAGCCATTGAGCTACTGAATTAGTGAGTGTAAACGTGTAATTAATTCAGACTCTAGAAGGTCGAGTAGGACAGTTTGATTGGAAAAAAAATGGACGACTTTGAGAATGGGAACTGAAGAGAGCGCTGTCTTTCTTTGGCTCACCTGGTCTCGAAGGAGAAACCTGGTCTTAGCCAAACTTGGTACCTCATACATGCGCTCTAGTTCCAGAGTAATCCTTACAAAATAATGAATAAAACTGCATGCTGCTTAAGTAGGTCAGCATCTTTGAGGCTGTATTTAGGTTCCACTCTGAAGTGAATACAGGGCAATCTGATGCACATTGGGACTCCGAGCATATTTCCTCCTCGATTCTCCCCCCATGAAGACTCCCTTACTGCCAAAGCTGCCTGCTAGCAGTGTTCTGTGTGTGAATTTCCAATTCCATTCCTGTTAACCCTTTTCCCGTGATAATTTCCCCATGTGAAATTTGCCTACCGTTTAATGATGCTCTGGGGTCCGATTGACCCCAAACACGGGGCAGGGGTTACGAGCATTCCCAATTCTACTGCGAGCTACAGAGCTCTCGCCCACCTTACTTACAACACTCAGATGCTCTTTCTCTGTTTTCTGTTATTAGTTGGAAAGCAAATTTGCAAAACTCCATTTTTTTATTCCAGTTTGTGTTGTTCTTGAGAAATTCAGGCTTGTTCATCAAACGGTACAGTATCAGGAACCAAAACTCACTCAGTCCTCATGTAATCCAACAAAGAACTTTCGTTAAATTTTATAAAGCTCACTAAGTCCACAGAAATTATTTTCCGAAAACATGTCCTATATATACTTCATATTTCAAATTGGTGCACTTTAGTGCGAGCATTGGGAAGACAGATATTATGGCCGCGCCCCCAGTGCCAAAAACAAATTATGACAGTAGATATAATTACACACCTTTGAGTTATGCTAAAAACATTTCACAGTTTATGATATCAGGTGTTTGCAGGAACACATATTTTCCTGAGTAAGCCTATAATAGGGGATAAACTTCTGTACCAGTTCTGATATGGTCCATAGTATTTGTCTAACTATCCATCTGTCCATCCATCCATCCATCCATCCATCCATCTTAACCCTATTTTTCCTGGTCCTAGCAATGGAAATCCCTAAGGTTACTATCTGGCAGATGAAAGCCCTCTAGGCTTTAGCCTCCAGCTCCAACCTTCCACCCTTTTCTTGCAACTACCTTTCAAAATTTACACATGAAAGTACATTTTGATTCTAATTCTGGTCATTTTAAACTGAAGTAGATCTGAGAAATCTTTCTCTTGTCTTTTTCTCGTCTACAGTTTTTTTCTCCATTCATTACTGGTATTTTTTGTAGATATATGTAGTATATTCATCCCTGTTGGAAATTCAGTGTATTCTTTAGCTGTATATTTTCTGCACCCAATGTGACCTTGACCAGCTCCCTAAATGATGGCGTGACATTACTTTGGTCACACTGTAACTATGTAGTTCTGCTTTATTTAGATATCGGATTGTATTTATGTTGGTAGTTTTTTTGTTTATCTTAACTTCTTTTCCCCCTCACAGAGTCGGAAACACGCAAACAAAGTGAGGCTGTATTACATGCTGCACCCTCTGGATGGTGGATGTCCTGCTAAGAAGCTTCGAACAGACAATGTAAGCTCCTTAAATTTGCAGAATCGCGTATTTGTTTCGTGACGCTTGGCCGCATGTCAGTTGCGTTCTTGAATGTTTTCAGGCTCAGGTAGGGCTCTCCTTTCCGGGCCTTCTTGGCACCGATTGCCGCGGCCCATGTTCTGAGATGTCTCGCCGCTTCATTGCTCGGTGGTGTCCTCTTTATGGACCGCTGAATTTGAAGTGACAGTGAAAGCTCTACTGTTATCAGGAGTTGGCTGTATGTTATGCCAATCTTGCTTATGTAAAAAGCAGCACAAGATGTTTTCTTTGCTGTTATATATACTTTCAGTTATGTTCTCCTGCCACTCCCCAGACAGTACGTGATGTTTGCTGAACCAAACTTTCCAGAGAGGGTCAGGCAAAAGTAAGGAGACAGCAATCACACTCCCTGCTTTTGTACTGAGGAGAGGGGAATCTGTGAGAACCTGTTAATTTAGGATGCATGCTATATGGCATGGCTGACAGGGGGAATCATTAACCCCTATCCCGTGTTTGGGGTCAATCTGACCCCAGAGCATCATAGGCAAATTTCACATGGGGAAATTATCACGGGAAAAGGGTTAATACTGTGCTGTGTTCCTTTGGCTTGAAATCGGCCACATCCACTGGGTTTGAAGGGTCTGCATCTGCATCTGTTTAAAATAACTCTCCAATTGAAAGTCCTCCACATAGACACAAGATGTTTATAGCAGTAGTGAGTATTCACGCCTTCAGTCAATGATTTGGAATATAATGATGAGTAATTTGGGAAATGAGGATATAAAAATACGAATCTGCCTTGATAAATGTAAAAAACTGCTTTGTGAAATTGGTTTAGTGTAAAATGTGTGTGAACTGATTTAGGATTAGCTAAATGCATTTGCTACGTGACTCCTAAAAATTGAAATGTAAATCTGGGAGTTTAGCAAACTTTATTTGCTCAGTTTTGTCCAAGGAACACCATGCCCTTGAAAGATGAAGCACGTCATGATGCTAAATGAGTATAAATGCAGCAGAAAATTGCTATTCCATCTGTGCCTGTTTGTTTACTCTCACCTGTGTGCCTGACAGTTTGCACAGATCTGTCATAATGTGCAGAAAATTATAGCTACAGGTGTCAGGTGGTTTAGGGCAGCAGGCAAAATAAAGAGGGGGTTGTGATTAATTGGCATGTGTCTTTCAGGGAGATGTCTTCCTGGCTTTATGAAGCCTCAATGAAGTGTTTCTGTAAGAAGCAACAGCCCCTTACCAATCATCAAACCTCAGGAAGAGCAGTATGAGTTTTTACTGGTTAAGATTTTATGATTAAGTTAACGGAGGAAATTGCACAGTTCATTGTACCCTTATTTATATGTTTTTATGTGCACTTTAAGTGGCTTTCTATTAAAAAATAATTTGTAGGTGGGTCATTTGTTAGATTCATGTTCATTACATTAGCAGATGTTTTTAAATCGACGTAAAACTGAAATATCAAGGTCAGACAGTCTGGAGCAATTGGGTTTAAGGGCCTTGCTCAGAGGTCTAATGGTGTACTCTACTCACTGTAGTGACCCTGGGTTTGAACTGGCGAATTTCTGATCACAGGAACTGCATCCTAAACCATAGACTCACACACTGATTTAGTCCTGTTACTTTTTTGGATTCACATTCATATTAAAGTGTTAGGAGTGGGAGAGCCTTCGGTTGTATAAACCAACGCTTTCTGCATGCTAATTGGGTCCCTATAGGCAGATTGATTTCAAATTTAGCCAAAAATGAGAATCATAAGCATGCAAAAGAAAGAACAACTGTGAAGATTGTGTAATGCTTAAACAGCCTTTGCTGTGTTTACGGCTGTTACCAACAAATGCAGTATTTTTGCTCCCCTCCCAAAAAAAACAAACCCCATGCCGATTGACTGGCGCTCTAACACAGAGCTTCATCGAGTACAGAATGTATTCACTTGAAGGAAACGTGACTGATTCTCATTCTTTTTCCATCTTTGCCAAGACATAATTGCTAGAGATCCTGGCTTAGTCACTGAATATCAGCATCTCCTCTGCAGGTGTCTCTGTGGTAATGATACATACTGCCAGTGACAGTTAACTTTTAATTGTTGTTGTGAGCTTGAAAAGGTGATGGATCTGTGCCCACGTTCATGCCCAGGGCGAGCAGCTCAAATCCCAGGCCTGGCAGAGTGATGTCACCAGTGGGCCCTTGTGCACGGCCTTTAACCCTATTTCCTCCAAGGATTCTGACTGACCACGCCCTATGATCCTGATTTGTACATCCCTTCTGACTGTGTCTGTTAAATAAATAATAACATAATCAGTTTTCTTTTTGAGTTCTTTTAGATCAGATATGTGTTTATTTCTCACAATGTGTGTGGAATCCCGCAGAATGTGCAGTTGAGTTGCGTGTGTGTGTGCGCGAGGGATAAGCCCTCTGTGAAATCCGCTGCGTGTCCTTTGGCTTTGTTTGGCTGGGGGCAGTGATCCATTGCCTGCCAGAACACAGGTGTGTCAAGTTACTTTTTCAGCAGTACACCACAGAGCAGCATGGGAATTAATCCCATCCACCTGTTCTTTACAAATCAGCTGATGGCATCAGTTACTAATAGGTACATGGCCCCCCAAGGACACTTAGAACTCCCCCAGCCTCTTAACTTTGTGATTCTATGCATGATCCATCACCGCTGATCCAATTAGCAACTGGGGAAGAATTCAGTTCAGATTGAATAGTCCCAGTGAGCCTCACTCCTATTTAATTAGCAGTGTTTAAATCAACCTGCATCTTTCTGAACAAACAAGAGCATTCTCTGTCAGATAGGGAATTTTCAGTCTCCTGGAGTGTATAAGACTGACGTTAAATAGCTTAGCTTCAGGTGCAGTGCTGTAGTCCATAAAATATGCCCTGAAAAACAGGTCAGAGATTCACACTGAGTAAGGTTTACTACAACACAATCATTGTATGTTTTTAATCTGTTTATCTGCTGCTTTTGTGAGTGCATCTAATCCATTATTGGCACATGAGTTACTCCTGAATGTAAAGTATGCTAATATTATGCAATTATAGACTTTGTGATTTTTAGTGCAGTAAATTATCCATCTATATAATTTTCCATTGGTCCGAAGATTTCCGGCACTTGACAGACTGGATTTTATAGTGCTTTGCGCAAACGGTGTGTGGCAACTGGAACATCCAGAAAATATAAGGGAGTGCCTTTCGTGACGTGCTGAATGTTAGTCAGCAGGTCTGCGTGTTTCCATGGAGGCACAGGCTTTGGGGGGCATTCACAAATAATTGCCCAGTACTTAGTCAACACCACACTTTTGACAATTATAAAGCGTCACACAGAGCTCTCATGGGTAAACTGGAACAGAAACTATTGGCCCTGCAGTATATGCCCACAGTGCCCACAGTATCCTCTTAACAGGAAGACCGTGGCACAGTGTTACAGCCGTTTCCCCTATTCCCCAGCTGCGCATGGAGCTTTAGTCTGAAACCTGGTAGCATTTTCACGTTAAGCATCAGGCTACCCGTTTCGTATTTTTAACAGGACCTGGCTTCAACGAAATATTGTCCACCCAGGCTGGTGGAATGTAATGTTAGACTCCACAATTCCTATCTATATGGTGTGTTTGTGTAAGACGTGTACCGCTGCTCTATTACCAGTAAAACAAGAAAATATCTATATGTATATGGAAGCTGTCACTTGTCAATTACTTTTTTAAAACATAAGAAGGAAATCAGAAAATCTGCAACTTAAATTGCAGAGAAGTTTTAGCCGGTGAAAAAGGGTTTCATACTGGTGGTTAATACATGAAATAACATT
>JAODKL010000040.1:13585208-13599182 GCA_026780765.1 Petrocephalus schoutedeni | reverse complement strand
GCTCGTCCTGTTCCGTTTAAATAAACGCCTTGTGAATCGCAGCCTGCATCATGGGTCGTAGATCCCGCTCCAACCGTAACACCTGCCACCTCTGCTTAGCTCTTTAACTGTTTGGTCATTTATAGTAATTGGTGTAATATTTTGTACCATTGACTTTCTAGTGAGTTTAGATGAGGCAATGAAAGACTGATGCTGATATAGATAAGTATGTGGGTCACTTAGTCATCTTTGGCAAATCTGATGAGTTTGTTTGTTCTGTTTCTATGGGGCTCTTCTATTTCTTATGTGGCCTCACATTCAGTTGCCCTAAATACTTCCTTTCTTTGCCGTGTGGGAGGTCAGCGGAAGCAGCAGTATTCCCTGACCCAGGGTCTCACCCGCGTGCCGAGTCAGCATCAGCAGGGGTAGGGAGAATCCCCTGGTACCCCGACTGATGTGTCGAATCGAGGCCGCAGTAGATTCTGACATTCGATACGGTGCTTTGAAGGTGGATGGAGGAAAATAGGCTGGTAAGTCATATTCTGCAGTATGTCGTGCTTTTATAGGGCAAACAGAGAAAAGCATCAGTGTGGAGCCCCCCCCCCCCGCCTCTGCAGAGACGTGACCGTGTCATACACAAGTGACAGCAAAGCTAAGCCTCCCTGCAAATTACAAAGATCATGTTACTGTTCTTCAGATATATGAGTGTTGCTCTTAGAAAATGGTTTGTAAAACAGCACATGCACGCAGCCCTCCCAGTACTATACTGGAATCACATCCACTGTGTTCCCTTGCCTTGTATCACATAGCTGGCCGCCTAGGGTGCCAACTTCTGAGGCAGCACCCACTTGGCAGCCAGTTCTGTTCACCTAGGGTGCCGGAGATTATGCCACTGTCCTGCCCGCAATATTCTCCAGGTCTGCTGCCACCCTTACCAGAATGAGTGAGATGATGGATGGATGGATGGATGGATTTGTTGTTGCTACAATTTAAAAATTGGAAATGCCTGACATTAAACAACTGTTGAAATATGGCTGAGGTTGCATCCATTATGGTATTGATGAGTTGATGAGCGACTAAAACAATCCCTTTGTTGTCTCTTTTCTGTATTTAATCTCTGTCTTTGTTGTGCCCTAATTGTTACTTGTCTGTTGTCATAATGTCTCCCACAGTAGGATGCTGTGCCAATAAAAGCTTCCACCAGCCTTGACCATGTGGCAGTAAACATTCTGATTTCAGATGAAGCCTGGTTTACTGTATTGTGTGCAAATGTCTGATTATGAAACACCCTGAAAACTTCCCAACTGAACATTCTTGGTATGCGCTATCTTGACCATCTGTGCATAAGTAAACCTTGATGAGAAAACATACCGATACGTTTAAGACACTAGCTTTTTAAAAGCTAAAAATTTTCCAGGGATGCTTCTTATTCATTAATGAACAATTAATAGACGATACTCTGAAACACCTTCCTAATGTCTCCCTGACAGTGTTAAATGTGTTGAAAAGAGAGCATGTCATTCTAAATTGCAACTTGCCATATCATATTCTGTATTGGAAAGACACTCATGGGAAATGAAAATGATCACCTTGGCGGAATTTTCTTCACATCTGAAGGCAGTGGTAGTTAGCTGATCTTGGCTGCATGAAGGCAGTGGTAGTTAGCAGATCTTGGCTGCATGAAGGCAGTGGTAGTTAGCAGATCTTGGCTGCATGAAGGCAGTGGTAGTTAGTAGATCTTGGCTGCACGAAGGCAGTGGTAGTTAGCAGATCTTGGCTGCATGAAGGCAGTGGTAGTTAGCAGATCTTGGCTGCATAAAGGCAGTGGTAGTTAGCAGATCTTGGCTGCATGAAGGCAGTGGTAGTTAGCAGATCTTGGCTGCATGAAGGCAGTGGTAGTTAGCTGCAAACCCTTCTCACATAAGTAAGAGCCTTCACTGATTAGCTTCCACTGTAAGTATGTGTGAGAATAAAGGCTTTAATGTTTTACGCAGTGTTTCCCTTCCTCCCTGATATTGGCTTTAGCACTGCTTTTTCTCCTCTGTGGGTTAATAGGCGTGCTCAGTTTTTACATACTACTCTGTCTTATCAAACCACTGTAATCCTGACCGTCTTTGCAAGACTCCGAGGGACACCTTGGAATGGGGGAGGAGGAGAGTGTGTCTGCCCAAGGCTTGGCTCACAGCCTCCAGTGTGAGCACACTCTCTAGCTCCTGACTCCCACTTACCCATTACATCAATGCAGGTGGCTAGTGAACGCATGCTGTTCAGATTGTATGCTCTTTTGGTGCTGTTTTGGTATCTTATACACCTTATCTCATATGTATTGTCAATAAGCCATTTTAATAAACCTCAGCTCTCAGAGGGTAGAACTGTTTCCCAAGCAAGTAGAAATATTCTTAGTTCTGGTGTATTGGACCTCAGGCAGAACCCTTTCCATGTGCCTGGGTTCTCACTGAATAATGCAAGCAAGTAGATTCAACAGAAAAAAAAATCAGATGGCTGTCTTAGTTTCAATTTCATTTTTATCAGTTTTTGTGAGGTTGATGTTTTTGTTTTATTACATTATTGAATTAACTTTATATTTAAATAATTTAAATGATTAAGTATGTTCCAGTTATATTATGAATTTGCTTTGTAAAGTAGTAAAAGAATCTTAAGTAGAATACTGTTTGGTACTGTAAAAGATTAAGTAAAGTTCCATTTCTCGCTAAAGCCTCAGCCTGCCCTGGCAAAATAGTAAACGCCATGATGATCTTTGATATGGGGCGGTTTATGAGCTTCACCACGTTTTTATGTATGTAGAACACAGCTGACTTTACCTCCGCAGCTCACTCACGAGGAAGGAGTGTGTACCACCTCTTCTCCGTCTGCCTCCGATCTGAACGGCCGCATCCACCCAGCTGCAGGACCGCTGCCCCCTAGGGTGCCGTCAGGAAGTCTCGTATGCGCTGCTGGAGAGCCGGGAGCTGCACTCACACCATGTTTGCCTGGGAGGGCGGGGCATCTGACATGCCTACTGCACTCCTCAGAAGCTTCATGTTCATAAAAGATCTGCACGCTTGCATGCCTTCAGTAACATTTGGCCCAGAATCCTGTGTTCACTCCACATGAAATGTCTTTCTTGTAGTGCACCATGGAAATGTATAGTCGGCATAATAGTCATAGTCCAATTAGTGGCCTATTTTTTTGTCTAAACCAGTGTTTCTCAAGCTGGTCCTTGGCGATCTCCGCGTGTACATGCGTGTGGGACCTGTGAGGCTGAGATACACTGGACTAAATTAAAATTAGGCGGAGAATGGCATCGGTTTTTGCTCAGCGGCTCCAGCACGGATGTGAGGAAAGTCCTGTATCTCTCCATCTTCCCCCAGGGCAGTGAGGAGGGTGACGTGGACAAGAATAAGTGCTGTACATTGTGCAACATGTCCTTCACATCTGCGGTGGTGGCACAGTCCCATTACCAGGGCAAGATCCATGCCAAGAGGCTGAAGCTGCTGCTTGGGGAGCAGACTGCCGTGACAGCCCAAGGTAGGCTCTCCTCGTGGGCTCCGAGTGCTTAACCCCTATCCCGTGTTTGGGGTCAATCTGACCCCAGAGCATCATTAATACTGGACAAATCAGACGCTGTTTGCTTTGTCTGTCTTTGTCTTCACGCAACTAAAAAAAACAAACAAAAGTAGTTTTTCTTGTATTGTGAAGGTCATTGTTAATATGTGCGCTTAGCTACGAGTATGTGCAGTTCATATGGAATTAGACATTAACACAATCAGTTTGCCTTTTCCATGCAGTCTTGGCTAGTTTAATGATGGCACGTATTGTCTTTAGTTATAACACCTCGTTCACCACCTCACCGATCACAGCTCCATTCTCTAATGAGGTCTTCAGAGAAAAGCCTCCTCTGCTCGTATAGCGATTTACATGCAAGCCGCAGAATCCCTGCCAGTGCTTGAGAGGTCTGTGCGAAAAGTCACACAGTCACATCAGGGCTCATACAGACCACCAACTGCCCGTTGCCCCCCCGCCAGCACCCAAGTGCAGGGGCAGGCAGAAAGCAGCAGGTGCGCGATGCCCAATTCTGGAGGCTCAGCTGACCTGTTCACAAGGGAGCGCGGCTCATTCCTTCTGGTGGAATACATTTCAAGCCATAAGCTGTTTTAGATTCAATTACATCTCTGTACACCTCTGGGCGATGAGGAGTTTGCCGTTGACGTGAACTGGAACAGCTGCCACCTCCGAATCCATAAACACATTTGAGAGTGCGACTAATGATGAGGGGAGATGTGGGCATGCGATTTTCTGTCTGCCTCCACTCCTGAGATACTGTCAGGTGATCCAGAATCTTACCTCCTTTCCTCCTTTGGCCTGTCTGGGGATCCAGGCTTTGCCCTTGGCTGCCAAACACTGCACAACTTTTTCAGATCAAAGATGCTATTTTTCCCAGACAGCGAAGAGCTTTGCATTGAAGATTCTGCTCTTTCTGATGATTTCTGATTTGTACAAACTTATTTTTCCTATACAAAAACAAAACAAGTTTAAGGTACTTGTAGATGTAGAGTAGTCTTTGATATTCAGACAAGGAATGATGCTATTGTCGTTTTGCCGATTTCCAATTTTTGTTTACCCATCAATGAATCTTCCAGTTGCTTAAGCAGTATTAGGTCATGTAGGGGGTAGACGCTGTCCCAGGAAGTACTAGGTAAACAGCAGTCAAGCCCCCTAGGCGGGATTCCAATCCATCACAGGATAGTAATACAGCCTAGCCATGAGTCTATCTCTAGTGGGTGAAATTTACCCCAAAAAACACAAGCAAACTCCACTAGCACATACTAAGCTGTTTAATGATTATGCATTACCCTGGAGCTGTGAAGCAGTGTTAGGGCTCACTGTGACACGGAAAAATCTGGCTGCTTTTGTCAGACCTGCTTGCCATCGCTCTCCATTCTTCCATTTTTCCGTAGAGATATTTCACATTTTTTCGTCCTGTGCTTTTGACCATATCTCCAGTGTGATTTTAAGTAAAGCCTGATTTTGTTTGCTTAATGCATTTATGTAACTTGTAGCTAATAATGTATATTGCATAGGATCCCATATTAATATTTCATAGCTGTTTTCAAATCCAGAATTTCTTAGCATTTTGTCAGGTGTTTGCTGCTGGTGTTGCCGAAGGTCGGAGGAGTCAGAATCTCCATTCCTTTCTGCCGCAGTGAGAATCTCATAAGCTCCAGACGCTGTAGCCAGGTAGTTCCTCCAGCGGTTGTGCTTCAGGAACACTGTGTCATCCTCCTCCGTGATCATGCTGCAGTTTGGAGGTGCGCGCAAAAAAATCATCCTTTCACCCTGCATCAGTGTCCATGCCAGCCAGCCTAGAGGGCATAATTGGCCCAAAAATGAGATGAGAGGGGGGCCGCCACACATTTATGTCGAAGCTGTGCCTGGCCAATCGTTTAACGTCAGCAACATAAAACTACGAAGTGCCACTTTTAATTTATTAGCGTTTCTGTATTTGTGTTGTTTCTGTCTGTTGTATATCACCTGAAGTCTAGGGTCTCTGGGGGCCCTAAGCAAAAAAAAAAAAACTCCATGGGGCCTCCAACTTACCTCCCTCAACATGGCAAAATGTATTACCGTTATTTTAACGTGAAGTCCAAATTAATAATACCAAAAAAAAGAATTTAATAAACACATAAATAAATATACACCTATAAGGCAGATTTGATGCTGCAATGCAATGTAATGTAATTATAATGTAATTAGTAGACCAGACGT
This sequence comes from Petrocephalus schoutedeni, assembly GCA_026780765.1. Taxonomy (NCBI): domain Eukaryota; kingdom Metazoa; phylum Chordata; class Actinopteri; order Osteoglossiformes; family Mormyridae; genus Petrocephalus; species Petrocephalus schoutedeni. Next base: position 13,593,437 of record JAODKL010000040.1, on the reverse strand, counting down.
TCTGGTTATTAATTTTCTTTTGAGAAATTAGCCATGACTAATTTATTCTGTTATTATTATATATTTGTTCGTTTGCTGTGGTATAAGCGAAATAAATCACTTTGTGATGCGCAGTTATTTGAAAATAATCACCTCCAGCTTGGTTAGCATTACATCTGGTTGTCGTTTATTACTTTCACATAACACCTCGTCGTGGTTAATCTTTTAAGCATAATATTTGTTTCTGCATGTGCAGGAAGCGGTTGTATATGAAAAATGCAGCCATTTTATCTGCTTGGAGTCTCCACTTTCAGGACCTTCCTACAAGAATAACGGAATGTGCTAGAAAGCAATATATAGCTGTCTCTTCATTGAGCAACTTGGTCTATATTCAGGGCTGGTGAAAGCACAAAAGCACCCAGAAGCTTGTGTGGTCTAGGTTGCTTGCGTGGTCTAGGTTGCTTGCGTGGTCTAAGTTGCTTGCGTGGTCTAGGTTGCTTGCGTGGTCTAGGTTGCTGTTACCAAGAGGCTTTCCAGCTGTCTACATCTGGCTAATGCTTCCAAGCTTCAGCCAGTGTTCTAGGGCAGGGGAGTGGGCATGAGTGTTGTACTTTGATGGAGTGCTCCAGGAGAGTGCTCCGCTCCCCAGAGTGAGAGTCGACACCCTTACACTGCCATTACCCTCATTAGGCTCCCCCTTGATTGCTTCTGCTCTGTGGGTGTGTTTCTGCATTGCTCCGACAATAAGTCCCTTCAGTGGGTGGATTCTAGAACCTTCCTGACAACAAAAGTGTAATAACATTTTTAGATTGCTATAGCCTGGGTTACATTTCACATAAAATAACAGTGTGCGGCTTTAAAAAGAAGTGAATCCAATGGTCTAATTATAGCATGGCTCTGTGTTAAAATTAGTTAGAAAGGTACCTGCTTAATTGTTATGTAGTGTGTATTAAGTAGCTCAGTGGTTAGGACTACAGGGGTGTAGTGTGAGTGCTGTTGATGTCCCAGGAGGTGTTTAGCTTTGTGATCTTCAAAAAAGATCCCATGAGGAAGGTGACCAAACTGTAACAAGTAAAATATTTGGCTAGTTAAAAATGGTACAGTTCTAACTCGTGAAAAATGCATTGCAGAATTGCAGAATATGTTGAAATGGTTCCATCTGATTGATTAGCATGGGGACCGACCTAGTTTCAGCTAAACACATTTAAGAATAGGCAAGAACGTTTTGTGCACGTTTTTTTTTTTTATTTCTGCTTTACATTTTACAATGTTTTTTACTATTGAGTTACTCATTGGTGATGTCATTGCTCGTGTGTTACTAAGAAGTGTTTAACAGTGATCCTTTGGCAGGTGGCTCACCTCACAGCCGCTTTCTGACAGATTAGCTCGTTAGATTTACCATCTGTGTCTGACAATTCAGAACAGAATTCCAACTGAGTGAGCGGAGAGTAGTCATCAGTCACACTGACACTCAAAATTAGTCCAGAGAGCTTTCTAGCAGATACCGCAAAACCAGCCAAATCTTGGGGGAGGGGATAAATGTGAATCTCTATATGTCACCGAAGTATTCCTCTACGCAAATCAGTTTGTCAGTTTAGGGTCAGACGTCAGTTTAGGTCAGTTCCATTCTCATGTGACACCCACATCGATATTTGCAGTCCGTAATGTTCTCCGGTGCATAGTTTAGATGGACTTTTGTCCTCCCACACACTCTGATACATTGAGCTGTGCTGGAATGCTCCTGCACTCAGTCTTGTGAATCTGACATAATGTGGCAAATGTGTTGGGGATGTCATATATCATCATGTATAATTCTGGCAATAGGAGTGTCAAATACGAGTGCCAGGATGTGGGGTAGGGGAGAAATGCCGGGATGTGGGGTAGGGGAGAAATGCCGGGACGTGGGGTAGGGGAGAAATGCCGGGATGTGGGGGGGATAGGAGGAGGTGAGATACATACAGATGGATTTGAAGAGAAAGATCAGAGAGAAGCGGGATTAGATGGAGAAGACTGAACATAACCGCATGAACGAGTGAGGGTGATGCTGGCTGTGCCCAGGTGGATGGTCCTGGCAATGAGCACAGGGATGGATCAGAGGAGTCAGACCTGTTCTGACACTGGCACCTTTAGCCCAGTAGAGGGGCCACACAAAGTCATACCTGTCTTAGGCCACCCTGCCCCACAATGAGTGCTGCTTGATCTTCATCATCAGTCTCTACCTTTATCCCAGGTATCTTCAGTTTGGAAGAGATTTGGGATGGCCAAATATGGGCAAGGCAGTAGGCCCGGATGGTATCATCCTCCCAGTGCTTAAAGCCTGTGCGTTCCAGCTAATAGAGGTTCGGCGACCCATTTAATCTGTCGTCGATCTAATAAAAATGCATTTATGATGCTAAAACTATGACAAAATGCACTGACACTTTCAGCAGTGAATAAAGAAGGGACGGAAATGTCAGGAAGAGATGAATTTGAAACGGATCAGAAGCAGTACCTGTACGTGATGTTGATTGTAGATGTTTATAATGTTTATCTATCTGACTTCAAGTGTATAAACCCTGCAGTTCTGTCTTTAAATTCTGTGATCTTTTTCTGTCTGTGCTAGGCTTGGGGAAATTTTATCGTGAGCGATCCTCTTCCAGCTTAGCAAATATTATTTTTTAAACTGAAAAGTTGAAAATACCAATACAGGTGTCCTTTGAAAATACTGTCAAAGTGCCATTTATCGCTTTGTAATCTCTCAGCAAATTAGATACCATCCAACCCTAGTCAGGCTGATTTTAGGTAAAAAAAGAAACTGACAAATGGATACATGTTATATTTGATGGAAAAGAAAACAAGACTCTGGGCAAGCTGTGTGAAGCAGTAATGACAGGGAAAACAGAAATGTGAGGCGCATTGAAATGAATAGAAACAAATAGTTGATTTTTCTTTTGAGACAGTAATGAACTGAGTTTGCTGTCATGAACTGAACTCATTACAGAAATAAGCACAGCCCTGTTGATTTCCACTAGCCTGTGTTTGAGAGGATACTTCCCTTTTCTTTATTCAGTTTCTATTCACTTTTTTGTATTTTATGCAGATGCATATGAAGATGCATAATATGCGAGTATTTTAAGACTAAATTTTGGTTTTATTTATGTTTTACTTAATGACATTTCATATAAAGCCGTTTTCGAATTGGTGCTATGTTTCAAATTACAGCCTTCACAGCTACATCTGTTCAAACCTAATACCATACTATATTAATGGCTTTACATGTTTCCTTCTGGAATCTAAAAAGGATATAGTGGGCCAATCTGTGTGTGTGCATCTGTGTGCACATTTTTGTAAGTATTACATTGTGGGGACCAGATTTCCCCACAATGTGATAAATACCTGTAAATTTGTACCTCGTGGGGACATTTTTGCAGTCCCTCAAATGCAATTAAAAAACTAAGAATGCCAAAAATCTTCCATTTTGTTTGGTTACTTAAGGTTAAGAATAGGGCTGGGTAGGGGTTAAGTTTGTCATTGTTGGGATTAGGGTTTTTCCCCATAGAAATCAATGGATGGTGCCCACATAGATATGAATACGCACACGTATGTAAGTACAGAATATTACATGAAATTACATTCAAATAAATGTGAAAATTATGTATTAGTTAAATGTATTAGTTAGACTAAACCTGTTAGTTTCATTCACTGCTTGTACTGTTGATTTAGTTAACTAAATGTTTTGTAATTTTCATTGATTAAAACTAGACTGCAACTAAAAAAAAAACATATGACTAATATATGTCAAGAACTAAATTGCATCAGAAGACTAAAACTAAATCAAAATATTCTCTCAAAATTAACACTGCTACAGAGAAAATCGGACGGAGGACTCCTGTACTAAAGAAGCGATACCCCAATAACATTAATAACTATAAACTGGTGGCTCTGACATCTTATAAGAAGGAGATACTTGATTGGCTCAAACCACTCATGAAGGACTCACCAGTCCCACTATAATCTGCATATCAGGTCCACATCGGTGTGGAAGATATTATCCTAGTTTTGCGTCGAGGAAGGAAGAACAGAGAAGTACGGAAGTCTGGTGCTGGGTTTGTTGGTTTGGTGTGATGCAACCCAAGAACCACCTGCAAGTGTTGGAAAGATGAAGGAACGACTGTCACCATCGGAGGAGAAAATATAGAATTGGTGCTGTAAGTGGAATGGTCTCTGCGTCAGTGACAGGCTGGACAATCGCGATAGCATGGAGGAGGTCTACAGCAATAGCCAAGAGTAGTGATTAGAAAGTTTTACTTGGTTAGACTAAAGTCCTTCAGTTTGTGAAGAAAACTGCCGCACATATTCTGCCAGTCCATCATAGACAGTGTTGTTCTTAATATCACGTTAATAATAAGGTAAAGGAGGCTGGTAGCTGAATAAACATTCGAGGAATACTCACCCTGTCAGCCAGCTAGGGGGGAGGTGTGTTCATATCAAGGTGAAGGAGGCTGGTAGCTGAATAAACCCTTGAGGAATACGTATTCTTAGTGGACACCTTTTGACTCCTCACAGCGCTGCTCTACCTGCACTGAGCATCCTCCTTCGTACCTCACTTGTACCACCAGCACTCTTCTATATGTACTGTATCTTATCTCATTCCCCTGCATGCGTGGTGCAGTTTGTCTGCAGAAAGCAGAAAAAGGTACCAGGGCGCTTCTTTGCATAAGCAGGGCTAATGGAGTTCTGGAGTGTTGCTGAGAAGCGTCTCCCTTGAGACCTTTGTTTTCAGCCAAGTGGGTCAATAAGACTAAGCAAAGGTTCCCACCCCACTCTCTCCCTACCAAGGCTGCATCCATTCTGTTGGATTGGTTCTGCAGAGAGTTATCTCTGTCTTTGAATAGGTTGCTTACAGTTCTAACAGTTATTGTGTTTGTCTGTGTATCGACATCCTGACAGCTGAACCTTTGCTCTTGATGACATGGATGCAATTAAATGTGTGCACAGCACACAAGTGTAAGCTTTCTACAGCAGATTAATTGCATTACAATTATTTTATTTTCTCTAACGATTTCAGGAATGTGTACGTGTTCATTTGTTTGAATATCTGCATGCTTTTTATGAGATTAAGTTGTTTTAGCTCCATACTACAGACGGCCAAAAGTATAAAACAAATCAACTAATCAGAAAACACAACAGCAATTCAGAACACACAATGGGAAATCAGAAAAGACAACATTAACTGAAACTGGAAAAGGTAGGTTCTTATTGAATTGCATGGCCTTGTCCCAGAATCGAAGCACAGTGCTGTGTGATAAGAAAGAACAGAATGGGTAGCTTTGCAGTGTACCTGATCTTGTGTGCCCAGTAACCCTATAAGTAGGTAGTCTGATGGATCATTTCCAAACCTTGCAGGCTCCTTGTATGTGTAACGATCTGGTATTGATAAAAGTTTGAGACAAATTGCACCAGAGTTGAAGCAATGCCACTTAATGGCACAATGGGAAGGAGGACCAGAGAAAACATTTAACAATTGAGCATAACTCAAAAAGTTTTTGGCTGTTCTTTTTAAAATGTTATCAGTAACAATCCGTGAGCCAGTCACGGGAATTTAATTGTATCTGTAAGTTTGAGATCCACTGGTATAGGTGATGATCGGAGGCACATAAAAGGAGAAGCAGAAAACAGCTGCTTTGATTTGGTAGAACCCATCGCCCAGCTTCCCACATCCCATGGCTGACAACATAGTCACTCACAGTAGCCCTGATTTCATTGGTTACCTTGTCCCCAACTCCCCGTCTCATTTCTGCTTACTTCTTCACCTCCTTGTCCTCCTCTTGCTTCTTCATCTGCTCTGCTAGTTCTCACCCCGCTTACTCTCTGTCCAATATTTACCCCCATTGTTGTCAAAACAAACATTTGCCTGTTATGTAGGAATGTAGAGACCAGTGTTTACAGTTTTGCTAGGAGAGTGTCATTAATGTCCAGGGAACATAATGTTGTCGTTCCTACAGTATCTAGCTTTTCCTTATGAGGTTAGTCCTATTGGCAAATCCAAATGAGTACAGCAGGCATAAGGTGGTGCTTTAGCTGTAATGTAGGAATGTAGGATTTTATACACATGTGGCCATGGAGGTGGATCACCTGAATTCAATGATTTGGAGGGGTCTCCCAATTCTTTTGGCAATATAGTGTAGCAGTAGAAATACCAAGGTTCATAACTGTCTCTACATTCTATTTAACAGGGAGTGACTTGTATGATGTAAAAGATAAAATTAGATTAAAATCACATTTTAATGCAATAAACACATGGGGGGAGAGCATAATCCCCTTACTTTCCACTTTGTTTGTTAGATATTCATGCAGATATTGCCAGACGAAAAAACTGTATTTTTATCTAAGAAAGGTAAAGATATGTAAAGTATATTCCAAATAAGTCACAGAGCCACTCAAACTGAAAGGATTTAGATGAGATAGCTTTTGCAGCTGTGATTAGTTTGCTTTTGGATTAAACCATTAATTAAAAAAAAAAAACATTTTTGAATTCATTTTTCTTAGTGTGAAATGATAAATCGGAAAATGTATATATTTTTTTACTGTTAGGTTTTATAGTTCATATTTACAACATGTGTATCTGGCCGTCTTTTTTGGACTAGTACCTTGAACTACTTTTGAACTTATAAAACGTATTGTAAAACACTGTGCTATTTAATTTTGGGACCCACAGTTGGGCTATGTAGACTGAGGCTTTGGCACAGTAATTATATCAGGACAGTTAATATACCCTATGGTGAAATTATACTGATTATGACTAATGGGCCATGGGAGGCCTCTCTTCTCGAAGAGTGTAATCTCTCTCAGTATTGTTTCAAACATTTCTGCAGTTATCGTGCATGAGATCTGTTACCTACTTTACTTCCTCTGTGGAATAAACTTGCTTAAAGGGGAAAAACACATGTTGAATTCTAGTTGTATTCTCAGCTTATCAGATGCAATTGCTCAGATGTTTCTCAGCAATGTCTCAAAATGAAAGTGTAAGTATGAGGACGAAGCATCAAGAACACTGCAGTTTCTAATAAAACCTTCACTAAAGAAAAGCCATATCCCCCCTGTCGCATACCAACATGACAGTGCTGTACAAGTAGTGAATGATATGAAAATCTAATTTAATCTACATGCCCCAAGTTTTAATAGGCTTTCAATGACCAGACAAAAATCAACCACTTCTTGACTATGACTCTTATTCAACCAAAACCAGGATATTAATTAGGGATGTGCTGATCTCTCCAAATTGAGCTATGGAGAGCAGTAGTCCTTAAACAAGTTCCAGTAATCTGGCTTTGTTGATGGGGCCAGTATGGCTGTTCCCATAAATTAGATGGATAAAAATCACTCTGGCAGCTAAGCATTTCATTTACGTTTCTTTAGCTGAAGCCTTATCGAACATGACCTCCATTATAGAGCAAGATTTTCTTATCCTATGTTTTGCAAAGACTAGCTGTGGTGTAGGCAACCTATTTTAAAAGATCTAATAGCTTGTTCAGTCCAACAGCCTCTTCTTTTTTCAGCCTTTCTGCCCATAAAGACATAGTTGAGCTGAAATAAAGGATGATTTGAACAACACCAAAGGAGTGTTTTATGAATGCATTTTTGTTTGGAGTAGATTGACATTCATTTGTATTGAAACTATATATTTAAATTTCATATCTAATATTTACCAATGTTCCCAATTTAAAAAAAGTGTTTTATTAGGAATAGTACATTGTATTCAGTCTCGCTACACAAACAGCATTTTGATTATTATCTCTGAAGGTTCTATGCTAAGTTTCCACTTCTTTCAAGCTCATATGTACAAAATTCTTGCTTAAAGTGAACATAAAATGTTTGTTCAATGGGTAACAATTTCTGTAAGCCCATATTCATAATTTATAAAAAGAGGTTCTTATAATTCATTGTAACACATTCATAAAGTATTATAAACAGCTATAAATATTTATAAAATCATAATACATTACAGCCATGTTTCTCATGCATTATGAATGCTCTGTGAAGGTCTCATCTATAATGCACTATAAATACCTTCATAATGCATTATAATGGTTAGTGTATGGCTTAAGTACGGTGGCCGAGAGAGCTCAACGCGCTGCAACTTCAGAAAGCACATGCAAACAGAAAAAACCACAACAAATTAAGAAAACGTCTTCATCAGTTTGACAACACAGGCGCTGCAAATACGGAAACGCGCTGCAAATTCTCACAACACAACCAAACACAGAAACG
>JAODKL010000040.1:13570680-13583106 GCA_026780765.1 Petrocephalus schoutedeni | reverse complement strand
GTGCTCGCCCCAGTGGCCAGTGCATCCTCTGCTTTTCCTTCGGTGCTCGCCCCAGTGGCCAGTGCATCCTCTGCTTTCCTTGACGCATTTCCTACATTCTCAGCAGTTTTAAACAGGAGAAAGATGCGACTTTCTGCTGTCACTTACATCTCTGCTTCTTTTGGTTACTCTCACTCTAAAAGTGGAGCAAATTCTGCATAATAATAATACAACTTTCTAGCTCCCTTTTCCAGCTACTGCCCAGTGATAATGGAATATGACAGTTTCTCGTGTGAATTGAAGGCCTTTCTTTATGAATGTAGGTGGACAGCAGTGAAGCTGGAGAATACAGCGCTGTAAATCAAGCCTGCCTTCTGCTGATATCCTGCACCAAAAATTTGCTGGTCGAGCTTGACTGTCCCATTGTCTTAAGCATTTCCACTGCCAGTAGCTAATGGGAGATTAGGGCATTTAAGTGGGCCTCAGTAAACGTTGTGTCTGTTGGGGAGGACTGAGCCATGGAGTGTTTGATTAACATGAGTGCAGTGGGAATTGGGTGCTTGCTCTGGACTTATGGTGCTACCCATGCATGAAGGCTTAAATGGGCAGCAATAAAAAGAAGCTGTTTTCCCTTATGTGAGTTGCAGTATACATTTTCTTCTTCAGATGGAGAAATCCTTATTTTTTGGGGTATATGTGTTCATTTTTACAGCTTCAGGTTTACTCTATGAACAAGTTAGGATGTATTACTTATTTTGCTCAAAATCCCTAATAACCTTGTCCTGTTTGTAATGTAGCAACACTTCATTGTAATAATTCATTGTAACACATTCATACAATATATTTCACGTGGCTATAACTATTTATAAAAAGGCATAACACATCATAGTCATGTGTATTATGAAGCTCTCGTCTGCAATACATTATAGATACCTTTATAATGCAGTACAAGAATCTTAATGCTTATTCAGACCATTACATTGCATTACGAAGCTATCTAAAGTGCATTATAGATGAGGACTTCATAAAGCATAAAGCATATTATTCACTATGAATGTGTTAAATTACTAAAACCACGGCCTTAAAGCGTTATCTGAAATGTAGCTAAGGTTAGATGCTGACATCATTGGGCCGGCCTCCGACCCTGTGCCTTTCCGTTCCCCTAGACGTGACACCCAGCCCGGTAAAGACGCCCCGTGAAGCATCGCTGGTGAGCCCGCCCCGGCAGCCGAGGGACTCGGACCGCTACTGCCAGCTGTGCAACGCCTGGTTCAACAACCCCGGCATGGCTCAGCAGCACTACGACGGCAAGAAGCACCGGAAGAACGCGGCTCGCGCCGACCTTCTGGAGCAGCTGGGGAAGACGCTGGACTTTGGGGAAATAAAAGGTACGGGCACCAATAAGGAGAATTCCCATTAATGTTCATTTATATCTGCGTGTAGAATCCCATTACAGAATCCCAGTAATCCTTCCCGATTATACTGTCCATTCGTCAAGGACAAGGGAAACATTCAGAACTATAACAAGCCACAAGTGTTTTACTCAGTCCACCTAAAACATTTTTTTTTTTCCGTTTGTCATGATGTATTTAAGAACAGTAATCAACTTTAATCTACTTTAGGTGGTATGTACACCCAGAAGGTAGCCCTCCAGTTGTTTACCGTGTATATAATCGGGACAGTCCTCAAATGGCTTGTCTTTTATTTCTTCAGGAGAGACTAATAGCAGAAGCGAATGGTAAATCTGCGTACAGCCAGTGCCTGATAATGTCACTCAGCCTTTTCCCCGGCTGAGATTAGATTGTAGACCGTCTGCTCTGAGAAGTGAGGGAATTCTGCAGCGCCCGTCCGCGGACTGTCTCCTCCGGCGTCCCGGGTCACCCCGTGTGTCCATGGGACTCAGGGCACAAACTGCTTATATTGTGCTTATGCAGACGGAAGAGATCTGCATATTTTTCACGCTGGCACTTCCGCCCTGCTTATGACAAGGACGGGATTAAATTGTGCTCCAGATTTTCTCTGTATTTTTGCATGCCTAATGCTGCAGTGTGGAAGGAGGTTTGTAAGAGAAAACACCGGAATGTTTTTGGCTGGCAATGGCATACACAAACTCACCCTTGTGTAATTCAGTTTTTTATCCATTTGTTTTAGTGAAGTGTTTTTTCTTCTAACTGCCAAGAGTCAAAATCCTTTAGGCACGGATGTTTATGTCAGCCATGTGCGCCCTCAGTGCTAATGCTTCTCTAAAATGAAAGGCCCAATAGCATCATAGCACCTAGTGCATAATATTTATGTAATAGTATTTATGCTTTTCCTGTTTACCCCTAAACGTTCCAAAGCATCTGGAGGAGAGCAGAAGTTGAGAGATACAAGCGTATTATGAAGCCGGGAGATGGCGTAGTGAAGAAACTCCGGGTTGGACTGAAACTACACGAGTGTTCAGGGATTTAGGAGACGTGGCGGCTGATGGTCCTGGTTCTGATTGTTCTGCATCTATTACATCCTGACTGTTTAGTCTAACTGAGGCTGTATATGTCTCCCTGAGGTATTCTGTTCACTCATGTATAAAATGACTAGGCTGTTTGTTTTACTATATAACCAGCCATTTCTTCAATCAAAAGCCTTTTTTTCAATCAAGAGGAAGAACTTTTAGTTAATTATATCCCCTTAGGTTCTGCTTATTCTTTCATTTAGGGTCTATTAAAAATTCTGAGCACCTCCTTTGTGTCTTTTGTGGGGTATAAGTAAATATTCTCGACTTTCAAACTATTTCTGATGGAAACTAGTCTTGGACGTGTACTCTGCAGTGGAGTTGTAACAGGCTTCTGTGGAATGTTAGTGCTGGGAGATTTATGCACCCAGTCACCAAGGTATTTTCCTCCTTCGAAAAGGCTGATGAGGCACATTTAAAATAGTTTTACTGTAGTGCAGTTGTTTATCTCTTATAGACTGAAGTCAAGGATTTTTATGTGTTGTGTAAAATTAATGGAAGTGATATTACTAGGCTTAGATGCATAGATATTATTACATAAATATTACAGCCAGGCTTGAGCTTTTCTAGCCATTTTGTCTAAAATGAGATGCTACCTTAGCATCTGGAAGCCCTGGTAATTTCAATAACAGATTCCGTCTGACACAATTCCCAGTCATTCATACACAGGAACCATAGGCAGTGGCTTTTTAACTGGGAACTGTGGGAATTCCCATGCAGCCAGTCTTCCATTTTTGATATTTGATATTCACAGGAGCTACCTGTTATCTTCACACACCCAGGTACAGTACTGTACCTCACACCTTGGCTCACCATATCTCAAAACAGTACATTTTCATGTACATTGGCCCTCAAAAGCTTTGATAAGTCTAACTGCCGCGTCCCCTCCCTCCTCCCTGCCCCTAGTAACTGAAAGGCCTTTATTTATTCTCATGCTTCCTTGGGTCTTATCGCCATAAAACTGAGGCTGCAGACTGCTATGCGACCTGAAATTCTTCCCAGAAATTTTGCATCTGGAGCCTATGGAAATACCGCATTAATTACATGATGTTAATTATCTTCTTCTATCGGGAAGACAGAACTGGGTTAAGATGTGGTTACTCATGATCCACTATAGATTTACAGCAGAGGCCAGTGGTTTTTGTCTCACGTCCAGAATGCCGATATACTGCTCTACCCATCTATGCACGTTCAGCTGTCCATTAGAATTCCACCGGATGGAAATTCATGATGAGATAATGAGAAATTATACGATTGCGCTGCACGATTATGACTCATCCTTTGGCCTGCCAGTCATAGCTATTGACAAATCGCCTGATTCTTGGAATTTTTCTTAACTCTTTTTTTCTTTTCTCAAGCATGGCATCCTTCTGATATACACAACGTATCGTATCAAAAGCAGCCTGGCAGTGTGGGTTTTTTTCCTGGAACTACATAACCCTGAAGTTGGCCTCTTACCTCCTTAGTAACAGACTAAAGGTTTATCTATGCACAGCAAATGCATCTAGGTGGAATCAGGGGAATTTCAACGCGCTTGGATTTGATTAAATATCAAAGCCCATTCAATCAGAGGTATTAACCCTTTTCCCGTGATAATTTCCCCATGTGAAATTTGCGTACCGTTTAATGATGCTCTGGGGTCAGACTGACCCCAAACACGGGATAGGGGTTAAGTCAAATTAAAATGGGGAGTGCTATCTTTGACGTAATGTGAGTTGTATTTAGAATACATCCATCCATCCATCCATTTTCCTACCCACTTATCCTGTTCAGGGTCGCGGGGGGTCCGGAGCCTATCCCGGAAGCAACGGGCACGAGGCAGGGATTTAGAATACATTACTTTATTAAAATGAGAATGATTCCAGCTTCTATAACTTAATGCTGAAAGTGGAATATGCAGATTGTCATGATATACATTATGATTGTTTTGCTTCATGCCTTATTTTTATATAGATCTATGGTTTCTCTGTCCCGCTATGGTATGTTTCTTTGTGTGTCAGTGTTTTAGCAGGAAGCTGATTCTGTAATGTTGATGCTAAAGGTCGTGGGGGTTTATATTGCTATTCATTTGAACTGGATTGAATCGAATGAAATCGAACAATCAATACTACACATTTTGCCTACATTTTGCTGCACCGGTCTCAATATCAGCTTCACATTAGTTTGAATTCTTCTGGGTCACTTCAGAATGAGTTATATGTTTTATTGTTCAGTTTTTGCTACGCTATCCCCTTGGCAGATTTCTGGTTTTTGCTAGCATATCATTGACAGTATTCAATTTAATATATTGAATTGAATTTATTTGATATACATGACTCACTCTCAGTATCAATTCAGGATGCGTGCTTTTTTTTTACTGCATATTGAATTCCTGTTCACACCAGACAGAAAATATTACTTTTATAAATATTTCAGTTGATTTTATGGAGGAATGTTAAATGTAATTATGAGAGGATTGGGTGCGACTGAGACAAGTAAATCAAGGCAGATTTGGTTTTGGAAGTGCTTTCTCATAGCTGGATATGTAGTGTAATCCAGCAACCCCAGGGTCACGAGTAATTAACTTATTTCTCAGCTTGCTTGTATTTTTTAAAAGCCGAAGTTCTGAAGCATTGCAGCAGCTCTGAAAATTATTTTAAGCATTATGAAATCCCGTATCTGCCTGTTGTGCTTTTCTCTTTGGTGAGAGACGTGGTGAGATGGGGCTTGTTTTAATGTCACTGCAGTGTGAGCAGAAGCTGCAAATCTGGGATCTTTCTCTCCCAATATTTTTGGGGGGTTGCTATCGGTTTTTGGGATTATTTTAGTCGGCCTTTTATATCTTGTGAAAGGAATCATATTGCACATTGCATGACAGTGAAGGCTTAAATACGCCTTTAACCAGTAGGTGGATTTTTTTTGCCACAGTCAGCAAATAGAAGAGAAGTTTTTGCAGAAACACCTGGAGAAGTATTACTTACTGTATCTATGTTTTCATAAAGTTCACAATGTTTTCATTTCAAATTATTGTGTGGCAAGCTGACAAGCAGGGAATTTGAATTTCATGGGCACTTACCTCCAGCACTTTAATAATTTTTCATTAAATAGATCTATTTTTCTGCATTAAACATTGACAGATTGAAAAGGCATTGCATTTTAACTATTGATTTTGTGATCATAAATATAATATTATAAACATGTGGGTGGACATGGTAATAGAAACACATAATCATATATTAATATTAAGAACTTAGTAGAGAGCAGTGCCAAACTTTGCATTTAGAACAGCTACGGTCCTTTTCAGGAGTTTTCCATAAGGCTTCAGTGCTGTTTAGAGCAGCTAACTGAGGAGGCCTAGGGAGGCTCCTGACTAGTTACTGGTGTTGAGGAAACCACTCTTGAATTTGCTTAGCATTGGGGGGGGAGGCATTATTGTCTTGAAATGTTGGAGCATTGTGAGGGAAGTGTTGGCACTATACTGTCCCGTAGAATGGCCTCCTACTCCTTGGCTAATCCATGCCACACAATCACTGGCCACCGCAAGATAGCTGCCGGTAGGCAATTGGAAGCATCCGTTGTCCCTCTCCAAATGTAAATTGATGTCAGTGAACTTAAACTTGTTAAGTCTGTCCTCGTTGCCACTGCTTTCCTCTCCTCTTCTGATTGCCTTGCAGATTTCTGACTGATGAACCTGTAATTCTTTGCCCTTAATGGCACTCTGTGTCCCCATGTGGCTTTGAAAACTCACATGTCAAAGTGCTGATTGGCAGACCTCCTCTATAAGTGGCACATACCACAAACTGGCATTCACCCTAATATGACTCACCTTTGTAAATGCATCTGTCATTGTGATTGAGTCACTTCAAAGTTAAAGTCCTCTTTCATGTGATACTTCTGTTAATTTGCCCACCCCCGTCACATATGTGGCTGTTATGTAAACCATTTGCATGAGATTTATTGTTTGCAGCTAAGGGAGCCGATCGAAAGTGTCTAGCCTGGTGTCCTGCTTCTCCCAGGCTCTAACGGAGACTGCGGGGCTGTAAAAACCAGCAAAACTTAGGGCGTCACACCAACTTTGCCTTTAAATGGTTCCGTGGCAGAACCATGTGCCAGAGTGGCAGATGCAATCAGGCTGATTAATGCACTACTGTTAAATATTTCAACCTTACAGAGAGCTTTAATGGAGCAGAAAACATGCTCCATCTGTCTGCAGGACCACTGAAGCTTTCATGAAAAAATCCTGCACACATACTCACACAGACAGAGTTGCAGTTCGTTCCAGATAGAAATGTTCACGATATGCCAAGGTGGCTGGAGGTTACTGCTGTAGCCTCACACTTCCAGGGTTGAGGGTTTGACACAGTTCTGTTTGTGCGAAGCTCGCACAGCTGAAGTAATGCAAAATGACACTTTTCAGAAATGAGATAACTGTCCATCTGTGACCTTGTGCAAAGCAGGACCTGGAAAGAACTTCAGGTGGTTGGTGCAGGTCTTTTTTGTGGTCACATTTTGTCGATTCACCTTTACAAGAATCACTCACACAGTGTCGCAATGAGATCAGCAATGTGGGCACCCAAACCTCAACGTTTAGTGGGCGATATAAATGAATACAAATGTCAAACTAAACCGAAGCCACGAGGTGCATCCTTTATTTTCACATTTTGTCACAAGCTGTAGAAAGACCCAGAAAGGAAAACAGGAATTGTTTCACACAGATGGCTCACTCAATGTGTCCAATTTTTATTTTATGAAAAACAATTTATAATTCATTCTTGCCTCTCTTACTTTATTGGATCCCAGCCCTTTAAGTCCCAGGCTCTTATGAAAGATGCTAATACCTTTAATGAAAGGCTGGAGGACAGTTTTACCCCCAGGCTGACAGCACCTCAGCACCCTACTGCCCTTGGGGATGCTTCACCCTGCCCCAACTACCCCTTAACTCCTCTGAGTAGGCACATTGCAACTCTCCTGTATTTATTTATCTATTCCTGTTTTCACTGTCAATAGCTGTCTGAATACTGCTAACTGTTTACACACCCTCTGAAGACTGTGATTGTATTTGCACACTCTCTGCACTTTACACAATGCTGCTTATGTACTCAGAACATGTTTCATGACCAAACATCATCTAATATCTCTCTGAAGTACTATGGTAGGGAATTTACTTGAAAATAGAACTATTATCACTGTTTATTGTTCACTTGAATGCTTCTTTGCACTTGTCATTCTACTCAACTTTTTTTTCTACTTGCTAAATGTCTTAGGCTGTGTTACATGATTAAATACTATTTATACTACGCGTACGTTCAACCGTAGATCCCAAGATCCTCGCCCTTTCATCTCACTGCGTACTTGTGGTTGCGATGACAATGAAGTTCACTTTGACTTTGAAAATAATCCATTATGAATGATGTTTTTTTTTGTTCCCAGGTCTGAAACGCAGCTACACCTGTGACGTTTGCAGTGTCACGCTTAACTCTGTGGCACAGTATCATGCACACCTACAGGGCTCCAAGCACCAAAACAAGTAAGTAGCCCAGCACCAACCCCTGACACTGATACTCCTCTCCCAGGGACACCCCTGTCCAGTCAGACGATTCCTCCTGGTGCCTGTTAATGTATATCTTTGCGATAAGCAAACTTTCTGTTGCAGGTAATTGAATCGCCATTAAAAAGTATATTATCCTCTGTTTTATATTGTAGTTATGGAGAAAGGTCAAAGAATGCATTTGTTTTTTTCTGTCCTTTAATTGCATTATAGCAACAAAGTTTTTGCCCTCCTACATGACACTCTAGTGAGCCTCCTCTTAAGCTAGACACCAACATTTTCTGGATAAATGAAATAATTGATTGGGTACTGGGCACGCTGCACATATTTAAATAGGCTTATAGAAAAAACAAAATTGATCCATTTCACGCTGCTTTAGCTTGTTAGCATGTAAGCTCGGTTTGAGCTGGTGAACAGCAACGTATTAATGAGGAACATAGTAGTTGGTGACTCTGTGTAGATAAAAGAAAAAAATAGCCACGTTTTCATTTTTACAATGGTAATCAAGTATGTTTACGAAAAGTACCTTGAGGACACTGGCCTCATGGCTGTACAGCTTTGGTCTAAGGACAGGTAACTGAGCCAGTGCTGTGCACTGCAATTTCTTTATTAATTTGTATGTCTGCAGTGTTGCAGCAAACTGGCTCACTGGATGAAGAACTAGAAACTAACCCCATGTTTTATCATGTTGGCCTCTGACAGTCAAGCTGGTTTCTCAGTACCAGATGGGGTTAGGGCTTTAAAAAATTACCCATTGAACATCAAAAGAGAAAATGAAGATGAGTAATAAATCCAATTATAACTGTTTTACGGTTATTTATTTAAACTGTTAGATCAAATAGATTTTTCATTTATTTGGGTCATTTTGTTGTAAACTATAGCAAATCACAAATAAAGCAAATAAAATTTACTTCTTTTTCAGTCTCTGCAGTAGTTTAGTGGATTAACCTCCTATACAAGTAGGGAAAAGTGCCTTATGAATAATTCAGTGCCTAATAAATGAGCTGCTGTCACCGAGGCTGTTGAAGTGAAGCCAATTTATATGCTTCACTTTATTGATGTCAGTCTCTCAAAGCAAATACATTGAATTGGTCTTGACTGTAATATAGATGTGTGAAACTCCACCAATGGTGAAATAAGGCTTATTTTACGCTACTACAGTAATGAGCTGGGCTTTTATTTTCATTTATGAATTAAGAATTTGATAGGATCATATAGTCACATGATCAAAGAAATTCATGCTCGAAGCACCTCCGATAAGACAGATAATATTAATAGCCTTGTTGTGCTCATTGAAATGTGTAGGGCCGTTATGATATCATGCGTGGATTGTAAATTACACATAGATTCGCGCTAACAGTTTTACGCACTGATGTGTAAAGGGGAGCCAGTGACTTGGGAAAAAGAAACTCAGAATAAAACTGCTGGGGCAGCAGTACAGCATTGCATGGCTCTTTCAGTCTGGAGAAGGCACTGATAGCACTGCGATTACGTGTAATAACTGGGCCTTTTTGCACAAACAGAAGAAAGAGGGACAGTCCTCTCCTTCCTGTGGGGCTCCCTTTGCATGCCCTAAAGGTTTATTTCTGCTATTGTTGTATTGCCCGATTTCCACCCTGTACTGGAGATTCCGTGTTGTTTCAGGAGTAGAGCTCTTGATCAGCGTTAACAGGCCGCAAGATCCCTAAATGAATGTACGCCACTAAACACTGTACTGCAGTAAAAGAGTAGAGACTGTGCCTTGTTGCTATATTCCCCTGCACTTAAATTACACAACAGTTTTGGCTGACAGCCCTTATATAAAAATGTCAGTAGCTTTTTGACACTAGATACTTCGCACAGACAAAACGTGGGACAGAGCTAATGTTGGCTTGTGCCCTTGTACACTGCTCGCGGTGCTTCTCGCTGAGCGCCAGCTGCTGCTATTTTTCCCATAATTCCGCTGCATGAGAAGTCCCCTGGCATGGTGCATCTTACCCCCCAATCACATACGAGTAGTGGGTCTTACCTGGGATCCTCCCTGTGTGCTCTATGCACCCTGTCCACACTGCTTCTGATGGGTGTATTTAGGTGAATTCCTGCTTTAATCCAGTTAAAATTTTGCTGAACTCCCGGACGCTTTATCTTGCACAATCAATGAGACATCCCCGCTCTCTCTGAGGTGCACGGAACTACCACATTATTCGGACTGCTGAGGTGTTTGATCGATACTCCACCAATGAGAAAAGTATTGCACCAGGACTTTTCTTCCAAATGGTATTTGACACAAGAGCTGGATCTCTGTACAGTTTTGAGACCTTGCTTCATTATATTTACTTACAGTAATTGGAACGCTGTCTCCCTGAACATGCCTGGTAGTTTAGTACTCTTTAAGTATCTGTGTATGCGCCTGGTACACAAATAGTACTCTTCATTTCAAGGTGGTCTTGAAACAATGTGATAAATGAATTTCTTGGAAGGTGTGATAATCTCAAGTTCATCTCACATAAACAGCATAGCAATTTGTTACCAAAATGTGCCACCAAGTCTGATCTTCAAAAAGAACAGATAACTGGATCCCAGAGGCCTCGGTAAACATATTGTTACACTTACTAGCATGGACTTGGCAATATATAGTATAAATCATTTGTACAAAGCTAATTTACCTAGAAGTTGAGCATCAATGGGAAAGTACTTTGTTTTTGTACCACCTAAAATAGAAGGTCAGTTTCTCTGAGCTGAGAACACAAAAGCTTCTTAGAAAGCGATGCAATGTATTTCACCTTTATTTGAACATAAAAGCCTTTCATTTTCCTGATTGGAAGGGATGGGAGTGTGGCGGAGGATGGGAGTGTGGCGGAGGTTGGGAGTGTGGCGGAGGGTGGGAGTGTGGCAGGGGAGTGTGGCGGAGGTTGGGAGTGCGGCAGGGGAGTGAAGTGTCTGTGAGATTTGTCTTCTCCCCACTCAGTAAGTAAAATATTTCTGAAAGACACTAACCAGTCACCCCTGTCACCATCTCGCGTTCTAATCACTTCCAGCAAGTGTATGGTTTTAGGCTAACATAAATTGTTATAAATTGCTGTTCTTTTGGAGCCCAGCTGCTATGTGTTACAAATGTTATATGCTAAAATCTCACCTGAATGTTTTATTCTCCCTGAAAACCTGATATAGCAGACATTAGAACACTCATTTCCATGGGAATGTATCAGTTCATGAGTGTTTATCTCATTGCTGACGACACAGACATTTAATTGTCCTCATGTCCTTGTCATATGTCTTTGCTGATTCGTCACACTTTGCGTCATTAATAATAATCATACAGACAGATTCTTCCAGCAAATGCAATATATTAAATCCTGTACTGTATCTTTTTTACAGTAGGTCTGGCAGGAAAGGGGAAAATGATGTGCATGTATGTATCTGTGTGTGTGTGTGGGGGGGCTCTCATCATTTAACCTGCATTGGGCCAAGATAAATTTCGGTTGTTAATGCTTGGTTTGCATGATAGAAATAATGTATTGTATTGTATGTTATTTATTTTTAAGATAAAACCCGCATTGCAGCAGTTCTGTAAATGCATTACTATAAGCTAATGAAACAGTCATCTCATAATGTCTGGTTTCACAGACACATGCACAAAAAAACATCTTTTGTTCAGATTTGGTTCAGATTTTTGGCTTTACGAAACCACCTCCACACATTCTATGGTATCCAGCAAATTTCTAACAACGTTTTGGTCTTATAATGGATTTTCAGCTGTTTTGGCAGGAAAATGTAAAACCTGTGTAACGGCAAAAAAATCTGCTCTGTAGTTTCTTGGCCAAAAAAAACAAAATCAGTTTTTCCATGTTCAGTACAAGAAATTGTATTTTTGTTTACTGAAAACCGTTTATCATTGGTTGGTCATTGAACATCTGGCTCACAGATAAGCCCTCAATAATTATTCTAAACAACACACACTCAGAGAACTCTGATTACTGAAAAGCATGGCTGCGTGCTTTTCCCTCACTTATCTTGTATAGTATTTGCAGCAATGGAGCTATAACCTGTAAAGTGCCCTTACATGTCTGCTGGTCCTCCATGGTTATGCTGTGTTATCCTTGCCGTCTGCATACATTGTGCATCTACTTAAGTTGAAGAAGTCTGAAATTAAGCAAGCATCCATCCATTAATTCTCTTACTGCTTATCCTTGTTAAGGTTGCAGGGGTAATGTGTACAGCATATATGCTGGTATACGATCAAGGACACTTAAATAATGCTTAACAATTCATATTGTAGTTGAGTGTCAGTTATTAACAGTAGCTACTGATGTCATAAAAATTATCTATATTTTTATGTATATTTTATGCTGTGAGGGCAGCATGGTGGTGCAGTGGTTAGCACTGTCGCCTCACACCTCTGGGACCGGGGTTCGAATCCTGCCCAGTTCCCTGTGTGTGGAGTTTGCAT
>JAODKL010000040.1:13548996-13570580 GCA_026780765.1 Petrocephalus schoutedeni | reverse complement strand
ATGGATGGATGGATTTTATGCTGTGTCCAGCCTCCTCTCGCCCGTATATTGTGTGTACAATGGAACTGCAGCTGTATACAGTCAGAATGTATGTATAAGCTCCCTTGTCTCTGTAGTAAGTGTCAGACAAAACCAAATTCATTTTGTTTTTCTTTCTGTGTAGCTGGTAGCATGTTGCCCTGGGACATGGGACATAATGGCCTATTTACCTCAAGGGAGCTCCCTCTGATTCCCATCATTCTCCGCATCCTCATGCCCCCCACTGCACGCTGCTTTCACTCTCTGTGCTGCCACACGGAGGGAGTTTAAATTCATTTTTAAGCCCAGCCATCCTGAACGCTCATAGCTACTGCATCCCACTAGTACATGTCCTGCTGCTTGAGGAGGGTGTGGGTGTGGTGCTGTGAGATGATTCTTCTTCCTTCTTTTTCATTGCAAATTGGAGAGGCTTTTTATAATGATGCCAAACCCTTTTCTCTGTGTTGCTTTTCTGCATCCATCCATCGATACATGTGTACATGCATGCATACATACATACATGCATACATACATGTATGCATGCATACATACATACATACATACGTGCATGCATACATGCATGCATACATACATGCATACATGCACACATACATACATACATGCATGCATACATGCATACACACATAAATACGTGCATGCATACATACATACATACGTGCATGCATACATACATACATGCATGCATACATACATACATGCATACATACATACATACAATTCTCCAGTTTATGGTTACAGGGTCCTTTTACGCATGCATTTTTCAAATTATGAGACATTTAAATGGATGTTTAAAAGTAATTTTATTTTAATTAGCTTTGGTTATAAGACTAATGTTAGGAATGATTGTCTTAGAAATTCGATTTCAGTAACAAATGAAAGTCCATGCTATGAAACTTTAAAAAAAACGAAATGGTTATCAATGTTCCATGACTGACCTGTCTAAGCTCAAATTTCCCAAGTGTAAGACTCACCTCTGATTTTGCTCTTTTCGTGTTGCTGCCATGGAATTGCTTTGTTTCTGAAAAAGTCATCTTTGGTGATACTGCAGAATATAAAATGATCCAGATATAACTTAGAACTGCCTTTCCTTTCATCGCTTTGCATTCATTACCCAAATTCCTATGAAGAAAGTGAATTTCTGATTTTTCTGATTTAATTTTTCTAAAAGCAATGAACTCATGTGTTTCTTGGCAGAACAGAAGTTTATTTTTTCAGATTGAAATGGACAGTGTTCAACTCAGTAAGACTGCATGCAAGGCACTCAACCACATAACCACATCAGTTGTACCTTGTTCTGCAAAACAAGAACTCAGGCGAGGGCAGTGGCAATACAGCAAAAACACAAGAGCCAGGCATATTTAAAAGTGCTGGCTAAATGAGAATATCCCAAAAAGCCTGTACCATGAGCTGTCATGCAGCCATCACTGGAAGTGTAGAATTTTAAGGGATTTTGGCTGGAACCAGCTATTGCATTGATTAATTGCTATCCCTTTGACGAATAAAGACACAAATAACTGGACTCATCAGCTTAATATGATATTTATCTTGCTTTTAAATTGTTTATTGAAAGCCTAGCTTCCAAGGAGAGAATTCGTAATTATTATGCAAGCACTTCTATTTTCTGCTATAATCTCTATCCATCCCTTCATCTTCCAGGTGCTTCTCCTAGTGAGGGTTACAATTTGATACAACTCGACAGTGCTTTAGGTTGCTGTTTCTGTTTCTCGTACCAGCCTACTTTGCATGCCCGATTTGCGAATAACCAAAAGAGTGAATGTGACGGGCTTTACTGTATTCCCACACAGCTGACGGAGTTCCCGTGCATCTTTCATAATTTGTCAGGCTAGAGCTACATCTGGTGGATAATCTAATAGATTTCATACTTCCTACCCAAATCACCCCCCCCCCCCAATATCCAACTCAGAGTTTTTGCCCGTATCAGCCAGATATCGATGGCAGGTACAGTGTCAGATTGGTGCCGTCTCTAACCATTATATTAAAAATATGAGTTCAATACAATGGTTCACCATAACAAATGCATGCAATATTTTGTGACACTCATGGAAACATTTCGCCTTTTCCCAAGGTAATGGATCTTTTTCGTAAGCTAGGGACTGCCAATATTTAAGCTTGTTGTTTTCAATTCACATAGAACAATGTTACATTCACACATGCAGTCTTCGATTTGATTTAATTGAAATGGTTCCTGGGTTCGTAATCAGTCGCAAAGGTCTCCCCGTAAATCTGAAAAGAGGTTAAAAAAAAGGTCATTTGGGAAGATCGACACAACCGATGCAACTTAGAAGGGCCACCTAAATAAAAATATTGAGGCTTGTGGAGGAAGCACTTTGCAGACAGATCTGGAGTCCATAACAATTGGCAGTCTGGAAGTCAGTAAGAAAGGCCCCAGGGTTATCTTAGCAATTGATTCTGAAGTTGCATTGGAAGGGGAATCTACAGAACTGATCTCTCACACATCATGCAGCTTTAAGACAAATGACCACAACTTGAGCATTTGAGTAATTGAGGTAGTGACAGTCTTGACCCTCTGTCTTCATAAAGGACTCTGAAGAGTGTATTTTCTGTATAAATGCATTTTTACTTGAACTTGTGTGTAGTGTCACATCTAGAAATGGATTATTCTTTCATGATTCCTCTTATTGCTTTCATGTACAAACAGTAAATCATTTAAAGGTGTATCTCAAATAAACAAAGGAGCCCATAAACAGAAGTAAGACAACTGGACAGTACTTTTGATAGCAGTATAATTCAAACCTCTTTTGTCAGATTCTGCTACTTTGTTACTTTGCAATAATCCTGTTTGGACTGACTCCATATGAACATAGCTACTTACCTGTGGTTCCCTTTATTGGATCCCCATACGCCAGTCTGCCAGTTCTCTTACACCCTTCCTGTCCCCTCTCCGTCCCCTTGATCTGCGCCCCCCTCCTCACCGCAAGCGATTTGCGATTTTTTTGAAAGTGTGCCAAAGTCTTCTGGGGATTCCTTTGAGTCATTTTCCAGTTGAAATCCTCCATATGTCAAACGGACCCAGGTGACCAGGAGCTGCACTCTGAATTGTGCCTTTGAAAAATTGACCCAGCAAATCCAGCCTATGTCATAAGGGACCAGATGAGAAGCTCTCTTTCATGGATTTTTTATTTTATCCTATCGGTTTAATGCATGATTCGTAATGCCTGACTGCTGCACATACTAAGCAGCATATGGTACAGGGCAGGGGGTACTCCCTGGGCCGGATGCCTGTCCATCTCAGGGCACATACACACACTACAGGCAATTTAGCCTTACCACATGTCAGGACTGTGGGAGGAACCCAGCACACCCAGGGAAAGCCTAAATGCAAACTCCACATACAGACTTTCAGACCTCCATCCCTGAAGGTGTGGAGCTGGAGTGTCACCCTCAGTGCCGCTGTGCCATCCATAATTATTAATTACTGCTTAATATATTCCAAAATATCAAAATGATCACATGACTATTTCCAGATGCTGTTTGTTTTATTCAGTTTTCATGTGTGGACATTATTTGGTAGCACTTCACACTAACTGCACCATCATAATGCATTCATTATGCATTTGCTGAACATTCAGTGCACCTTTATAATGCATTTATAATGCATGCATAAAACATTAATAAGCAACATGTAAGTATACCTTTATATCCTAATATACGTTAACAGCTTTTATATAGATTAATAACAAACACAATATGATTATGCAATAATAATGTTTGCTGTTATCATATACTATTTGTTATTAATATATATTGTTACTGCTATAATATAATGTTAAAGTATGTTAGAATGTTAAGGTATACTTACATGCTACTTATGAATGTTCTACTACTGCATTATAAAGGCATTATGAATGTGTGGGTAATGTAAAGCGTAACTGGGCTGTACTAGGCTGGAGTCAGTCCTATTCATCGTATACTGATCATTTACACTTTGCTGCGGTTTTAGGAAGTACCACCTGAACCTTTTTAACACCTTCAGAATTAAAAAAATGATGTACAAGCAATAATTGATGTGTTTTGTAAAGCAAACTGATGCAGAATAATCCTGAAATCCAAGTACACATAAATATCCAGCACTAATATCTATGAATTCTTTGAGATTTATTAATGAACATAGTCATAAAAGCTGTGTGTTTGCATTTTATATGTCCTATAACAGTGTCATGCAATACAGCTAATGTAGAGTCGCTTACATTGAAAATTAAGAATGAGTGTTTTTTTGCCTAATGTGGAAAACAGTTGTGACTTTGGCTGGCAGAGGCTTTAGTTTGCCCTAACTTAATGAACTTGGCGAAAGAGGGGAAACCCAGGCCCTGGGGCCCACAGTGTTTTAACGGGCTATGCAGCAGACATGTGCGGATGAGTGTGTAGGCGGCAGGTCGGCAATACCCAGCCCGAGATGGGCACAGAGTCAGCAGCAGTATGGGAGACACTCCAGTGTTTATCTCTTACAGCACCTTTCTCCACATTTGTATCTTGGCGATGCGTGGCTCTGTCATGGTGGCCCCATGCAGCCCCATGACACCTAAAACCTCCCCCGTCTGGTACCCCCAAAACCAAGTGTTGAGTGTTTGTGTCAGTATTCTTCTCAGCATATGGTTAATCAGAGCACGTCTGTTAAGGCTGAAAGGACTTCTTCAATTTCCCTAACCCGAGTATCAATTACGAAGGTGAGCAGGGGATCTCAAATAGACTGTCACCGGTCAAAGGGTTTGCAGCAGGCTTGATTCCACTAGAAGAGCTCTGTCTATGCAGTGCTCTCTCTTTTTTAAACACACAGGCTATCCGTTACCTAATTATAATTACAATAGGTAGGTTTACAAGTTTTTTCTTTAGTTTTCAAATGATTCCATGAGGTTGAGCACTTAATTATTGAATATTCAGCAACCCAGTTATCAAATAAAACAAGTATAGTTCAATGGTGGCTTTGAATCTGCAGTTTGCAGAATACGCTAGTGTATTCTGTCATTTACACTCGTTTATTTAGCAGACTCTTCTGCCGAGAGTGATGGGAAAATGAAGTAGGTAATGGCTTCAGCATATGGCTGTTGCAGCTGTTGTTAGACTTTCACTGAATGACCCATGTGAGGAACTTTTAGAACAGATTAGAATTAGATCACAAAAAAGACTTTTCATGTAAATAACACAAAGAGTAGTTTCCAGGAACTAAGTTTAGGTGCAAATTATAATAGAGCATGTGAAACCATTTCATTTTTTATATTTATATATTTTGGCTATAAAAATGTAAATAAGGACAGTTACACTGTTATTGTGGTTGTTGTTCGTGAAATAATACCACCATCATGCAAAAATTGTATTTATTTAATTGTTAAAAATATCATGTTATCAATCACATTTATCATTTCCCACAAAAAAGTTGATTTTTGAGAAGCTGTTTTATGGATTAATTAAGTGCTATTTTGAAAAGGGGAGATGTCGCACCTTTATTTACAAGATTGTCATAATCTTTCTCAAGCTTACAACACTTGCTGGGTGTTTGTGCAAAAAAATGTAGAACAATTTCAATGGAGCACTCAATGAGAACTGACACTGGGGAGAATTGGTGGTAGGACACTATTTCAGGTATTCCCAGTAGAGATCCTTAAATGTCATGCATTGTAATCTGCATTTTTCACTCAAGGTCTGGTAAAGTCAATTAATCTTGTTAAATTCAAATATAAATCTCTCAGTTGAATTTCCGTGTATATGTCACATGGGGACCTCAAAGGATATCACTTGTCACAGTGACCCTACATAAATTTCAATCAAATGCCAGAGCTGTTTAATCCTCTATTCTACTGAGAGAATGCACTTTGTTTGAAAGTCCTTCTTTTGTTGGCCAGTGTGTGCATCTAAAGTCTTTCAAGTGTGAAGAGGTATCATAAAAGAGAGGGTGTTGCTTTGTGAAATGGTGTTTCAGTCCCACACTCACCCGCAGACTTCCAGCTCCCTTAAACTAGTAATTGCAGATGGACACAGCAGGGCATTGATCTCACGCTGCAAATCCTGATGGGTTTCTGGACTCTAATTCCACAAAGGCTCCCTGCACCAAAAAGGCCAGTCCACTCGGTTTCTTCATTATGTGTGTTGACTGCTTTCATTGAACCAGGGTCAGATCCACAGGTTACCTTGCAGCTTGCATGTGTCACGGTGGTGTGAAGTGCGCCATCACCCCAGTAACATAAGCACTCTGAGGCTTCTTCTTGCTTAGCTAACACCACAACGCCTCCCTGCCAATACTGCCTAATGAAGTGGAGGCAGGTATAAGCTTCTCAGCCAGTATGGGTCTGTCCCAGCGCAGCGAAATGCACCGGCTTAGTCAACCTGTGAACCCGAAAAGAGATTCCAGCCAGTAGATCAAGCTCTCCATGCTCTTTATTGGGCTGTTCCAGAGGAGGCCGGGATTGAGTGTGTAAATGCACAGAGCAAGCTGTCAGTCATTTCGATGCACAGCAGTCAGGCCACAGCAGTTACTCTCTTCCAGGTGGCAGCATAAAATAGACGTTCATATATGGGGTGTTAATCTGGCCATAATACGTCTAAATTTCATCCTATTTCAGCTTCTTTTGGTAGAATCTTTGGATCCAGCCAAGGTTGATCTAAGGTGATGCTTCTCTCTCCCTCTCTCTTCCAGCTTAAAGAATCAGTTGTGCATCCAGTGAATCTCCACAAGAAACACAGATTGGGATTGATGTCAGACGGCTTTCCGTCGGCTTGCGTTTCTCAGCCATTCTCTCATCTCTCCTCACTTTTCTGCCCGGCCGTTTATGTTAATTGTCAGCATTGGAAGCTCGGAATGTTTTTATTTTTCCCCCTCCTGTGAAATCTCACCTTTTGACACAGAGCAGACACTGATGCCAAGATTGCAAGAATGTCCAACTGACTTTTGTCAGTTCCTGGCTTAGCTGGAGACTTTGCGATGAGTCCTTAACTTAATACACCAGTGCAGAAGTACAGTCACAGGACTTTATGCAGACAGTCTTATCCAGCAGGGAAGTGTGCTGATATTGTTATCATAGCGATTCTTGTTATTAATATTCTAATAATTATTATTTATTTTTCTGTATGTGTTTTTGATCTTTAAAACATGAAAAACAGGTGGAAATGAGCAATAATTATTCAACATCAGTAGTTTTTTGGAAAGTGTTTTTAAAGAGTGGTTATATGAACTGTTAAAAGTAGTGTACTTCAAGTAATGTTTTACAGATCATTTGCCGATTACACAAAATTCTTTTGTCCTGAAAGACTTGGGGAAGAAACTTTACTGTATTTTACTTTGCAACGTGTGTAACTCCCAATCACTCTTTTGTATCCTTGTTTTGCCCAAAAAAGTTTGTAGTAGATTGAAGCAGAAAGTTCAACAACAACGACGCCAGTTTTACAGTATTTTCTCTGGACTGCCCTTGCTTTTCTTAGCCACGTGTTTGGATGTGGTGATGAACTTTTAATCTCAGGGAGGCCCTTACTGATGATGCTGTCAAGGTGTCTAGGATTTTGCTTGTGTTTAGTCACTCTGCAGACCTTAGGTCTTTTCGCATTTGCTGATACCAGAATTAACTGTTGGAGTTATTTAAGCTCCCACAAAGTTGTTGAACAGAACTATATGACACCATACCACAAGGAGGGAAAGTAGGGAATTTTCTGAAATATTCACAGGTTTTTTCCCTTGACTGCTGAATTTGTAATTGCACTAGGTAGATAGTCTTTTCAAAATGGTTTTTGTTATTGTTTGATGCCTTTTATGGTCTGTATAGTGACTGATGACATTATTGTCTCATACAGGGTTGACGGAGGGTTCCCATTTTGAACACATCCCATTTGAAATTTTGCAACATTTTACTAAATAAATACAGTAGCACAATCCTAAGCAGAATTTAAGTGTACAGTATAACTGTCTTATGTGCATTGCTGAATGAACATGTAGGTTATATAAGCAAAAACACCAACCAGTTTATTTCTATTGATCAGAATCAAAGCAGTTTTATGTTGAAAAGAGAGGGAGAAGAAAAATATTACACAGTGGTTACAGCTTATGTTTTGACATGTGGAATTCTGTTTAAAAAATACATTGTCAAACATTAGTCTTGCTTGCTACTATAGTTCATATTCCAATGTAGAAATATATTTTAATTAAATATATAAATACAAATTGAAAGGCGTGATCCATTTCATGAAATATGCCTAAGAGCTTAAGATATTCATTTTTATTTCATGAAAAGCCATTGTTTGCCATCAAAGTCTCCCATTCTGCTCAATTCATGTTCTGATTCATGTACTGTACTATGACTAAAGACAATAAACAAAAATAATAGATGTTGCTAAAGACTTGTGCATTGCAGTGGTCTTTATAACGTAACATTATTTTCAGTGGGGTGTACACATATTCCTTCAAATACATATGTATATGAAATGGTGGTGCGGTGGTTGGAGCTCCTAAATTGTCCGTAGGTGTGTGTGAGTGTGCCCTGTGATGGGCTGGCCCCCCATTCTGGGTTGTTCCGTGGCTTCCGGGATAGGCTCCGGACCCCCCGCAACCCTGATAGGTTGGAAAATGGATGGATGTATATACACTCTTTCTTAGTCTGATTTCTGTTTTTGATGTGTGAGTATTGTGGTATATTTGTGTGTACAGTCCCGTTTGTGCAGTATGTTCATAACAGCTGGAAAAGGATCACAGGAGACCACCTGGAGTCAGCCAGTCCCTGGAGCAGTTTGGGTCTTACTCTTGGGCCCAGTGGGGGAATTTGAACCAGCAACCTCCTGACTCCCAACCCACATATAATTACTATATAAATACTCTTCTGGTGAGTGCATAATTCCATATATATATATATATATATATATATATATATAATATACATATTATTTTAATGTGTTGATGTTTATAATTATTCAGAAATGCAGCAAATAGTCCAAATAAACCTTCCTACAGTAGGTGTAGGCTTGTCCAGACTTTTGAATGGTACTGCATATATGTTTTTTAATCACACATTATAATAAACCTCAACTTTTAAAAAGGAGAGGAATTATGGATTTATGTGCACTCATATATCTGCATGTTTATGTTGTGTTGTGTTGGAAGATAGCCATTTATTGCAACAGTAAACTGCCATAATGGATTCATATTTCTGTTGTTCCTCAGAATTGTCAAACCTCAATGGAGATGGATTCCGCTAATTAACTGAAATGCTTTGGCACATGGTATGAGCCATTAATTCAGCTCTAACCTGAAACGACGGACACTCAATGGGAACCGCACAACCTGGGTCCAGTGTGCATGCGTGGATGGATATGTGAGTGGTAATTACTAACCAGATTCTTACAATCGGATTCATAAAGATTACATTTAAAATTATGTAAAAAGAAATCACAATAATAATTTGAGATTTATGTCTTCTGACTTGTGATTACTTCTGTTGGCTCAGCCTCACCTGGGATTATGGTGAAGGGAATACTGCCGTGTACTGAAATAGCTTATTACATCATTCAGCTATAAATAATTAAGCAATATACTTACACCATTCTTGAATACATAGGTATTATAATGACTGGTAAATGATCGGAACAAATTAATTTGAACCTGCCGCTGCTGATTGTCTCTGCATAATGAGAGCCACAGTCTTTATTTCTGGCCATTTATCTGCTTTATGAAAATGAAATTCAAAATGGAGGAGCATCATCAGAGTATTAATGAACATAAATCAATTTTTAATGGTGCATTAATAAAATATTTTGCTTGAAAATTCCCTAAAGCAAAAATGTAGCACCATAAATTCGTCCCTAACTGACGAAATGTTCCGGTATTATTAACACAAGTATTTATAGAGATGAACCACAAAAGGTTGCTTGCATGCTGTTTATATTTATGTAAAAAATGTACAAAATCGTTTTACTTATAATGTGATTGGATAACATATAATGTGGTTTAACCTCCAATTTGTTGGGAGATAGATGTATCTATGTACAGTGTATCCTGTAGCTTAGTTAATCATTTTTAGGTTTAATCTGAAAAGTAGAAGTAATGATGCCATCCACATGCATTTCATTTCCATTTTCTTACTTAACGACATACAACTGAGGAATGTTTTTGCAAGCGAGAGTCTGGGGTGAGAAAACAGGGCCTGGCAGTGTCCCCGGAGCAGCAAGGGTTAATAGGCTCACACAAGGGCCGGATGCTGATAGGGTTACTGTATCTGCAGACTATGGGATACACTGATATGATTACTCTGCTGGCCATGGAGAACATGGAGTTATCGGCTGGCCGATACAATCAATCGATATCAAGGTTCCACAAATTTAGTGGCATTGACAGAAAAAACCCACCCATAATGTCTTTTTGAACGTTTATGATGAGGGAAGAAACAGCTGAGAAGCCAAGCATCCTGCATTATAATGTATCGCTCTCAGCCTGGGATTATTAGTAACTCTGACTCTTCGGTTCACTATTGCCAAGCTGTGACAAAAAGTGAGTATAGTTATATATGATGGAGAGCAAATAAAATCGTCTCTGCCCTGAGATTTATTTACACTGGTTACAAATACTCAACTTGAAGCAACCAGCGTAGCACATGAATTACACTAGAACAACAAACAAAACCCAAATCTACCTAAATGTACAATTTCTGTACCCTTCCTACAACTAATGAAAGAATACACTACACCTAACTCCCTAACTAACCCAAAAACAGACGGCATCCAGCTATCTGCAGGGTGGGGTAGCACAACCCCACAAGCTCCCTGCATTATAATTTACCACTCTTAGCCTGGAATTGTGAGTCTTACACTTCAATCTGCCAAAATGAAGCAATGGAATGAAAATACTATGAATAGATGAAGTATTATACCACACAGCAGCTTAAAGACCAAAGTAGATTTATGCGTGAGCACATTTCATTTGCAAGGTGTTTTTGTTAAATAGAACAGACTTCATTATGCTAAACCTTAAATTTGCATCTGTTTAAGAAAGTCAAAGAGAGTTCTTTTAAACTTATTACATTGGCTTGCTCTATATTTATATTGTTGTGACTTTATTATATTTTGACTGTAAGTTTGTAAATTTGACTACATGAAATTAAATCAGCTGATATCAGTTGCCGGAAGTTTCTACTTCCTAACTGTATTGATATTGCAGAGAATGTGTTGATATCAATTAGGCCCTATTTTAAGCATTACTGAAAGATAGAAGGCTTAATATTTGTTCATATGATCTGTTAGTCAGTTAAAATATAGGGTGCTAGTGTGTTCATTCCATTCAAATCTCACAACCATACTATGAATAAATTAAATATATGTAATTTTAAATACCTTATATATCTACTGACATTGATGAGACTTTAAACTCCTGGTCTTCCTGCCTTCAGAGTCACAATTAGGCCTCCATTTCGTGATGCAGAAAACACTACATCATGAATCTGGGATACACTTCTGACAGTGTTTCACATCAGTGCCCATGCTGTTTGTGCACCAAATATGCACGTCCTTCTCATGTTTGCATGGGCTCCCTGTGAGCAATGCAGTTTCCTATTGTTCTTTGCATCTGTCTCTGTTTGTGGGCCAAAGTGGACTAGAACATACTGGTATTTGGTGCTGGGTGCCTGCACAGTATAAGATCCAGATCATCAATGCTCTGAATACATGTTGAAAATAGATTCATAAATATTATTAAAAATTAAATTATATGGCATGCATCTGTATTTCATATTATGTTTGTAAACAACCTGGTAACTGATTAAATGTACTTTGTTTTGTGGTATGTGAGTCATTTATGGCTGATTAATGGGACCAGAGAGGAAAAAAATAGATCACTGCTGTCAGAATCAATTTGTCTTCAAATAATTTGATCTCCAGATTTTTCCCCTGGGGTGCAACAGAGTTGTCAAGGTGTATCTGTCTAACAGTCAGTTTCTCACTCCTTATGTATGCATTGTTGGTGTTTCTTCTTAATAAGCAAGCATTCCCCATCTTCTGCCTGCTGAGATCTCCGCGGTTCCACCTGTCAGTGTTCATTACGTGGAAGTCTGTGAGTCAGGGGGCAACCTGGAACCATGTATCTCCAGTTAGCGTCAAGCCAGGACCAGGAATGCTGACCCAGAACCTCAGGGATAGAATCTCAGGAAAGGCTCTTAATATAGCACCTGGATTCTCAGTATCTGCGGGCTTCATTTGGGGTGTCAAACTCCAGTCCTGGAGGGCCAGAGCACATTTTTGGGTTTAACCCTCGTTTAACACACCTGATTCAACACCTCGCAGCTCCTTGTGCTAATTACCCCACAGCTCTTCAGCTCAATCGTTTGTGGTAGAACAGGAAAAGAACTAAACTACACAGGACACCGGCCCCCAGGACTGGAGCTTGACACCCCTGGTCTATGGTAATGTTGTTATCGAATGAATCAAAAATGACTGTACCTTAAAGTGAAAAAACACACCATCCAAGCAGTAATGTTCTTGGTTTCTGTGTGGAGGATGCATTCTACCATTGCATTTGTATTTTAGTAGCTATAGTTTAGTAAAATATTTGTATTGCCCTTTTACCTTATGGGTCTCTTACAAGTACAATCACTCTCGAAATAATCTCTTAATGGCAATACTTATTCTTCCAGTAAACAGAGATGCCAAAATTCAGAGAAACGAATATGTCGGTAGTTTTCATTTAGCCTCTCTTCCATGGCTAAAAACAAGCATAATTTATTCATGTGGACGAAAGCCAGAAACAAGCGCACTTTCCTCCTCACTGGGATCAATCCCGGCCAAAATCAAAAAGGACGTGCTGGCATTTGGTGTTTAGATCATCGTTCCAGTATGAAAAACCATGCAAAACACCTATAGCAGTTTAGATTTTAACCATGGTGCAAGGATAATACATTAAAAATGTACATTAGATGAAGACCCTTATCCTTCTAATCAAGTTCAGTGGAGCTACAATGAAGATGAGGTGCAGATCTTACAGTTGCCTAGGAATGATGATTTCTCTGGGCTTTTTAATTTGCATACCAAATACAGCTATTAAGAAGTTTCATCATCAGTACAGGAGCCCCTAGGAGGAAGTTTTTTTTAAGCTCGGTGGCTGGCTGAGCCTTAATCTCCTTTACACTCATGATAAGATTAACCGAAAAAGCCTCACTTGAAATTTGTTGACTGTCTCCTTAATGTCATACTCATTAATTGTGTATCTTGTTTTAATAAGTGAAACTAAACTGCTCAAGAATACACACTGGTCCTGGATGAAGACTTAAGCAACATCATTTGATTCCACTGGAATCTCTCGATTTATTGATCGCTGTGTGCATCTCATTTTATAAGATCTGAATTTAAAACAGGAATGACAGGGGTCCCTGGAGAATCTGCAGGAATGGGTCGCTGCTCACAGCTGGGTGTTGTTAGACGACTCGCTGCTATATCTGTCATAGTGGCACCCCACGGAAAGCGAACATGCACAGTGGCCATGGCGGTAGCATGGGTGGGTGCAGGATTTTGTCTAAGATAGCTCGGTGTTGCAGTGATAAAAGCTAGATAGTTATAAAGGGACTGCTGTCACTAATGTCAACTGTTTTTAGCAAATTTATTACGACACTTCAAGGCAAAGCATAATGCATTTCTGTTGCCATAGCTAAGGAAGGTGAGAGGCTCCAAAGTTAAAAGCAGTGCTGTAAGAAAGCAGGAAATGTGCTGTTTTATTTCTGCCCTCAGTGCGCCCGGCACGGCCCTCGCTCTTACGGGAAGCCGTGCTGCAGTAGCTGTCTTCCCATGATCAGCGATCATTCCTACACATCGTGATGCCTGCAGACTCAAAGATAAGAGAAAAGTGTTTGTTAGCCCACTAAATTATATGCTGTCATGCATTACAATAATATTGTAATGCATCTAATTCAATTAACTGATGGTATTTTTATGGGATTAAAAAATGCACACAACATAATTATTTAAAAACATGGTTTTTAGTGATTATGGAGGAAAAATGCATTTACTGTAAGTAGTGAGTGGAAGTCGGGGGAAAAATCAGGCCTGCTATTAAAGGGAACAAAAAGATGCCATTTCCTCTATTAATCGCTTTGCTAGAAGGCTCTGCTTCTTTGCTCTCTGCCTGCTTCCCACCACTGCATTCCCACCACTGTATTCCCACCACAGTATTCCCACCACTGTATTCCTACCACTGCATTCCCACCACTGCATTCCCACCACTGTATTCCATCCTGACCACTATTCAAGTAATAAGCAAGAACCTTTTAGTGAACCAATTTCTGGTAGACTTTTGTACAATAATTCAAAAAATGTATTCCACATATGGATAACCACATGCTATAGTAATTAAACATCCACATAATCCTTTCACAGGCAAAAATATTTCCTGACTTCAATTAAATGTAATAAGTATATTTTTTAATTATGTCACTGAAATGGGACTCTGGCAGTTGAAGATGTTTTCAATGTCCCTGGCATATTATTTGAATGTATTTTTATAATTTCATTTATTAATTTCACAAGTTCCTGTTTCCCAATAACATTTTGAAATAAACATGCACAATATTTGCATAAATCCACTTTTTCTGATTACGGGAGACATATTAAGTTGACATTTGACATGCAGAACATATATCAAAATAAAATCTGCATCTGAGGCTTAAGAATTTGCCCCAGTTTACATTAAATGTCAGAATTCTACATAGCCTACTACCTCCAGTTGCACATATGCAGAACAGAGTCTTAGTGCGTTTATCCCAGGAAACACAAAAATGCAGGGGGTACCCTGAATGGAATATCAGTACAACCAGTTACCAAGTTATAGATTTTTTTAATGCATGAAATACATTTGGTGTGGATTGCAATTTTTTAAAAGGTACATTTGTATACAGACTAATAAGCTCCATTGTTTTTGACATTTTCATGTGGATGCATTATCTCGTCAATAGATTTATGGCTGGGGAGACGTACACCCTGCTGGGCCTGGCGCTGCATTGCAGATATTTAAACGGATTTGTCTCAGTAAAACAGTAACAACAGCTGAGCCATTCGCCATTAATGGCAGAGAACTTTTATTGGGAAACTTGCTCGAGATGCAAAGCACCTCAAGAACTGCTTGTGTAGCAACGGACGTTTGATTTTGGAGGAGTCTTTCAAAACCTTATATTTCTAATTGTATAATCATTCAATGTTTCAGTACTTCAGATTTTTTCTTCTGCTGTGTTGGTGATGAAGATTAATATATTGTTATTATTTGTTTCCATAACCGAGTGTTTATGGAATTTATTTCTGGGTGGCAGATGAAATTTAAATTATAAAAGACACATTGAATTGTTAGTATGCCTGGCATGAAGCTTTCATTGACACAGCAATATTTTCCACTCAGTTCCAAGGTTTATAAATCACAAAGTTGGCATGGGGTTTCCTGTGTGACAGTTTTGTGTATGTAGATGTTTTATAATTGAGGCCCAAGAACTTTCACTGATAAACAAATGCCTTCTTGAGTTAAACTAAGTGGATATTGTGGATCAGTGGAAAGTAGACCCAAACCGTAATGGTATTAAAAGCCCATCCATCTATCTTGCTAGTACTTATCCTAATCAGGGTCATGAGCACACCTGAAGTGTGCCCTGTGCAGCATAGGTTACATTCTGGAAGGGTTGGCAGTCCTTTGCAGGGCAGGGAATGTGCACACCCTTCGGGCAGTTTAGAGGCACCAATTAACCTAACTGCATGGGGCAGAGCCTGTGATTGGACAGTTGCTGGTTCAAACCACAGGGTCGGCAGAGTGATTTCACTGTTTGGCTACTTGAGCAAAACCTTTAGCTGCCAATATTGGATAAACGCATTTGCTATTTGAATAAATGCATGTCTTTCGCTCAAACGGGGAGCCTAGGGTACATAGCAGGTGTCCACAAAGAGCAGGGCAAGGCGCTCTGCGAGATAAGGCAACATTACCCACAATCCACCCTAACACCAGCGCTCATTTTTCTTAAAGCAAATCAGTCTATGCAGCAGCTAAATTAGGGGCCATTGCCAGACCACACCATGATATTTACCCATTGTTTACAACTGGCATTGTTGTCCAGTCAACATAACCATAACTGTTAAATACCCATTCATTCTGGAATTTCACTGGGTTTCTGTTATTGATCTCCAAATGACAATGAATAGTACCAATGGCATTTTATGCAGAAAACACATAACTCATTTTAAATGTTGATGAAACCAGATTTCACATTTTAACATAGAGTTTAACATTGTTCTTGTCAATAGGCATGTATGTCTTGTGGTAATCTACAGTGCCATGTTTATTAGAGCTTACGATAGACGTGCCAAAGGGGCTGTCATTCTGTTTCCACTTCTTACTGGGCCTTGAAATAAGCCTCCATTAATCACTGTGTCTCTCAGCCTGTCACCGAGATAAATGGTGTTTTCAGACCAACATAATGTATCTGTTTTTTGTTGACCTGCTTATGGAGACCAAGGTCAAAGATTTACCACCTACAACCGCAAAGCAGCACAGTACCCACCCAAAGCATAGTGACAGAAATACACTTACCCACAATCT
The DNA here is from genome assembly GCA_026780765.1 of Petrocephalus schoutedeni. Lineage (NCBI taxonomy): Eukaryota > Metazoa > Chordata > Actinopteri > Osteoglossiformes > Mormyridae > Petrocephalus > Petrocephalus schoutedeni. The sequence continues at coordinate 13,553,977 of JAODKL010000040.1, read as the reverse complement.
TACGTAATACCTAATGCTACTTTTATGTGAGCCATCATATTGAGAACAAAATGGACTTCAACTGTATTTATTTCTTAACAAAGTGGACGAAACAATTTTGCGGAATAAATGCTGCACTAATAACAGCACAAGAAGGAGAAAAAAAGCTTTCCTTTCGTAACCATACAAAGAGAGCGAGAGTTACGAGATGGGAAAGCATTTTTGTTCATCTATGGCTAACACAAGACACAGTGAAGTACTTATCATCTTCCATAGATGTGCAATTGTGCATCATTAAACCCTGCAGCCAAGCGACGGCAAACTGGAAGAGTGTAAGTTTAAATGTCCGGCTTATCCGTTGGCACTGAAAATGACCGACTTCCCTGGGAGCTGCTGCAGATGTTAATTTTCTGTTGCAATGTATTTAGGGAGCTGATTCAACTCTTGTGGCAGAGAGCCAGTAGTGACCACACAGGTGGATTCTTTACAGGCTTTTCTGTCACTTTCTAGACAATGGCTTCAATTTTCTACAAAAAGAAAATAATAAAAGATAAAAATTAAATGGCATAGATTATTCAACACAGAAATCAAAATGACATGTCAAACAGCATCCAGGTTGGCATCAGTCCTGTCAAGGTGACTTTCAATTGTACTATTCTGTCTGGGCCCAGTATTTTTCACCCATCTGCTGTTTTTCCCTATAAGTGCATTACTTACATCACAAATGCATAGCGCATAAAGGCTTTGTGCGGAAATAACACGTATATAACCCTTAATTCAATTTATGTGTAAACAATTTGGAGGTTTGCTGATGATTCAGGGTATCTGCATAATTAGATTACAGCATTTCATTGCACGATGAAGTTGCACAAAAAGGCGCAAAGGCTAAACTTCTGGTTAATGTTAATGTCATCCTCAAATGCCACGCTTACATTTTCTCTTATTTGAAAAAGAATATTTAAGTTAGCGACTCTGCAGTGTACAAAACGGCCAGATTCTCTCCTTAAATTCTGTTTATTAACTCTTTTTTATGACCACTGGTTTACCAATCTGATATGTTTTATTCTGGTTTAATATATATAATTTAGATTAAAACAGTTCAAATCTTCATTTATTTACAATTACTCTTAAAATTTACAGCAGCAGGTCTTTGTAATGAGAACTATATTGTTCATCTGAAGCACACCAAATATGTAGCCAGCACTGGGAACAAGACTATGGTCTATGGGTGAAGGTAATCTGGGGCTAATATACAGATTAAAAAAAGTACAGCATATTTACATCTGTCCTTTTTGCATTTGCATTTTATTTTAGTTCATTATTCCCTCAAAATTAATAATGAAAAAAATGAAACATATCTTGTGTCAGATGTTATCATATTATCCTACAAGGCTTTTGGGGTATAAGGTATCATACAAGGCTTCCCTTATTGTGCAAAACAATATTTGCATTTTAAACTTTTTTTCTTACAGCTTGCTATTAGTCAGTAACAAAATGTAATAATAATAATATTTATGATAATAATCACATAACTTTCTTCATGTTTTCATTATGATTTGGTCTACTAAAAGGGCATTTCTAAGAAAGCACTATATCCTCGCAGCTTTCTGTTGTGTAAATGTCTCAAAGTGACCATCTTTGTGTTGCTGAGAAGACAAGGAAGAGCCAGAAGAAAACGGATGTGGGCAGGGTGCCGATGAGGGTCATGTGATTTAAATTACATTTGCTGCATGTAATTCAGCAGAACAGTTTTAAAGTTCATTTTCATTGTTTCATATATATGCGGGTTAAATTCAACTTGTGGCATGTACAGTACAGTGTATGTAAATATACACGTGAGTGTGGTATGGTGCAGAATATTACTCTTCGTGCCGTCCCTTAGCTCGAGATTGAAGCCAAGCGCCAGTATGAAAAGGTTGTTCTGTTGAATAGAGGAAGGAGAACGATGAGCAAAGCTTTTGCGGCTCTGGGAGCAGATCCCAGCACGACCGCGGCCAGCACAGCTATTGTCTGGCTGCAGAGCTGCCATACCGCCAAACACCACAAAGAAAGTCTCGGAGGACACTCGGGTGTTAAGATGCTACTCTGGTTTGCAAAGAAATCTATATTTTCTTAGTAAATGCTTTTTATCCAAAAAAAGAATGCAACTGAGGATCAGAGAGCTGGGTCACCCTGGGTCCCAGGAGCAATTGGGGATAAGGGCCTCACTCCAGGCTCCAATACTAACATGTGGACATAACTCTAGCAGCCATGGGATTTGAACCAGTGACCTTCTGATCACAGGCACAGAGTCCCAGCCCACAGAATTGCATACTGCCCCTTATGTTGGGATGTTTCCATACAGTAATTGCAGACAAAAAAAGAGTTTATTCTGGGCATTTTAAAAATGTTTCTGTTTTTATACTGTATACAGTTATGCAATGTTTGAATGTGTATCGTCTCCAAGTTTACTGAAGCACTTTTTAATCATAACATTAATTATAACTCGAAATCCCTAAGACACTTTACTGGCAGCTGGGTGGAACATGGATGGATGGACAGATGGATGGAAAATTGCTAAGCATAAATGTACAAATTGTGTTGCTCTTGTCTGGAAACGGGGTTTATTTTTTCTATATATTAAAATGTCCTATAATATTTTACTACCTCACTACAAGTCCAATTAATCATTAAGAAAGTCATTTTATTTATAATAAGAAATCATACACTGTTAAATAGAAAATAGGGAAATGCTTCAAAAAACCAATGGATTGCAAGCATGATTTCATATATCAAAGCAATTTAAGTCTAGTGTGTGACAGGAAGTAACAGGGTCATCACTAGTCATGGCCAGCTGAACAGCCGTATTGAGTGCTAATTAGGCGACAGGCGATCTGGAGCAATTAGCAGTCACACTTCTGAAGGTCACATTCATAACTTGGTACCCTACACACCAGAGGACCAGGTAATGACAGCCTGGAAGGCCCAAGTAACTCATCTCTGCAGATCACGACCCTACCGTTAAATGCAACTGTAATGTTTCAATTTTGGGTTATTTCTCTTTAATTTAGGTTTAGGTTTAGATCTGCCTTCCCCCGTGTTTTTTACTTCATACCACACATGACTGGACCGTCCATAACCAACAAGCACCCACCCTGACTTCACCTTCATGTACAGTAGTGCCCAATTTCTCACCCCAAAAAGAATCATATACCGCTCATAATGTATGCATATATAACATGATAAATCTACCAAGAGTATTTATCCATCCATCCATCCCTCTTTCAATCGCTTATCTTGGTTAAGGTGATGGGCAGGGCACACAGGTATGGATGTACCCTGCATGAGATGCCAGTCCATATTTCTGCATATATAATTTTCTTGTTGTAAGAAGATGCCTGTCCTTAAGTTATTTTCTTGATTGCTGCCATGGATTCTCACACTCATTTGCGCACAGCAGCAGGGCGCCCTCAGCTGGGTGTCTGACCCACCTTATTATAAAAGCGTGTTCCTTATGGTACTTGACAGTTGTAATTAATCAAGGACAAACTAAGAGGTTTGCTATACAGAAAGAAAGACCAGGGAATGAAATTCCCTTTAAGATTCCCTGCAAGATGTGTGAGCAGGGATCAGATATTAATAATTGAGATTCCGAAAAAAATAAAAAAAACCTCTGTGAGGCCTAGGGGTGTGTTTGAAGGGCATTTGCCTATCTAAGAAGCATAGTGAGCTCAAATAGTCAGGAGCCGTTATCTGTGACTGAGGCAGCTTTTGGAATATTACTCCATAAAAGATGACCCTGAAAATGGCCCTCAGCAGCTTTCCTTTATACTGTTGCTAGTTATGTCTCATCATGTAATTGCTAACTATTCTAACTTTCAGGACCTTGGAGTACAGAGCACAGAGTGCTCTCCTCTCAGCTGTAGTCAGATTCCGTTTGCACTGACTCCAAACTGCAGCACCCTGGGTTTTTTACAGGCCTCTATTCTGTGCGAAAGTGAAAGTTAGGAGCCTCTTTATCCTCAGCTTACTAGGAGAATTAATCCAGGGACAGGGATGGAAAGGACAGAAATACCCTAAAAACAAATAGTCGCGACAGTGATACTTTTAAGAATGGCATCAAATGACCAATGTGTCACTTACTTCATGTTGTGTTACTCTTTTTATATGGCAATATGGATAGCTGTAGGTATTCCAGCCACCCTAATACTGTGCATTTATTTTAATTTTATTTAGTTTATTTTCTTAATTTTAATTTTATCTAGTTTTATTTCATGCTGTCCAAAAAGACTAACCAAGTCACAATTTTTTATTAATATGAACTATGTTTTATTTTAATTAATTTATTTATAAGATGGAAAAATGGCCACAGATTGAATGGGACTGTGGGGCGGCACAGTGGTGCAGTGGTTAGCAGTGGTGACTCATACCTCTGGGACTGGGGTTCAAATCCTGCCCTGGTTGCTTGTACAGGCAAATCCTGCCCTGTGGAGCTTGTATGTTCTCTTCATGTCATCGTGGGGTTTTCTCTGGGTACTCTGCCCCCCCCCCCCGTGTGAGTGTGTCCAGTGATGGGCTGGGCCCCCTGTCCTGGGTCGTTCCCTGCCTTGTGCCCATAGCTTCTGGGATAGGCTCCAGACCCCCTGTGAACCAGAAAGGATAAGTGGGTTGGAAGATGGATGGATGGATGATTAGAACTGAATTGCTGGATTCAAAAAGCTTGAAAACATACTGTTAAGTTTCTGGGATACACTGTAAGTACGTAGTGACTATAAGTTAAACAACTTAAAGGGCAGGGGCTAATTTCAAAGTTAATGTCCTGTATAGACTCCATTTAGGGGATATTCGGTGGATGATTCAGATTTTAAGGAGTGTGTTGCATGGTGTGCATATTAGGACACTGTCAGACCTCAGTGTGTCGCATGGTGTGCATATTAGGACACTGTCAGACCTCAGTGTGTCGCATGGTGTGCATATTAGGACACTGTCAGACCTCAGTGTGTCGCATGGTGTGCATATTAGG
>JAODKL010000040.1:13538463-13548896 GCA_026780765.1 Petrocephalus schoutedeni | reverse complement strand
CAGACCTCAGTGTGTCGCATGGTGTGCATATTAGGGCACTGTCAGACCTCAGTGTGTCGCATGGTGTGCATATTAGGGCACTGTCAGACCTCAGTGTGTCGCATGGTGTGCATATTAGGACACTGTCAGACCTCAGTGTAAGATCTCAGGCATCAGAGAAAGCGGCATTATGGAGCAGCTGTGTCACGCTAGAGGTGTTTACAATCGGACATTCGTCCACGGACACTTTGCGAAAAATGTAATAACAAAAATAACTTAATACTGTAATAGACAGTGTTTTTTCTATTCATACTATATTCATACTATATTCACACAAGTATACTTATAACAGTAGAAAAAAACTTTAATACAGTAAAGTTTTCCTGTGTTTGGCATTTTCACCTGGGTAGTGTCTATAAGGTAACACGGACAAAGGAACACATTTAAGGGGCAACATTTCCAAAAAGGACTTACACAAATATCTGTTTGCAGGTTTAAAAGAATCTGTTTCAGAACTCTTATACCTATTTAAGCAGAATTTTGGCTTAAATTCAGAGACACACAAAGGCTATTGTTTAGTTGTCACAATGTTTAATATACTGGCAGCGTCTGAATGTGTACAGAAAAAGCCCAGTACTGTATTTTTGTCTACTTTTCACCACAGGCAATTATTGCAGTCCCTAAGGCAAGAAAGGGAGCCAGAGGCAGACCAGAAAATCCTTCAGTGGCTTCTGTGCATCCCAGTGTTTGCCAGTGTGGGGTCACCATGTACCCAGCGGATGCCAGCTGCTATCAGCTATCACGTGCAGTATCAGGTTGTCCTCATTGACGGAGGTGTAACAACGCAGCCGTATTCCCAGCGGCTTTAATCTCTGCAGTTTTGGCCTCCGTTCAGCCTCAGACATCCCCTGTGTGCCATAGTTCAAGCAGGTCAGCCCTGCTGTTTCTTTTTTTCTTTCTGCAACTTTCAGTCACATTTATCAAGAAAATCATTTTAATTTCATTTACAGTTGTCATTTGGTAAAGCACTGATAGAGTTCTACCTCATTTTCTCTGCAAATAAAGGACCTGTAGCATCCAGGCTCTTGGTCTAACCAATCATAAGTTTGGCCCAGACAAAGTTTGGGCAAATGTTAACCGTCAATTTAACGGCTCTGCTCGAACCTGCAGCCTGGCATCAGCACTGATAAGGCTATGCCTAAGTACCTTAGGCGATGAGAGTATGACTCCTCATCTCATCCCTGCCCCATCCAATTTGCCTCTCACTAAATGTGCAATACCTGGTCTCCTGATTGATCCCACAGTTCCTCCCAGTGGAACGGCCATCAGTGTAGGCACTGTACACTGCACAGCTCTGTGCAGTGTGGGCACTGTACACTGCACAGCTCTGTGCAGTGTAGGCACTGTACACTGCACAGCTCTGCTCTTCACAGCGCAATCTGTGCTGTACTGTAATTGCGCATTTTTACAAATGAAAATATCACTTAGAATATTAGTGACCAGAGCAATGACAGTAATCATAAGCCTTCGTACCGGAAAGGCAGGTAGATGGAAAAATAGATGAAATCTGACAATTGGTGTTGTTGGGGTGACATGGATAATTCACCTCTTCAGTGTTGCATGGAGGTACATACAGTAAAGTCCTGCTGTACTGGCAAAGAAGTGGCGTTCCCTGTTTTTAAAATGAGGACTAGTGCGTGTTTTCCACCTGTAGGGGGCATCACACTTCTCAGCCTCCATGGGGAAGCTTCCACTGAGGAGGGAAGCTTCTCAATATGTATGGAGTGAGGAGCATCTTCTCACTTCTCACCACAAACCAAAGCATGCATTATACACATATTACAGTTCTAGATCTATTTATTTATTCAGTGTCTTCAACCGGTGACTACGATGACCTACATGTGGCTAAATAAAATTACTGCGCACCTCTTGCAGTCTTGACATGACACTTATTCTTCATTCAAAAATGTGAAATTTGTATTTCACAGTCATCAAAAAAAAATAAAACTAATACTGCAAACTATGTCTCTATTAAGTTCTCTGGACAAAGTTCCAGAGCAAATAGCAACTTTAACTTGTCAACTACCTCCTCCTTTTGCACTGGTGCACTTGACAGTTTCATTTGTTAATTTTCTTTTTGTGTGCGTGTGTTTGTGTGTGTGTATGTTTGTGTGTGGAGCTTCGGAAGACGTGTTCTATACGAGGCTGTGACATTTACAGTCAGCGAGATAGCAGTTCCCCATGCCCTAGATGAATTAAAATATTGACGGGAATGACATTTAGTGTCTTACAATGAACTGACTGAGATTTTCTCTTTCTCATTTTTTCACAATGTGCCTGTTTACAAAAGTGTTCGGAAGTTGAGATTCTCTTTTTTCCCTGTTTCTCGTGGTGATGGAGAGAGGCGAGGAAGGCAGTGATTGGGCGTCAGCATCAGCTAAAGCCGAGGCGGGGCCTTCTCGTGTGAATCTTATCGGATACTGCGATAGCTGCATCTGCAGACTGACCTATCCCAAGAAACAGCGACCCAACTAGCATGGAAAAAATGACCTAGATGCAGGGGTTGACATAAGTGGTATGCGAGTATGCGTGGGCGGGATCAATAGTAGAATACGTGGCAGTTTTACTCGCATGGGCGGGATCAATAGTAAAATGCGCGGCAGTTTTCAGTCTTCACAGCGCAAAAGCGTACCTACTGTAATTTGAGTAACTTCATACTGAAGCTCTAATAATTAAACCTTATGTCAACCCCAGAACTGTGCTTTCAGAGTATCTAATCAAAGTTTCTTATTAGCCAAAATGTGATGGTTTGATTTTAAACATAATTACCTAAAAATAATAATTTATTTGCATAATTTTTTATATATTCAACCTTGCTAACTGTTCTGGACTGCGGCTCAACAGTAGAATAGTGGTCAGGAAATTGCACAAGAAGCGTAACTTGTGAGCAACGTCTGCCAAGGTGACCTGATGCCCTGGGCTTTGTGGGAGAGGTTCCTGGGAAATAACCACATCCCTGCTATTAATATACTTTACTTATTTTCTCTCTGAATGCTGGCACTTACCTGTGTGATCCACAACAGCCTGATGTCATTTGTAAACAGGTCATGTTGTCAAATAACAGATGAGCCAGGCAGAGTCTGCACTTCACTAGTTTTGTTTCCCTGATGGCTCCATTATTCATATCTGTGAACAATCAGTGCAACCAGCAGCCAAATCTTTCATAACCTCCACCTAGATAAACTACCTCTCTAAAATGATTTGAAGAATTACTACATGCTGCTCATCTCCATCTATCAGTGGTTACTAATTATGATGTATGGTTTTACCCTGAAAATTAATTTATAAAAGGTAGCTGGGCTCTTCTAGATGAAGAGCATAGGTGTTGTTTTATATTTTCTCAGAAAAACACATTAGCAGCAAGAAGCCTTCCATGAATAGTGACCTGGTGACCAACCTGGCTTTGCTTTGGTTATTCCATTCAATGCCCTTATGCCAGTTTTGGCAGACAACCTGTAAGTATCATGTTCTAAAATGTATCCTTTGACTATTTACTCCCGGACAATAGATGTGACTCCACCCCAGTAAGATAATTACATCAAACATTCATGACAAAAACATGGCAAACCAGTTACCTTTGAAGGTGAGTGTTGCTTTTGGGTCCAGCTCATTAAAATTTTAAATCATGGTGATAGATGCTACGTAAGTATGATTCTTCATCTACATTTTGTTGCCTCCTTTAGTAATAATAATAATAATAATAAGTTTTATTTATATAGCGCCTTTCAAACACTGAAGGACACTTCACAAAAAAGAAAAACATTTAACAAGGCCTTTACACTGCATACTGATCGATGAGAAATATCTGTGGAGGTGGTGCATGGCTCAGGGATGCAACCATATAATACAGACATTTCAGAACAGGACCAAATCTATATTTGTTTATGTTTGCTTATGTTTGCCTAAAAACAAAAAAAGACATTTCTGTAGCAATGGGATAAATCGACACATTTCTTGGCACCAGTGAATGGGCTCACATCAGAGTCAGTGGAAATAAGTAATTAGTAAATAACTGCATAAATGTGTTTATTCTGTCTCTATCCAAAATATGTTCTTTTACTCCCAAGCTTCCACTTACGATCCCATCAAGTATTTGTCACTAGTTTATCACACAAAGTGATTTAAGTACCTTAAGGATATTTTTATGAAGCAAACTAGGTTAAATACTCTACGCAGCAACAAACTTCAGCGGCTTGTCACTACTGAACGTACCAAGGAGGTTGGGAAATATGTAAATGTGTGACTCAATGCCCTACTTCATGCTGAAGATTATTCACGATACATTGCAGACTTACTGCTTACTAGCCTGAAAGATTATTTTAGGTGGCTTAAATCCCAGAGGATTTAATGTCCATATGATGGAAAATTAAAACGAGGATGAAGCTGTGTTTTGTAGAAATTTACAGTATGAAGATAATGAAAATGGGTAAGACTATAAAAGTCAAACTCAAACTTTAAACAGAATTTGCCAGATATATTATGACATCAATCCAAAATCTGAAATGTGTATTTCTAGACATTTTATTTGGTACCAGGTATGACCCCCTTTTGTCTCTAGAACCACTTTGCGTTGGCAGGTTGTATATTGATTGGTATACTGAGCTGTCATTTTTTTGTACTTGTGGCTTTCTTATTATCTTTTAACGCGTTTGGCCATTCTCCTCTGACCTCTCTCATTAGCAATGAAATTTTGACAACCGAACTGCAACTGGCAGGAAGTTTTTTGTTTACAGGGAAATCCCTGGAGGATTTCTGAGATGCTGGCCATGTTCATAATCATTTGTCTGCGTTAAAATGCCTAGCCACAAAGTCAGAGCAGTTACTAACCCAGTCTGCATACTGTACATACTCATTTGCAGCCACACGATTGGCAGGAGCAGGCTAATTGCATTAATGAGCAGGTGTGCCTAATGAAATGGTCAACCAGTGTGGCTTCAGGCTAAATAAATGCTGATCTGCAGTCAGGGGACTGTACACAAAACGTATCCAAGTTTTCTGGGTTTTCAAATGTAATAAAACCATGCATCCATTTTCCAACTACTCATCCTTGTTAGGGTCGTGGTGAGGCAGGGGCCAGGTAGCATGGGACAGGGGTACGCCCTGGACAGGATGCAGGGACGTGCGGTCAGGGGAGGGGAGCCATCACAAAAAGCAGCAATGCCCTTAACCACCGGGTCCCGGGGCACTGCATAGGGTGACTGCCCTGCTCTCATGGGGAGGTGAGAAAAGAATTTCCCCACAGCGGTCAAGGAAGGCACCAATAATTATTATAGAAAAAATGAATGATGATAAAATAAATATTAATATCTGTCTACTGCTCTGTTCTATAATGTAATTTTTGTATGATTATAATCATTTCAATAATTTTTTTACAACAAAATCATTGGATTGGTGTTTTCAGGGACTAACTGTATGGATGCAGACTTTGCCCAGAACCCCCCGGACGGCACCGTACCCACCTCAAAGAGAATTGGAGAGTCAGCTCTGGTGCGACTCACACATGCGTGTGCATGAGACTCACCACAATGGCGCAGTGACAGTTCCCAAGGCCAAATGTCATCCCTACCTCTCTCCCACTTCTGACCTTTCTCCTGGACCCAGGTCACACAAAGTAACACAGAAACACTGTTTTATGTGAATGCAGGTGGTTTGCATACATGTTTGGTCTCATATGAATGGTCTCAGTCCTCAAACAGTATGTTATATTACTATAAACATATAGAAATTAAGGCCAAACTTGCCTTGCTGAATGCTCTGCCCCTTTGAAGCACAAAGAACTTGATTAATCTTGGATTGATTAATCTTCCCTCTGGCCATCTGACTGTTAATAAGCCAAAAGCAGTTGGAAGATAAATGGCTGGATGATTGTTATGGTGCCTGAAAACAAGGTTATATACCTGGTCTTTCTTCAAAGGAACTCTCTTACTTGGCCTGTTATTCAGGGAGGGTCCGTAAGATGGCCAGGGAGGCATTCTGCAGCCAGAGCCCCTGCATGGTATTCTATGCTTACTATCTGTAATTAGATCTCTTTCATACTTACTGTGCGCATCTTCTACTGTGTACGTACTCTGACTCTCTATATTGTTTGCATGCTTATGAAGGAAATGTTTCTTATAGCATTGATTAGAGCCTGCATTGCCTTTTAGGCAGCCAACACTAAATATTCTATTTACAGCACAATGTCTGTTGACAAAGAGCTTACAAGAAAAATGGGCTTAAAGACGCATCATCCCGCTCTAGATTCTGCCAGATGTGCTATTAATGTGGTGAGTGTGCTAAATTACACCCTAGTTTCAGCGGAGGTGTTGTAATTACCACTGCCGAATTAGTCCCTGGAAGACAACTTGTTTGCAAGGACAGAAATAGCAGTACATAAGCACCCAGTGCCACACGTAATGAAACATTTATTTTTTCCAATGAAATTGTCCTGGATTGCAAATACGTATCACATTTTGTTTAACATTTAATGAGAAATTAAGCAACTTTATAGTTATTCAGTAATTATCATTTAAAAGTGATTCAATTTGACAATAAGTATTATCATTTTTCCATTGCTTCCCCTGTTCCTATGGAGCCCAGTCCAGATGTCTTTTTCCATGGCCACAGACTCTAGGTCATTTTCAACAATCCCTAGATAAATTCATCCAGTATACCCTGGGTTGACCTCAGCGACTCCTCCCTGGGGTACATGCCCAGTGGTACATGCCTTGGGGTACATGCCCGGTGGTACATGCCCGGTGGTACATGCCTTGGGGTACATGCCCAGTGGTACATGCCCAGTGGTACATGCCCAGTGGTACATGCCCGGTGGTACATGCCCAGTGGTCCATGCCCAGTGGTACATGCCCGGTGGTACATGCCCAGTGGTACATGCCTTGGGGTACATGCCCAGTGGTACATGCCTTGGGGTACATGCCCGGTGGTACATGCCCTGGGGTACATGCCCAGTGGTACATGCCCTGGGGTACATGCCCTGGGGTACATGCCCGGTGGTACATGCCCTGTGGTACATGCCCTGGGGTACACGCCCAGTGGTACATGCCCAGTGGTACACGCCCTGGGGTACACGCCCAGTGGTACATGCCCGGTGGTACATGCCCGGTGGTACACGCCCAGTGGTACATGCCCTGGGGTACATGCCCAGTGGTACACGCCCAGTGGTACATGCCCTGTGGTACATGCCCAGTGGTACACGCCCTGGGGTACATGCCCTGGGGTACATGCCCAGTGGTACACGCCCTGGGGTACACGCCCTGGGGTACATGCCCAGTGGTACACGCCCAGTGGTACACGCCCTGTGGTACACGCCCTGGGGTACATGCCCTGTGGTACATGCCCAGTGGTACATGCCCTGGGGTACATGCCCAGAACAATGCCCCTGGGATCCATCCACATGGCCATGACCAAACTACATCAACTCAATTCCTCTCAATCCAAAGGACAAGTGCCCCTATTTAGAGGTCCACCCAGATCTCTGAACTCTTCACCCTTTCACAGAGAATGAGCCCAACAGCTGAAATTCATTTTGGCTACTGGCACACCTTATGTCTTCAGTTATTACCCACAGCTCATGTCTATAGATGAGGTTAGGGATGTAGACTGGCCTGTGAACCACAAACCTTGCCTTACAGCTTCATTCCTGCCTTACCCATGCAGACTTGCTCAGTGTCCACAGAATTGCAGTCACCAAACCGATCCGCCTGTCAATCTCACATTCAATCTTCTTGTCTTTTTGAATAAGTTCCTGAGGTACAAACTCCATCTGTGAGGGCAGATTCTCTCTCCTCACTTGAAAGGAACGCACGGCCTGATTTCCCCGAGTGGAACGTGTCCCTGGGCATCCCTGGGTCCGCAAGGGGGGGGGGGGTTATTTCTTAAATCACTTAATTGTCCTCATTGTATGACATCACCACATTCATTAGAACCAGGGCTTTCTGCTAAGCAGCAAGGTGCACAGATTTCTGAATTACCCGTTTTATTGTGTATGCCTTTTCTTAGGTCCAAACATGATTACCTGCAAAAGCTGTACAGAGAAATGCAAGATAACAATAATAATTCTCATATATAAATATAGTGTAGCATAAGAGAGTTGCCTTCCACCAGCCGATGTGATCTGCATGTTTCCAGGCGTACATGCTGCTTGTGAGAATAGCCCTGTATCTACTGTATATGTTAGGGTTAGCACTGGTCCTCCTGATTGTCGGTGTTCCTTTCCCTGTCATTTTTTTCTATTTTAGAACCGGGTAAGGACTGAATGATTGAATGATACTTTCTTTTTCACATAACTGTAACAAATTAAAATGTTTGTGTGCAGGCAGAAACATAGTTGGCTCCAGCTGTAGGCAGAATACGCCTAGGGCCTCCAAATTTGCTCCAATTTAAATGTTGCGGAGGAAGTGAAATGATCATCAGGTTTCTGGGCAGTGGACCTACGAAATAAAGCTTTGCCTAGGGCCCTGGCAGAGGTATATCTGACCCTGGGAATGGTGAAACGATGTACCCTTGATGAAGGCCAACTTGCACTCTACACAGTGCCAAAGAAAAGGTGATTGTCATTGTTGACACACCACAACAACAACAAAATGCATCCTCTGCATTTAAGCCATGCAACATCACAGCACAGCATGGGGGCAGCTCCTTGAGTGGCCAGGGATGGCACCTTGTTGATGGTACCTCAGCAGTACTTGTGGGTCAGAGACTCAAACAGGTGACCTTTTGATTACACGGTTTCAACCCTAACCATTACGCCACCTGCCTGCCCCTGGGCCACCTAGTCCACTGTTCTACAGCCAGGCCAGTATATGCACTGCTCCACCTGAATCCATGGCTCACTGAGCAGAGCCTCTTCTCCAGTGTCATTCCCTTTTGTTGAACCAAACCCTCTGCTCCCCCTTTTCAAGATTAGGGACCAGCACCCCTTTACCTGCCTTCCACACAACACTGAAAAAGCACGTCAACTATGGCATCCCAACAACATCCAGTTCTTTCAGCATCCCAGTATGGATTTTATCTAGGTCGGTACCTCATAATCATCCGCGTTTTAGCATGCTAATATTAGTTTATGTCTTTACTTTTTATTCATGTGTGTCAGTGTTATTGTTTTGGCTACCTCAGTGTTGTAGGGTACTGTGTAACAGAGTGGTGCACTGTATTTAATGGCAGGTTATGCTATGTTATGCACCCACTTGAATTATTATACAAGACATATCATCCATTTTGTTATAAGTCTGCTGGACTTATTAGGTGCTTGGTCATATGATCAGTTGTATTGCATAATTCAATAAAGTGTTATTGGAATACATCCTATATTATTTGATTATCCAGAGATCTGAACAGACCAATAGATTATGTATAATATATTATGCATTCATATATTATATGTTGGTTATATATGTCTGATATATATAATAAAAAGGAAACCAGCATAACAAGGTACATTTAAATTATGAAATAATGTGATGCTTGCTTTGTAATGTAGGTACCGGTATATGGTAGATATTGTACAGGTATTAAATGTATTAAAAGGTATTAAATCTTTAACAGGTAAGTCAGGGGTACTTTTCCCAAGAAGGCCCATTAGCAGCTTACAGATGTGGACCAGAGATTATTTATGCTTCATGGCATTGGCAGTTTTGAAAGCCAGGGAGGCAGATGACAGCATGAATGCGGATCAGAGGAAATTGGCTTCAGACTTTATATCTGTTCACTCGTCCTTTAGTGTTTAGTGCTGCAGATACGCTTTACATTTACACTTAACACATCCAACAGATGGAGAGGTGTGTTGGTGCAGAGGCTTCTGGAACCAGGATTTGAGTCCCTGCCTTGGCTCCATGTGTTGGGAGTTGGCATATTGGTGCCCCATCCAGGGTTAATCTCTACCTTGCATCCAGAGGTTCCAGACCCCTCCCCCAATGGCGACTCTCCAAATAGGACAAGTGCAGAGAGTGAATGAACGTCCAACGGATGCTATTGTCCAAAGCAGCCAAACAGCAAATTGCAGCTTCCAATGGACCAGGAGCTACACAACAACAAAGGAAGAAGATAATAAAACTATTCAAACATCAGAAGTACAGCATGTGAACAGACTGAGCCCTCAGGTTACTAGAGACACCCATGGATCATGAGGGATTTACGCAAAGGTGGAGAGGGAGGGAAATGTGCCCTCTGCCTTTAACCCATGTGACACAGCAGCAGGCAGCTATTGGAGCGCCTGGGGATGGTGTCTTGCTCAGGCTACCTCAGCAGTGGGCAGCTATTGGAGCACCTGGGGATGGTGTCTTGCTCAGGCTACCTCAGCAGTGGGCAGCTATTGGAGCGCCTGGGGATGGTGTCTTGCTCAGGCTACCTCAGCAGTGGGCAGCTATTGGAGCGCCTGGGGATGGTGTCTTGCTCAG
>JAODKL010000040.1:13513235-13532071 GCA_026780765.1 Petrocephalus schoutedeni | reverse complement strand
GTTTCAAAATCACCAAATGCCGTGAGAGTGAATGACTCACTCATTGGGCAATAGCAACTTGCAGTTACAATCAACTGCTCTAATTAATAGAGATTAAATAGTATTGCAATGGATGGATAAATATTACAATAATAAAGGTTATATATATTTAGGACACTGTCCATTCATTTAGTAGAGCACTGTGATGTTTACCACCCTCATTAACCCTTTAGCAGCTATCTGATATATGTCCTATCCATATTATTCACGCCTGTGTCGGTGTGCTCAGGAGATGTATTGAAACCTTTACCTCGCCACTCCATGTGGCCGATTCCCGAAGCCAATGGAGCCCTCCGCAGCCCAGCTCAGCACATCACTTTCCCCGTCATTTTGGCAGGGGATCGTGTCCCCTCGAGCTACCTGAAGAGAGCTCTTGACCCTCCCACCCCCCCATCCCGGCAGGGTAGCAGGGCGGTACTTACACCAAAGAGATTTACTTGGAGGGTCTTTAATGAGGCTTTGGGCCGTTCTGCCTTTCCAATATGCACCCAGATCAACGGCTGTCCAGGCCTGAAATAAGGCAGATGGGCAAACTGAGGGAAGGGAGAAGGTGTCCACACCTGTTTTAGTTCAGCGGAGTGGGGGGTGGGTGTTCGTACTTTAACAGGAACACACCATCGGTTTCACGGGGTATTAAACTTAATCTGCTCTCAGTCACACTGAGTAAGAGCCCTTCAGGTCTTAAAAGGGGAAAAAAAGATTTAACTTTTACAAAAAAAAGACAGGCCTGCATGCTTTCCTTCGGCCATGGCTATAACTTTTTATATCGAATTATGTTTTACTTTTTACATTTTCCTAAATGACAAGGCTGATCGCTTTCATTCGGTGGAAGTTCCTGACATTACTGCTGCATAAAACAGCTTTTAGTATTCAAACAAATAACTACAGATTAAAGCCAAGAGGCACAGCATATTTCCATTAACAAAAGTTCTACTTTTAAACGTGGTCTGGTTTTAGTGCAGGGTGGCACCCACTTAGCTGGCGGGGACCTGGACCCTGGCCCGGGCAGCGCAGAGCACATGGCAGAGGTACAGGGGTGCAGCCTGGATGGGACGGCAGGGCTCACATACTCACACTATGGGCAATTTAGAGACACCTTTTGACCTGACTGCTTGGCTTTGGGACAAAATCCATATGAGAGAAGTACAATATTTAAACTGGTCAGATATGAACCCTCAACCCTGGAGGTGTCATTGTGGTATTATTATTATTATTATTATTATTATTATTTATTAACTGATTAGGCATGTGTAAAACTTTTGTGTTTTTTTCCTAATATGGCTCTTATTCATAGAAATCAACACACTATTGGGGAAAAAAACACCACGGGCCACAGAAATCTTCAGACTAAAAAAGGACACAGTCATTTCCACAATGCCCAGAGGGCAGGAAAAGTGATTTAAGAGCTTTGTTATTGTAAGAGTTAGTTGTCCCAAAATGATTCATTACTGGTTAATATTTGTCTTGATAATTCATCAGTTGCGATGCTCTTATCCTAAAGAGCAACATTTGGTGTGTCTACATTGTTTAAATCAACCTGGGAAGGTCAACTCTGGCCCCAACAGGGCTTAAGATAGAATGAATCTTTTGGCGCCCTGGGACTAAATTACTTCAAGACAACGCCACGGGAGACTGGGAGGGGTGGGGGGGCAAACACAGAATTTATTTTTCAAGGTGGCCCGTATGGCGACTAGAACGGTGAGGGAGATCTGAATATTCCAGAGATCCTGTCAGCCCAAATTACATAAATTACAGCAATAAACCACCATCGCATTAGCCAGTGACCACTTTCTGACCCTTGGCTTTTTTTTGGATACCCCTCCTGACCCTTTTCGTTAGGTTCAGGCGGTCAATTGCGGGTCATCGAAGGGCTGGTGTGAGGTTGTTGTTTTGGGGGGGGGGGGGGGGGGCTGTATGCCTTAGGTAATCTGTACTGTGACACAAACCCTTCAAATGGCATTCATGTTGTGATCGATAAAGAGAAACCCCCCTCGTCTTCGAGGCTGGTATCAATGAAGTCACATGGGCAGACACACACACACACACCAGGCCCCCTTTCTGTACACATGTCCGGCTCGCCTCCACTCCTCATCTATCCCTCTAATGCGTTCGCGGCTCAGTTTAAAGCCACTGTCAGAAGTTCTTCCCGGAGCCATTACTTATACGCCGCCGAGACGCTGCACTTCCATGTCTTTGAGGGGGCTTGACGGAGCCACCCCAGCCCTCGCTGAGGGGTGAGGCACATTAAAGTCAGCACAGAGTCATAATTGCCTTTCAGCTGGAGTTAAACCCCCACGAGTTCACCTGGAAGAGTCACACCGCGAGATTTATGGCCCCTATAGTTCTGGGGAGGGACCATCTCCATAGCCACACACTAGCACCCCCCCTCCCCCACACACACCCCTACCGCTGTTCTAGTTCAAATTAACCATGTTCCCAAACAGTACGCCCACCCACTGCCGTCTCCTTACGTCAACATCTCCCCCAGCCCCATCCCGCCGGTGACGCCCCCAGCCCTGTCCAAACAGCAGGGCGGGGCCACCAGCTGAAGCAACACTCCTGTGCTCATCCCACCGCTGGAGATAATGGAGATGGGGGAGAGGCCTGAGAAGGAAGAAACCCCGGGCCCCCAAGAGGGGGGGGGGGGGGGGTTATAACAATACAGGCCAGTTCATTTGCAAAGGCTGGACACGCAGGAAATCTATCACAGGGAGAAGGAGAGGAGATGTGCCGCTCGCCCGCCCCGCCCGCTCTTTCCCGGTTTAGCCCATCTCTCACTCCGTCCCTGCAAGGAGAAAAGCTTCCTTTACACTGGCCTCATTCTTGTTGACCTACCTGAAGCTGTTTGCCGCAGGCACTGCGGATTTCTGCGGTTCTTCACGGGATGAACAGAAAAAAAAAACACATGCAAAAACGGGAGCTTCCCCGGGCAGAGAGCCGCCGTACTGGACACCAGAAGCGGAACGACAGGGAACTTGGTCCCACCCTCATTATTCATGACTCAGTTATTGTCCATTAAACAGCCTTCACTGTTGTTTTTTCACCTTACCGACGATACGACAAAGGGCGAGTCAAAGGTTTGTGATGGAATTAGCATATTTACAACAAATTCCGAAACAGCAACACAATTCACACGGCAACCTTTGAAGTAATAGACCATGCATGAGAAATCATTAGCATCTCCGGTGCCTTGCTTTCAGCGTGCATCACCTGATGCCTGGTGGTAGGTGTTCCGTAGTCGCCATGGTAATTTACCGTGAGGGTGAAGGATGAGATATCGAGGCTGTGAGGTCCTCGAAACTCAGCGATGGTATTTCCCTACTGGCAAGGGTGCAGATTAAGATGAAAAGGCTCCAAAGCAGGTCAGCCCTGGCCCCCTCACCTTGGGACGAGAGCTGCCCAGACATCCCCCGCAAGGCACTGGACAAGCCTAATCTCCTTATCACCTTCTCCAAGCCGTCGGACAGTCCACGGCGTCTGAAGGAACGCAGGCGCCCACAGGACACTACCACCTGGACGGGGTTCTGCGGGTAGTCCCTCTGATCTCATTAATTAAAGTAAACCAAAGAAAAATGTTCATAAATAAGGGCTTTTCGCTAACTCTGTGAACCCTCTATGAAGAATGGAGAAGTCAGGCCTGGTCTTTTTCAGAGCAAATACTTCAGAGAGTCACAGATGGAAGATTTCTCCATTCGCTGACATATATATCTTGTTTGGTCTCTTCAGATATTATGAAGTAAACTTTATTGTGCTTAACCAGGAATGATTTATTGTTTATGTTAATCTGAATCTCCGGCTGTCCTCCTTCTGTACGAAACACATTCATTCCTCTTTGTCTCGTGAGCCCGGGCTTCCGTCTCAGCAAAGCAATGTTTTGTTCTTTGCGTGACTCAGAACGTTTCTTTCCATGTGCATAAATACGCTGAAGGACTGAGATGTGGCAAACAAATCATTTGTCTATAAGGAGAGAATTATATGTTATAAAACGGCAGTACACTGACATGAGAAATAAACTGTCATATCAGAGGCCGATCTTGTCATATATGCAAGAATAATGTGTTGGAAAATGCGCATGTCAGAAACATAGATATTTTTGCCCAACTAGAGAATCAGGATGGATTAAATGGCTTGGAAGTCAGACGAGGCCTACACCATTGATCAGGACAACCTGCCGACAGCATTTCAGCGTGAATCCGTCAAATTATTCTGATGTGCACGCACATGATAAGCATCCACGTTCCTGTGAACACAAAGGCCACAAACCATGACCCCCGAATTGGCCCACGGGCCTTCAATCCCGAAGAATGCCGACTTTGTCACTTCGGATCAAAGTGCCAGCTTTCCCCGCACCTGCGACCCGCGAGGTTAAAACGCCCCACTGACCGATAAGCAGAACGAAAGTGAAGATGCCCCAGCGTATGCACAACAGAACGGGGAATCGTGCCGATTGAGTCAGACTTTGGGTTCAATCGTAGCTTCATAACCCCAGCTGTAGACAAGCAAAGTGCATGAGGTGACAATACATCTTAGTTTGCACCTGACTTACACCTGAGCCACCTCAGCTGACTATCTTGACAACAGGGGTCCAGCTTGCCTGTCCATATTGCTGTGCTGCCTTCTCACACTCTGACGGGGGGTGAACTCCAGCACCCATGCATCTACTCAGGAAGTCTCGGGAACTGCCAGCGGCAGACGTCAGTTGGAGCACATGATGAGTCACTGGCTGAAATAATGCCACATATGGATCACGGTAAATTGGAAAGGCCGTGGCAGCTGCTTGTGTGACCTGTCGTGGGGAGCGTTCGCCAGTGTAGGACTATAAATGTCCCTGTGCCATCATCCCGGGGAAGAAAAAAAATAATCCAGCAGGACAGGACTTTAGGGCTGAACCTCTTATAAAACAATACCAGCTAAAACTTTATTACTGGTTAAAGGCCGTATTTAAAACCAATGTTGCTTGATGAGCAGGAATTAAAAATAAGTATTAATTGTGGAAGTTTGTTCGGAGGGTCAGGTGGGGGGTTGGAGGTGGCTTGGGGGATGATGGGGGCAACTTTCAGCGTCCCTCAAGAGCACCTTAAACCTTAAACACTGTCAGCTCGCCCATGCCTCACTGACCCCCCCCCCCCCCCCCCAACCCCTACTGTCGGCCGGGGAGCTGCCCTTGTGGTGGACGAGGTTAAACAAAGAGCCATGACTGTCAGCCTGAGTGGAACCAACTGGCTCACGGCTATCAGAGCATAATCAGCGCTAATAGGAACATAATGGCTAACAGTGGAGCTGTTTTCACAGGCCCGTCGCCGCGGACGGAGTGCAGGCCGCCGCGGACGGAGTGCAGGCCGCTGCGGACAGAATGCAGGCCGCTGCGTGCTCGCCATCCCGTGCCAGCCACTGCCTCTCAGTCACCTCTTCCCCTTCTAATCACTTCCTGAAGCACCATTCATTATCACAATTATAAAAGAAGCTTTTATGTGTATCTCTAAACTTTAACTTTAAAAAACAACAGATTTCTGACTCTTGCATTCATATTTGTATTGAAGCATGCGTCTTCTCTTTTTATGGTTGTGATGTGATATAAACCAGCTGAGATGTTCAGGGCCATTTTACATAACCACTTATTAATGCAGGGTTGATGTGAATATCACTCTTTTCCTATGAAGCACAGGGCACTGGACAGGTGTGCACCCAGAATGGGATGCCAGCCCCTTGTAGGGCAGACACAGTTACTAACTCTGTGCTTTTTAAGGACTAAAGCCAAGCACAGAAAAGGCCTGTAAAATGAGTATCTCTATGTGGGCGGAGCACCGTTTGTCACCTGTGAGCTAGAGACTGTCATTACTGGCCTTATGGCTTCCACCCGCTACTCCCTTCCCGGCACTGCAGCCCCTGTCCTGTGGACACTGTGTCCCGGCCAGAGCCCCTCTAAACCAGATTCTGACGCACCTTCTCCGCGGCGTTAACGCAGACAGCGCCGTTGTTTCTCCTCTCTCTACCCCTCCGCTTCCTTGGAGAGAGAATCTCCTCGAGCCACCTGGCTATATTCACCCTGCATATTCACCTACTGCTGCACTGTGGGACACACAGAACTTTCCCTTCCCAGCTTGCCCATTATTTATGGGGCTGCCTCAGGTCTTAGCGCTACCTTGGATAAGCTGTTTTTCTCTCTCTTGTACTGGCATCTGTTTCTGGGCATTTTCCTGCCATATGCCCTCTGCTCCCTGGCTGCAAGCCCCCCTGTGGCCATGTACTGGAGAATTGTACTGGCGAATGGATGGAAGGATGGATGGATGGATTTGTGCTTTTAAAACTGTTTAGGCTGATCACAGATGGCCTTCGAGTCACATTGAGGAAGTTATTCTCAAGAGGTAACATAAAGTCTCAAGGAATAAAATCCACACTGACACAACTATTTTCTTAGCTTTTTGTACGACATATGGCTGGGGAGTAACTGAACGAAAGATTAAGGAATGCAGGAAAAGGAACAAATGGTCAGTTAAACAAGAATTAAGTGATGTTCCTCCACGGTGGTATTGACTAAATGGTTATTGTAATAACCCTCCAGCCAAGGCCGCTTATTGATTTAGGGTTAGGGCCCTCTGACATGTGAAGTTCACATAAATACACAGCCTAAAGTGTTAGCTTTCAGAAACACCGCGCGGCAATTTCGATTCAAATAATTACCAGCAATCTTCCCCCTTTGATTTGATGAAAAGCACGCAGAAAGCGCAGCAGGTGGGCAGAGCCAGCACTTCCCGGGCAATTAAAGGCGGCGGGGTCAGGTACAGGAGTCACCCGCCCGCACTGCTTAACACCACTGCACCGTGAGGGTCAGTCATCACGACACCCGCGAAAGCCAGGCGCTCACCAGGCCCGCAGCTGAGTGCTTTAAAAGAAGCGGCAATTAAATCCCACGTGTCCATCTCCCAAGGCACGAGTAACACCAGAAGACCGGCGTGTTCCTCTCGAACGTGCTCCTAATTCTCCATTCCAGGCAGCGGTTCGACGTGCCTGGCATTAACAGACAATAAAACGTCTAGGCGAAAAAATAAAGTGAAATTCCCCTGATTTGCCCAAAGCAATTACCTAATGGTGTGTCTGTGTGTCTGTGTGTTGGGGGGGGGGGGGGGGGGGGGGGAACTGGAGCACCCAAAGAAAATCCCACAACAGCTTGGGGAAAACACATATGGAACCTGGGCAGAGACTTAGACCCTTGTCCCAGAGTGAGGAAACAGTGCTAACCACTGCACCACCATATGCAACAGACAATGGTTTTTGCAATGGCTGGATCACATGATTCAATGATGTCACAGACAGAAAGCAAGGCATAATCTCTAAAATTTCCACTCCCCTTATGGAGTCTTTACATTGTTATGTTTTAGTAACTATAAGTCAAAATTCAGAGAAAGATTTAGCTTCAGCCAACTGGTTGAGTACTTTGTGACTGTGACTCCTTAAACTCAACTGGTTGGTTGAAAATGATTGTGCTGTACCCTACAAAACAATACTGCCCAGGGAAAGAGTGACAGGTTTGGTTTTTTAAAAGCAAAAGCAAGGCTACAATCTCTTGCCAGCTATGCATGCACCTGTATAATTTTTAAGTTACATCCCACAGGCAAAAAGTGAAAGTCAACAGAATTTAATAAGATAAAAAGTGCTTTAAAGTAAGGAGTGAATGAAGTGAAAGTAACTTTTCCCTCAATGTCCTTTATCCCTGTGCTGTGATTTTATACATCATCAACTTTGGGTGGGGACAGATATCCCTTTATCTTAAAAAGGTTGAATAGTGAATTTAATTATTCAGAATGGAGAGGTAGAAAGGCAAGCTGCAAAAACAGCATTGTGGGAGAATTAATCATGCTTCCGAACACTCAGCAGAATCTCGCGTGGCGGGGAAATGAGATGGAAACTCGGCACAGAATGGAGTGTTGACATTTGCTCTCCATTACACTTTAATATTTTCTTCTTCTTCTTTGCCTAGATGAAAGGGGCGTGTTCCTGCATTAAGAATTTCAGGTGCTCGCTACATACATTTCGGGAAATCAATTACGGCTCAAATTACATATTCGTTTAGACTTTAACCTGGGGGTCTTGTGCCTGATTGGAGATGGCCCTACTTTATTAAACAGGTCCATTTAATGTCAATGGTAAATTGTCACATTTAGTCCAAGGCCATATTACCCCAAGTTGGGGCAGGTAAACAAACAGTTCCCTTAGGGGGGACACTAAAGGACACTTCCACATCTCTTTATTTTGACTTGTCCCTGATACCGTCCCCTAAACACAGTTGTTATGTCTACATATGTTCTCTCTTAGTCATGCCCATTAACCCTGAAGCTCATTCTCAAAGATCAGCAATCTCTACAGGCCGGAAAATTAGAGCTTCAGATACAGACAAATCGGATGCTACCCCATCAGAAACTGCATGTTTGAAATTTCTTGCTTGAGTCAAAAGAACCTAAATAAAAATGAACATTTACTTAAACTTAAATATATTAATATTCTGTGGATAAACTTTAAGGGCAAGTCAAGTGACATTTACAATTCAGGACCTATTGTTTAAGATTACATGAAAATTATTCATTATAAAAATGATCATTTTATACCAGTGATTTTAACGAAGCTGTTCAGGTTAATAATCACAAGTACAACGGATGGGCATCCTCCTCATGTCACCTCCTCATGTCACCTCCTCATGTCACCTTCTCATGTCACCTCCTCATGTCACCTTCTCATGTCACCTCCTCAAGTCACCTCCTCATGTCACCTCCTCCTGCCACCTCCTCATGTCACCTCATCCTGTCACCTCCTCCTGTCACCTCCTCATGTCACCTCCTCATGTCACCTTGTAAGAATGCAGGGTCGCCAACTTTGTTCAGCTGGTGTGAGATTTTCAATATAAGACAAGTTTGCACACACTTTTACATGCATGTAAGAGTTTTACTACATTGTTAATAGTCTGTAGGGTTTGAAAACTGCTCTGACACGTTTGACACTGGTGATTTTAGATTTACATAACATAGATTGGCTGTAAGACTTCTCGCTTGCCTGTGAGAGTCCAAAAGCGTGATTGTCACGCCATATCTGTGGGTGCTGGCAACCCTGAAAATGCCATGCTACACTGTTTATGAACAACATTAATTTTTAATAAAGAGCCTAATCAAACTGACTCTAAACACCTATTTCTGCATCGCAGCATGTCAGCTGTGAGGTGGTGGGTAAGGAGATTGCAGCAAGAGGCTGGATTTGGCGAATCTTTTGCATCGTCTTGCCAGTTGATCAGTAGCTCATGCCTAAAAATGCCAGATGCAATAAAATTCATATTGGCATGATTGGTAAAAAAAACAACAGTATAGTTGCTATTTCAGTTGGCATTGTCCATTGAGGGCATAAATTGTAGTATGGTTCCACTTGTCACAGGACAAAGCCGGGAGACACTATAATGAGGATAGGAAATATGTGTCAAATGGCAAGTGAATCTTTTTTTGGCTCTGACTCATTTCTCTGCTGAGAACATTGGGCTATCACACTAAGTGTACTTAGTATGTTAAAGCAAGCCTACTTCCTGGGAAGTAATTTATATAAAGATTTATTTGATAATGTAGAAATATTGTATGAGATTTTTTCTCCAGTTACTAAAAGAATCACCTTCTCTCCTTACACATCCAGCCATATCCGGATAAATATTGCCCGTCTTAGACAGTCTGCTCTCTGAAAGAGACCATCTTCTCTTGTCTGTTACATAATGTTTTTACCTTGGCTCTGGATTCAAATGCAAGGGTCCAGAGTCTGATCTTTTTAAGGCACAAGGCAGGTGGAGCCACACCACATCTTTTGGGGGTTTCTGCACATAGAAGCACTTGTCAGCCCAGCAATAAAAACCTGTGCTAGTTATATTGGCTAAATCAGAAATTTACGATTGCATTATTCAGCTGCTTACAGTTATACATAGTTCCAGTTTATGCAGTTCCGGTTTATACAGTTTGCAGTGCACCCACATCTTTTACGATATGAGGTCACAGCACTGCCCACTGAGCCACCACATTATTAATGTTTATGGATATTTTTTATTTAACTCATATAGGTTACCAGTGCACACCAGAAAAGGACCTCCAGTGATTCAGCTTGAAAACCCTTTGGCCACTAGTCCAGACCCATGTTCATTACGTGAATGTACCTATATGTGGTATGCATTTGTTTCCAGTAATATTATTGTCTTCTGAATGAGGATTTGAGATTTTTTTTTATCCTCCAAGCAAGACCAAGTAGCACAGCTTATTTGAATCCAATGTTTAAAGAAAAATGTGGTTTAACGTGGTAATGAGCCTAGGCCCTACGTATGCATATACTGTAAATGCAGTCATAGACAGAAACCGACTTTAATAATTTAAAGCTACTTGTGCTAAACTTGTTCTAGTTAATTATCCCTAAAGTCCGTCAAAGGTGTGTCACATAAACGTGTGGTAGGGAAAAGTCAGATATAGGATTAAACATACCTGCAGCAGCTGTTTCTGCTTAGATGAAGTAGTGCCTATTTTTACCTCAGTAGGCATTTCAGGTACACTTCAACCAAGCCTGTGTTGGGAACATCACTGCAAAACAGAGGCATCACATGTGAAAATCATATGTATCTGACTCTTCACAGCGTTACATTACAATATAGTTTCAGGCCAAAACTGGGTGGGACATTGGGTTTGGGACAGTTGACAGTCGTAATGCATATTTCAGTGAGTGGTTAATTTACTTATTCACCAGATGGGTGAAAATATGTTGAATCCTGCAGAGTAAAATAAGAAATACTTAAATTTCAATTATTTAAAAAGCCATCCTTGTCAGCTTTGATCCCCTTTCCTGGCTGTACGTGTGTAGAGTTTGCATGTTCTTGCCATGACATCATGGGGTTTCCTCTGGGTTTGCCAGTTTCCACCCACTGTCCCAAGACATGCTAACATGAATTTAAGTTTCCAGATTGTCCTTAAGTGTGAATATGTGTCTGGATGGTGTGTGCGTCCTGCGATGGGCTGGAGCCACATATCCTGGGTCATTCTCTGGCTTGCACTTGTTTTATTCAGGATTGGCTCTGGACTTATGCCACCTTGCTTAGGGTAAATGGTATAACAATGAATGAATGGATGATTTTTTGTCAGCCAAGCAGCACTTAAAATCTGAAATTTTCAGTGAACCATGGTGTGCGTTTTGGGGCCAAATGGGTTCTCTTTGGGGCCAATTGAGTCAGGTGATTTAACCACTTTTCTGCATAGTGAATAGACTCTATTTCATGTTTCACTGACTTCGCCAATTTCTGTTCCTGTCTGTGAAATATGGTCATGTGGCTCATCCTTACACAGATGGCTTTTGTTTGTGCAGCTCCCCAATTTAACCCAACCGTGGGACACTTTGCTTCTGGGTACACTAGGAGCAATCAACAAGGGGCTGGTACACATAACCAATTTAATGACTTGGTGTTGTTGACCTCAATTCTTAGTATTCTGTGAGTCTGTTAAGGAGTTGCACGCATTTCCGTGCGATAAAAAGGCAGACACTAACATCGGTATATTAATTAAAAGAGACTAGGGAAAAGGCATGCTTCAAAAATATTATGCCAAATAATGATAAGAGACTATTACAATGTTGCAGATGCATCAATAATATACACATGGTTATAAACAAATGACTGACAATAGGCAACATTACTTTTCCTTAGGAAACTGTGTACAGAAAGAGATACCATTTATAGCAGAAATTTTTACAGCATATTTGGATTTAGTCTTAGTCTTTTGATGAAAATTAATTTAGGTTTAATAAAATTGTAGTCATCTGAATTTTTTTGTTTTAGTCTAGTTTTAGTAGAAGAAAATTACAGGATATTCAGTGGACTTAATGTGCAGTACATGCAGTCAATGAAATTAAAAGATTTAATCATGGTGTAATACATCATTTTTATATTTTCTTTGAAAATGTAAAACATGTAAAACAAACACAGATTGATGTACCTCTGCCTGCTGTAGGTTCCTGAAGGAAGCATATGCATAGCAGTTATTATGGCAGGGCATGAGGTTTGAACATGCAGTATCAGACTAGTGAAAACCAAAGGGGTTTTGATTATTTCTACACATAGATCAGTTGATGAAAGTTCAATGTGTATCAAACACATTAAAAGAAATATATCAACCCATGATCAAATTTGCCCAAGCCTAACACAGACATGAAGAGTTTACAGACAGAACCATAGATAGAGAAACATAGATACTTGCTCTCCATTAGACACACAGGCATAAATACCGGGGACAGCAAGGTTTGGGGTCAGAGAGCAGGGTTAGCCAATCCCCTTTGAGCAATTGCGGGTAAGGGCCTTGCTTAAGGGCAAGACGTTTGCACGTCTGCCATACTGGAGCAGTCAAGATCTGCCAGTATACAATACAGTAGCTGGGTCTAAATTCAGGGGCTGCATCCTTCGAAGGACACGGTTGGCGTAGGCTTTGTTGGCCATGTTCTTCTAAAAATCTGCACAATGAATCTTGGAATAGGTTGGATCCTTCGTGACACATTTCTAGGTCGCAGCTTGTGCTGCGCCACAGGACTTTCCAGTACGCTAGCTAACGGTACATCAATTGCCACTTAGGGTTGCTACCCATTCCCTGCTTTATGGAATGGCAAGAACCAAGATGGCATCACAAGTGGCAGCTTTGGTACAACACCCTCTAAGACTTTCTTTGTTTTTGTTTGCTTGCTGTGTGTCTGGTTACTCAGATCCAATTACTTTCACCAGATATCTGAAGAACGGCTTAATATCAGGCAATTTCACAAGTTTTCACAAACTCAGAAAGATTCACAGAGATTTTAGTCAGAGGAACAGCAGCTCCCAGTGGGACACGGAGGAAGTGCACTGGTGCAATAGTAAAGCTCCAGTGCCAGTGGAGATTACATACTGCATTCAGTATGGCAGTGGAGATTACATACTGCATTCCCGTCAATTCAACTAACAAAACCTCTGACCCTCACTCAACAAAATGGATGAGCTGCTCCTCCTCAACAGGATGAAGAAGGCACATTCATAAGCGAGCTCAGTGAATCCATCCCTTACAGCAGATCACATCTACCAGGCATCCACCTGCACCAAGCAGGTCATGTAACTGAGCTATCAGGTGGAGGTGGAATTTGCTTCCTTCTACATTAAAAGAGGTTGGTGTGCAGATGTTACATTGCCAGGTAAATACTGCAGTCTGAACTTGGAGATATTGTTCATAAACCGCAAGCAATTATTCTTGTTTTCCATCCTGGTCGAGGTTTACATCCTTCCCCAAGCCAGTGTGAATGACGCACTGCAAACCTTAGGCGACTAGATGACAGGCTTGGAACAAAACACGTGGACTTACATTAAATAATCCTGGCGGACTTTAACAGAGAAAAATTAAACCATGAACTCCCAAAATATAGACAGCATATTAAGTGTCCCACCAGGAAAAACAACATATTGAGCCACTGCTACATAAGTCATTAGACTATGATCAGTTGCTAATCAAAGATGGCAAGATGGAGTGGAGGTCCCAAGGAGTGTGGATGGATACCGTAACAATGATAGCTACAGTATGGCTGCATGTTGCATTTTGGCTGACTGAATCACAGACATGCTGCTATATTTTTAATCATCCACAGTGGTTTCACAGCACATGCTGGCAGGCGTGTCAGTAAAGACTTGCAGTAATGTAATAGTGAGATGTCAAGTGCCTGGGCAAGGAGTTGTTTATTCTAATAGACACCGTGAACCTGCAAGATTGGAGATTGCTACAATGTGGCCAGCTGATAATCTATCATTAACCCGAGGTTCCTAGCAAACCTTGACGGAAGACACAGAAGGTTGTTCTATGTGAGAATGTCTTGATTAAGGACTTTAGGTTCAAGAGTATTAGATTTAATTTTTACATTGCGATAGGTTGAGTTTCCTTGAATGTAAGCATTACACAAACAATATAGAGGTCATGGGTTCAAATCCCAGGGAGCACACATAAATTATAACCATCCCTTCTACTGTATGTCACTTCAGATAAAAGTGTTAGAAAAATGAAGTAAATAGAGGGAAATGTACCAGTTATGAGAGACATGATGACTGCATAATAAGTAAAGGAGGGAATCTAGATAAGATTGTGAGCACAGATTCTCATGCCAGAAACATAGACTATAAAGTGTTTGCAACCATTGGTGACACCATGATGTCATCTGAATAGTGAGTATAAGAATGTTTTCTGAAATGTGAAGCTAGTTGTGAAATATCTGTTTTTTCAACCAGCTGAATAGAGTGCATTATCTGTTAAGATTCTACATTGATTGATACATGCACCTAAATTGACAACAGTAACATTTGACTAGAGGTGACACAGTGGCACTGTTTCCTCACACCTTTGGGACCCGGGTCTGAGTCTCCACTATGGCTCCGTGTGTGTGCAGTTTGCATGTTCCCCGAAGAATTGCCGTGGGTTTTGCTGCTGGGTCCTCCAGTTTCCCCCCACAGTCCAAAACCATGCTGAGGTGTCCTGGAGCTGACACATTGCCTGTAGGTGTGCATGTGCGAGTGAGTGAGGGGAGTGTGAGTGTGCGTGTGAGTGTGCGTGTGAGTGTGCGTGTGAGTGTGAGTGTGCCCTGAGATGGGTTGGTGCCCCATTCTGAGTTGTTCCCTGCCTTTCACTCATAGACTCCAGACCCCCCAGGAGGAAAAATGGATAAAACTCCTTGAATGATTCATATATAATAGTAAAATAATATGAAGTTAACATGTAAATAGCATCCATCGATTCACCTATCTAGTCAGATTAAGAATACCGGCCATACAACTTTAGGGAGTGGTTAAGCTTATATACAATTCCAAATTTGTCCGCGAGATGGAAACATTAATAACTGTCTGTGCCATTTTTCCAGGGACACTGCAGTCTGCTATTCAACCACAAGATGGAAGCAATGTTTGGACGAAAAAAACTGGAATCCTCAAGTTCTTGAAAGTAATATCCCTAATTAAGGTACCTTTCATAAAGCCAGTAATAAGTAATACTAATTTCCCAAAACATGGCGTCTCTTTATAAGACTAAGTGGCGTTAGCAAATTAAATAATAACATAATTACAAAATAATTACATATTACCTTACTGTTTTCTTGTAATCATCTCATAACAAAAATGTATGTTACAGAAATAACCTCTGGATTACAAACCAAATAATTGTCGTGTAACCCAGTACCCTCCCATTTCATACTTTCATTTAACATGCTTTCTAAAGTCAAATATGGCTATAAGATTTGACAAGAAGTTTTTACTCTTTCATTTAGGTCAACTGTTTTACATTTTTTTCCCCCCTCAAGATAAAATTATCTACACTAAATGGTCAAAAGTATTGGGATGCCAGGTTAACCAACATCTCATTCCGAAACCAAGGGCATCAGTTTGAAGCTGGTCAAGCCTGTGTTGCTATCATAGCCTCTGCTTTTCTGGGAAGACTCTCCATTAGATGTTGAAGCATGCTGATGGTATTTGCTGCCATTGCAGCTGGGTATTGATGTTGGGTGATCAGCTTCCTTTCAGTGAATCTTTGCAGTCTACAACTTTGCAATTGAACTTACAGATGTTTTCAACTCGCAATCATTTCGATGGGCAGGTCTAGGAAACTGACTTGTTGAAAGGATGGCATCCTATAGTAAAGCCAAGATGAAAGTCCGTATGACCATCCCTTCTGCTGCCAGCGATCGTTGCTGGAGATTGCCTGGCTGTGTGTTTAATTATACACCTGTGTCAGCAATGGGCTTGGCTTAATTAGCCAATGGAGGTGTGAGTTACACTGTAACTTCTCTTACAGAGCATAGATTATCTGAGCTATAATTCCATGCTAGTTATTCTCCTTGTGGTGCACTTCAAAAAGCCACATGTTGCATACCTTTAGTTAAATCGATAAAGATAAAAAGACATCATACATGCCTGAAGAATCTTCTTATGGCACAATGAATATAATTTTTTTCAACTACTGTTGACAAGGGCACCTTGGTATGTGACATAAAGCATAAAATTAAATATTATGCTCAAAACATACAGTAACTATATACACTGACACACACATATAGATAAATATGTATAGATAGTCTTATAATGAAATGCTGATGCATTAGATGGCCAAAATATAAGGAGTGCTTTAAAAAAATATATATATTATATATTTTATAAAATTAATACAATATATTTATAGAGCATTAAACATAATACACACACAGAAATGCAGCATGATCTTACTAGAAACATACTAATGATGATAGCAAAGGAGAAATAGCAAGGAAACTATATTTTTCAGACACTACTTTCATAACCTCCAGTACTGAGCAATGCTGAGTCGCAAGCAGGTCCCAAGAAGCACAGGTCATGAGAGATAAACATTTTTGTGGGCGTGGCTCTGTGGGTGTGGCCACTGTGCCCGTGATGGACGGTCATTGGTTCAAATGGTAGCGATGCCACCACTGGGCCCTTAAGCAAGGCCCTTACCCGCAATTGCTCAAAGGGGATTGGCTAACCCTGCTCTCTGACCCCAAACCTTGCTGTCACCGGTATATATGCTGGTGTGTCTAATGGAGAGCAAAATGAGATGCGAGAAAACCCAGTGTCTTCACGAGGATGAATAAAATGACTATTCTTAGTCCACCATAACTCATACAGTTACACCTACAGTCATGCACTGTGGGATATTTCAAGACACTCATTCACCTAACTGCATGTCTTGGGACAATGGAAGGAAACTGTAGGAAACCCACACAGATACAGAAAGAGCATACAAACTGTCGACATAGCCACTCAGACGGGGCAGGAATCAAACCCAGTGAGGGCACAGTCATACCCATTTTGATGGCTCACCAGAGAATCTGAATAAAATTCAATCAGATTTACTGATCACGTGTACAGTTTATGCATATACATAAACAAACACTAAGTTACCTAAAAAAGAAAAACTGTACATTTTAACCACATGACTAAAGTCACTCATTTTATTATATAACCAGAATCAAATTAATTCTGAATTATACTGTAGCATGTCATATTCTGATAAGAACATAAATTCAACATAAATTAACACTATCACCAAGGACCAGCTAAGAGAACTAGCAAGCATTTCTTCATCAGTGATAATTTTATTTTGTCCAATTTCATTTGAATTGGGACGTTCAAAGTATATCTAGACAGTGTGGCTCAGGAAAACTTTACATGCTGACATTCTGTCCATAATAATATAGTTTTTGTTGGGTAGGAAATTATAAATTGGGATAAGGAATACAGGACGCCAGATTTTACAGTTTGTTTACTAAGCACCTTTTCAGTCTAACAGTAACACAGTGCAGAGTTATTTCTCTGTTAGTACAGAAATGAATAACCATAAAAACTATTAAAAGTCAAGATGATGCTGAGAATACATACCAGATCTTATTCATTCACAATATAAACAAGACTCCTAATTGAATATATATTCTCCTTTAAATCACCCCTATGTAGCACTGTGGGTGGTGTGCTTGTTAAACTGCGTAGGCTGATAAGCGAAGGTATCAGTGGGGGACATGATGTCATAATGATGTCACTAGGCGTGACATCACCATCATTGTAAGGGTCCCCCATGTGTTATCTAATGAAAGTGACTCATGCCACGACTGTTTACTACCAGACAAACAGGCCAACGCAATCTGTCCTCCCATGTAGATACAGGGGTATAATTCCATACTGCTAGTACTGTAATTTCCATATTGAGACCTGACTCACCAAGAACATACTTTACTGTTACGATTTCTCTCTTCTAAAATAGCTACCATGACACAATATTATACATTTTAACCATAAAATAATTAAAAACTCAAAATGTCTTAACATTAACGCAAACTATGTTTATGGTCTGCAGCAGCATAGAGATTTCTAGATGTCCTAACCTGATTAAGGATTATCTGAGAGGTAAGGAGACCTGTGATCTGTCACATAATCCCTGATTACAGACAAAAAAATGGCGATAAACCTCTTTGTGTGACCAGCTGCATTTAGATGCATTTTAGAACCCAAATTGCTCTTACGCACTCATTGACCACATTAATAAATACGGCTACTCAGCATATCAAAGAGCCCAGAGGCAGCAAACCGCTAGGTTGAAACTGAAACTGAACGTTGACTCACTATGCTAAGCATAGGAATGGGCTAAGCGTTCTCCAAGCGTGGTTCCAGCATCTCAAACAGCCACCCTCATGAGATTCACACACTACAGTGTCTAGAGTTTACAGTGAATGGTGACATAAACAAAAACCATCCAGTTAGTGACAATTCTGTGGGTTAAAAATACATTTTTTTTTTTCCTTTTTTAAACTACTGATGACCTAACAAATTAAAAGTATACCTAATAAAGTGGCCACTTACTGTATAACAGCATGTTGCTTTCAGTTAGAAATTGAAAAATAATATACTTGCATACATCCAAAAAATAACATTTAAGTAAGATTTTCTACTCGTTTGACTTGTAATCTGGCATTACACTTCCCAGGTACAACACCATTCAAAAGTTTGGACACACCAACATTTATTTGCACCATTATAATATAAATACAAGACTCAAAACTATAAAATGACATGTAAGGAATTATGTCCTGACCAAAAAAGTATTGTTATAAAAAGTATACAAGAAAATGCTGGGGCAGCAGCTCTGTGGGTCGGGACTCAGAAGGTTGCCAGTTCAAATCCCTGGGTCAGCAGAGTGATCCCACCATTGGGCCTGTGAGCAAGGCCCTTAACCCCAACTGCCCCAGGG
>JAODKL010000040.1:13409614-13448517 GCA_026780765.1 Petrocephalus schoutedeni | reverse complement strand
TCTCTCTCTCTCTCTCTCTCTCTCTCTCTCTCTCTCTCTCTCTCTCTCTCTCTCTCTCTCTCTCTCTCTCTCTCTCAAGTTTGTATTCCTATCTTCGTGAGGACCGTCCATTAATTTCCAAGGGAAAATCCCTAATCCCAATTATGACCCTTAACCCCTACCCAGCCCTAATCTTAACCATAAGTAACCAATGAAAATACAAGATTTTGGGCATTTTTACTTTTTTCATTGCATTCACAATTTGATTGCTGCAAACCTCACTTTTCATGGTTTTTTCAGGATTTGCTATACTTGTGAGGTCTTGTGGTTTTGTGGCTAAAATATTCCTAGGCTTCAGTCTAGAGTTGGCTTAGGATATAAATACTTATTAACACTATTAGTCCATAAAGTAGTTCATATTACATCTCAGTATCCTACATATGGAGCTATACTAAACATTTACTGATTTTGTGCAATGTCTAATCCATTTACTACTGTTTGCAACGACCTATAAATTTCGTGGGCCAATACAAAAATAAGAGACCCAGATCTGCAGACTCTCTGAATCTTCTATTCACTTTTGTATAGCAACAAACGCAGTTTCCCATAAGCAGACAAATAACAAGAACAGCATAACAGCAGTTAACGGCACTGTTCGGAGAGTAAGTTGGGAGAGTAAGGGCCAGAAACGAACAGATACTCAACTCATATAGGAATAATTTACCTAAGGCCAAAACGGCAAAGGGTCACCGCTTTCGTTATGCCAACCTCACACAATACACAGGATCGAAAAGCAATGTTCACCTTTCTCCCCCACGAAAGGGAGCGACCACGTGAAGACGTCCATAAAGTTGGGCAGCCAGTATGGGTGAGGAGAGCAGTTAAATTGTCGGATGTTCATGACGTTGTTCTCATATTTCAAAACAGCAGCTGCTGGGACAAGGAGGACTATTACCAACCAGTGAAAGTCTTTCAAAGTTGGAGAAAAACAACTCATCTATATGGTTACAGGCTTTGGTTCAGGTTTGTAAGTAAGTTATAAAGCACTGATGACCCTGCGGTTCATCTCGTGAATGCTGACTCATATAGGGGTATACAGAACCAAAGCTGGGTGGCTCAGGCATGACACACATCCCAACCAGAAACAAACTGCAATCAAGTCATCACCAGAAGGAAGACAGCAAGGCCATGGAGCAGCACTCAGACACGCACAAATAAGGCAACACCAACCTCCTCCAACCATAAACGGATCCCCAGGCTAGTAAAGGGGCACCTTTATGTTCTCGTACCTTTGTTGTTATACACGTCTAAGTAGTTTGGTGCGGAAAAGATAGTGATTAATGAGGGAAAACCGGTTGTCTGGCTTTTTCTGTACATTCGATACCTAGAAGAGAGGGAGTGAGAATGGTATAAGAAACACTAAAGAAGCATATGGCCAATGCTACTTCCACATATATCAAAATGCAGAATGCATCAATGGCCAGAGGAAGAGAACCATAAAATGAATATGCAAAATAAACATTTCTGTTTACCCCGCATCCTGAGCTTCATGGGCTCGTATTACAGACAACAAATTGTTGTTTAGCAAAAAGTCACATACTGCAGGATAGCTGCAAGGGAAGAAAAACACATTAAGACAGATGGACGACAAAGTCCCATAAAACTTGCATTTCATGTGTTTTGAATTTTGCCTGACAGCCCTGCAAGGTAGCAATTAATATTGTTTGATCTCGCTGACCCTACACTTTTCAGTATATGGTTTTATTTTCTCTTCTGTGCCCTGGTTTCTGAGGTACAGGCTAATGATCTCCTAAATCAGAAGCTGGAGCTGGAGTAATGACTGGGTATGGATGTAGCTTCGGGGGATGAGCGACCACATTAAGCAAAGAGAGAGTCTGATGTGGTGGTTGGCATTGAGAGGGCTGTTCTCCTGGGGGTCAGAGGACCACCTGCCTTTCACTAAGCTGCCAGCTCGATAGGCCTGTACAATGACACAGCTGATGGAACAGCTCAAGGGGATTTCCCCCCCAACACTAAGTCCTGCTCTGACAAGGCTTACACTACACCACACAGGGCACAAGATTACCAGGAGTTCCCATTCACACAAGACAGAATGCCATCCACAATAAAATAAAGTCCATTTAATAGTAAGGGTAATACATCAAGGATGACACCTCAACTGCCATGAGTGATGCATACAACTTGTGTGGTTTTTAAAGTTTGAAAACCATTACTGTGTGTTCTGGTTATTTTGTTTACCTGATGACATGTTTTTTTAATGAGGAATTAAATATTAAGGCCAGAGACATTGAGCGGCATTTATTTAGCGCAGGTTCATGCAGGCTGACACGGTCATGGAGGTCAGATATGACCTGTACCTGAAGAAGTAGGAGCAGCCTCTCACAGAGTTGTGGTTGAAGTGTTCGGAGGTCTTCTCGCTGCCGTAGTCCTCCCCAGGGTCTGACCACAGCAGGTCACACATGGGCCCAAACGCCGGGGGCTCTTTGAACCTGTCCAACTACAAAGCAACACAGCCTGACTCCCCAGAGCGACACGGCCTGACTCCCCAGAGCGACACGGCCTGACTCCCCAGAGCGACACGGCCTGACACCCCAGCACTGGGTGTTCTCAGTGTGAGGCCACACAGCCTGACTCCCCAGCACTGGGTGTTCTCAGTGTGAGGCCACACAGCCTGACTCCCCGGCACTGGGTGTTCTCAGTGTGAGGCCACACAGCCTGACTCCCCAGCACTGGGTGTTCTCAGTGTGAGGGCAAGTTTAATAGTTGAGAATTCCTACTTGGTTTTAAAGCTGATGTTGCCATCTTTTACTGGCTTGCTAGAAGCAAAGGCATAATGCACAGCATGCCATATTAGCTGTGCTAGTCTGGTGTACCCAACCATGACCTGAGCCATCAGCTGGCAGTGCATAAATGTGACTGCATTCTGTCTGCAATGACTATTTTCATACAATTGAAAGCCAAAACTAAAATTCACCCATCAACGCCAATCAACTGCTTTTAACTGGAGCAGCATGGAAAATTTATCACATACAAAAGCAAACCCCTGGTGGGGGGGGGGGGGGGCATAGACCTCAACGGGGGGCATATACCTTTCGAATGTCGTCTAGACAGTTGATCTCTGGAGACAAGCCTCCATGCACACAGAGAAACTGCTGGTTAAGGAGGGCGGCAAGGGGCAGGCAGTCGAAAGCTTCCATGCAAGCGTCGTACACACGCTCAGAATACTTGATCTTACCTAAAGGGGGATGAAGCAGTGGGTGGATAAATGGACCCACTTATCTGTGACACCACTGTCAGCTATGAGGTTTGCCAACATCATGACAGGTGTCAGAAAAAGACAGTACATTGTGCTGATTACAGGAAGCTGTGCTAGCTAGACAGGGATGTCAAACATCTATTGTGGAAACATACGCGTAAGACTACATTGGCATGACTAAATGTAGTACTAAAAGATATATTTCAATATTTCAGTCATTATATACATACCCAATCCTATGCTGAGTATAAGCCTGGTGCATAGTAGTGCTACAGGGACCTTATTTGGCTGAACTGTAGAGTCATTAATAATTCCCAAGAAACTAGCGTGCCGTCTTAATAGAGCAACCAATAACAGAGCAGAGAATTGTCATCTTCACAATGTCAGCCCTGGTTCAAATTCAACTGCAAAAAATCTTTTATCAAGGGCACTGATGAGCATATTTACCCAGTACTAGAATAACAGAAGTTGTTCTTTTACTACCACCCCACCCCCAAGCAACCAGTAATACAACCTGCTCTCATTTGGCAAATGAATCGACCAAATATTGTTGAAACTGAAACCTACACAAAAGAACATCAAGAAATGGGGAGAAAACAACAATTTGTGGCTCAATTTTTATACTATATTACTTTCCCTTCCTAAATCTGCTAGTATTTGGTAAAAGCAAAATTGCCCCAGTTTCACTGGCCCTCACTAAATCACCTAACTCCAACTACTCATTAATGCGAAAGAAGCATGATTCCATTGCTGGCAGCCATATTTAAAACTTTGCAGGTGTTTCAAACGGAACTCCTTCACAGCTCATGCTAATTATTCTACATAATGTGTGGATCATTGCTTTTACGCATGCTACTGAGGATTTTCATTGCAAACATATTTGCATAAAATGCCATACTTGCAAGAGAATCCATTTCCATTTCGCTTCATTTACTCCTTGGATCCTATTAACCAACATCAAAACTGGCAGACTGATGCAGTTGTACGTTAGTTCGCATACTATTGTTCCGCACCTGTTTGGTCACTTGCTTAGAATCCACTTTAGACATTGTTACATGCGTGACAGCACAGCTCGGAAAATTCAGCATTTGCTTATTTCTTATTTATTGTTGAGTTTACATCAAATTCAAACTCAGGAAGCTGCTCTTACACTCCTGTTTGAAGGTGAAATATTCTGTGAGATGCCGACACTCATGGTTGCCTCTGAGGAGAAAGAGTGTTGTGGGGTGGTTGATCTTGAGGGTCCAAAGGAACAACACACACTGCATGAGAAAAAGGAGAGTGAAAGGTTACTAGAAACATAGATCACATACACAAACCATCAGAGTGGATCTGTAAAAAACATAACTTGTGCTAAATAGTTATGCCAGATCATGTGCAAAAAGATTACAATTCTGTTCACCTTACATTCAAATGAGATTTCAGCTCAGTAGGAATGTACCATATCCTACTACATTCTTGCACCTACTTAATTTTATTTATTTTAGTAATTGCAGTATATCCATGTTTATCCATTTATTAGTATCTTGTATATCTCGTCTTAAAAAATAATCCTTATTCTTATTGTCTTGGCACCAAACACCTAAACTTTATTCTGATTCTGATGTACAATGTCTTGCAATATTATTTTGAAGTGCAATTGTCCAGGTACTATTTTGTTTGCATTTGCAGTAGAGTCTGAGGCAAAAATTAAGGTGTGGGTCAAAACGCAGAGATTCCTTTACCCCCTTCACCTTTCCATTGCAGCCAACAAACCCGGCCACGGATCACACTGATAACAGTCTGCTGGATTATAGGAGCCTGTCTAGGAGGAGGAGATGCTCCCATTCCTTATGGGTATTACTGGTACATATAAAAGAAGGGGGGGGGGTGCAGTGCTACTGCAGGCTAAAAGTAAGGGGCAACTGATACACAGTTACACAGGACTACAAAGACCATAAACACGCCCAGACAGAATGATCAAGTGAAAAGCATACAACAAAGGTATGAAGGAAAGGCGAGGGATGATAGCACTGGCAGGCATGTACGCGCTGATATTGAGCCTGCAGTCACAAGCACCTCTGCTAAATCACTGAACTAAAGCATATGAGCTGAGTATTTTACAATGTTACTGTGCCACTTTGACTGCGATTCTTAGCGAAATCCCCAAAACACCCCACCCCTCGTCTTTTCTGTACCGACAGCACAATGGGAAAAATCCACACAGAAGAGAAGATGACACTGGAGGTCAAAACAATAGAAACTGCCCCCATTTAAAAGTATCACCATGCGGCGAGATAGACACGTGTTCAGGTAGAGCAACAATAGTAGGAAGGGGGTCAGGCTGGCTGATAGATTGCCTGGCAGTAATTAGCATAAACAAATTACTAGCATGAAATGGTAACCCAATTTGGATGGCGGAAATCAATTTTTCATCCTGTCACAGAGCTAGCACTTAAGCTCGTCAAGTTGATTTGGCTCTCCCTGATACATCACACTCATGTAAATGAAAAGATGCTCACTGCTAACGCAGGGCTGCAGGACTGGCAACAGTGTCCTGATCAGCAGATGTGAGGTCCACATGCTCCTTGCTTTGTTACTGAAACCGCTTTCACTTCCTGCTGCTCGGTCTAGGGATCCTGAGCTGCCCAGCCAAAGGCCCGACTGACCACTTACATCACACTATTAGCCTAATTGCAGCTATTTTTATGGGTGGTTCATAACAGCAGCTTGCCCTGATGACAACTAACAAGTGATCTTCGCTTATTTTAAGGCCATTATAAAGTCTGCACCTTTGGGTCTGCAACACTAATGACTTCTCAAAACACAGGCTTGCTCTACATTTTTACTTGCATCATGCTGACCCTAGTTAGTATTTCATTTCTAAAATTTCACATCTGAACTTATAGTCGCTGTCCAATGAAAAACAAGCATCTCCAAAAACAATATTTCAGGAGTGTGGAAAAAGAAGTGCATTTTCTCTGAAATTACAAAATAAACATAAAACAACTTGAGAAACCTTTAATACCACAAATGGAAACACCTCTTTACACAGTAGTGGGTGAATGGATTAATATTTTAAATGGACATTCTTGAATTGTTGTCAACGAACATGGATTTTCATGGTTTTCATGTCATGTGTTCCAATGGTGCACTGTTAGTTTTCTAGCTGAGTTAGTTTCCTTGCCCTGCTCTCTATTTCAAGGTTATGAACAGCTAGTCTAAATGCTTGGACATAAAAGCTTTGCCTTACTATTTTATCGAGCCATCAACATTATGTTGTTAGCAATATAATGTAATCCATACAGATGACCATTATGAATACAAATGTTAACTAGTACAATCAAATACCATTTTCAAACAAGAAGCTTATGAAGTTACTTTACCTTGACAGCCATATCTGCCTCAAACTGCAATGCAAACATTTGTTTGTTTTCAAGTGACAGCCATCAGCTGAGGTAAATTAATTGATGCTAGTGCTGCACAACTAATCGTTTCTGAATCACAATCTTGATTCATACCCCAATCCAATCCCATTCAAGGGTTTAATCATGATCTTCATTCCATGATCCTTGTGCAATCTCATTCTTTTACAAAAAAGATCTTCCATATCTGCATTAGTGGAGGGGGTCCGTTGCATCAAGCCAAGCACTCCCTTTTTCTACTAAGCAGCATGAATAAATCAGAGGACTGAGTTACACCATGTTTCTGGAAGCGGTGGCAGAAAAACAGATGTTAGGGCTGGGCGATAAAATGATAGCGATAATTATCCCAAAATTTTCCTCGATATCAGTTTGCCAAGTGCTTGGTGAAAGTTTGATATGAAATTACATCACTTTCTCTGTGACTGCTCATCAGGACCGGCAATGGAGCACAAGCACAGTCCTTAAAGACACAAACAAGCAATTCATTTTACAAATAAAAGGATGCAATAGGGAAGGCACACATACGAAAGACAATACAGTCAGGGCAACTCACTGGGACAGCAGGTAAGCCCAAAGCAAAACCGAACAATACAGATAATATAGAGTAATCCAAAGCAAAAGTCCACAACAAAACTCAGGCCGTGAGAAATCCACACGGTAATAATCCACAGGGAATTCAGAAACACCAGGCAGAAAGTGAGCGGCTACGTTGTGTCAGCGCTGACTAACATAACCTGGTCTGCCGCCAGTCACAGGGTTTTGAGAATCAAGGTTTACTGAGTTAGTGGAGCACCGCACATACTGGTGTTCTGGCAATGCACAAGTCTTGGGAGAGAAAAGTGCTCCCTCAGAGGAAACCTCAGTGCCTGTGGCAGCAGAAATCTTTTTTTTGTGATAAAAATTAACAACATCTTTTTAAAAAAGATTTAAAAATCAGATATAAAGTTATTGGTGGTGTGGCAGCATTTTGGCAATTTAAAGAAGCCTAAGGCATGCAACAGATAGATGCTATCTAAAGTAATCCTTCCCGAACACTTGTGCCAACAAAAACTGGAGATAACTGTACTACAAATTTATTTTACCACTAGAAGCATTGCCATCCAGTAGAAAATACAGAAAGCTACAGACAGCAACATTGTTGCACTTTCAGTTGTGTCCTGTATTGGTTCAAAACAGCATGCCGTTTTATTTTTCAATACTACCAGCGATGTCAATGCTGGTAATATGGGCTTCCATACAAACGCACCCCCTTGCTGGCAGTGAAACTGGGCGAGCTTGCATATATGAACGGACAAATAGGGAACAAGGGATCCAAATGCAAACCAAATAGATCCTCATTTAGTGAGTACCTATGTCAAGGACTGATGATATGGTTGAGAAGCCGGGCAGTCTATCCTGTGAGTGAAGGGACTAGGATGGGGATGAGGAGATACTCACACGTAACCATACAAAGGGGAAATCAAACAGTCTGGGAAAAGCAGGGAAGAGTAATGCTCAGTAAATAAGATCTCCGTCAGTACCCGGGTGAATAATAATAATAATAATACTTTATTGTTCCCCGTGGGGAAATTGTCTTCTCACCTCCCCCACCCTTGCTCTCTGTGAGAGCAGAGAGCAAGGTTGGCCATGAAGGGCAATAACCTCAAGGGGCACCCAGGGAGCTGGGGGTTAAGGGCCTTGCTCAAGTTGATTTTGACACCACATGTCTGACTGCAGCAAAGATAAATCCTTTCAAATCCACAAAAAGTATCTTAGACCAGTATAAAAACACTAAACTGTCCAGAATGTCTATGCTGTCCACATCCAATATAAAAACACAGAACCCAGAAATTATTTTTAGTGAGACCGATGACAAGTATCAAATAGATGTGCCTGTAATTGCAGGGTGTGTCATTTTTACAGTGCCTAAAACTACAGGCACTGTTTGAGACACATACCCCAAAGCAGTAAATCAGTAGCTGCAACTGTTCAACCACAGAACTCAGCTGCTGCACCGAAAAGGCTGTCAGGAATTCCTCAGAGTTACTTACTGACTAGAGGAATGTGGAAATTGTGCCAGAGTGGTAGGGACCAATCAACAGGAGAACATATCAGATTCCCACTCCCAAACGAAACAACGATTAGAAAAATACTTCATGTGCAACTGAAATACTTCAAGAGTAAAGAAACTGAACAAAGAGACTGAACAAAGGTGCAATAAGGGAACAAGACCTATTAGTCCAAAGCGACAGTCTGCCAAAGAAGCAGGTCAGAAGGGGAACGCCAGCCTATGTATGATCCAAACATCTCCATCCTACATCTCACCAATCTGTCAGACATCACACGATCTGCCAATTCAATATTTCACATGAACAGCAACCTAAGAACTGGGACACTAAACTGTTGTTGTTTTTTTCTGACTGCATCTCAAGTGTTGAAGTGGACACATCCTGTTACAGGGTGAGAAAAGTACAGCCTGTCGTGGCAGGCTCCCTCACTGGCTATATAAGTGACAGACAAGAAGAAGAAAAATCTATCATAACACCCGATGTGAGACCAACGGAACATGAAGCGAAAGCAGGGAGTCAGCTGAAAATGGCATAGCACTCAGAAGGAAGCCCTGAGGCACTCACCTCAATGCTGAAATATCCTCGATCAACATAGTCTCCCAGAAAAAGGTAACGTGTGTTGTTTGGTGAACCCCCGACTTCAAAGAGCTTCATCAAATCGAAGAACTGTCCGTGAACATCACCACACACTGTCAGCAGAGACAAAGGGTATGGGACACAGCACAAGAACAGATCTTAAGTAAATTAACAGAAGAGTGTAACTGTATTGCACCATAAAGCTTCTGGTATGCAGTTTGTCAGCTGACACCCTTAATTTGGCAGTTACCACATTCTTCCAAATAACCTAATTTTACAAAGAATTGCATGCAACCTTAACTGCGGTTTCTCCCTTAATATCTGAAATTATAAGGCAATGGAAAATATGGTGGAATTAGACCCCTAAATTCCAAAGCTTTTGTACACATTGCATAGCTGTATGCATATATAAACTACAAACTAGGTCTGATTAGAAAAAAAAAAACAGAACACTGTTCCGTTTCTTATAATAGGTGCTTTCCCACCAAAGTTCAGGACCATAGTTCCTAGTTCTATGTTGCAGGACTGTCTGGATGGGGAACTGTTTTTTTAAGCTCCTGGCCACTTTTCATGTGTTGCTTTCACACTGCACAACAGGAACTGTGACCTCTAAGCTACATAAGCATGGAAAACACAAAAAGCTTAGGTTAAACTTCACATGTAATTTCATACGAAACTACACCACCAACAAGT
Organism: Petrocephalus schoutedeni; assembly: GCA_026780765.1. Taxonomy (NCBI): domain Eukaryota; kingdom Metazoa; phylum Chordata; class Actinopteri; order Osteoglossiformes; family Mormyridae; genus Petrocephalus; species Petrocephalus schoutedeni. The sequence continues at coordinate 13,438,540 of JAODKL010000040.1, read as the reverse complement.
AATTTTCTTAATTATTTGTTGGTTACTGGAGGAAACAATCACACGGTCCGAAAAATTTGATCACAACCTACAACAGCAATAAACCGAGATCCTGTGCAACTGTTACTGTTCCTGGTTCCTGTAGTGGGAAAGCGCCTAATGTACCAGTGTACAGTCCTACAGTAAAGTTACTAAAATACAGAGATACTCTTTGCTGATACTCTGGGAGGAACACGTGAAATTGTAAGCAGGTAACATCTCGAACTTCGGCAGCCATAATCACTGACGCAAGGGCCAGATTCTAGCAGTGTGCAACGAGAGAGAGGCTTGGTCTCAGTCTTTCATAGTATGGGACTTGGGTAAACTTAATGTACTAAACTACAAAAAACCTAATATAAATCTAATGTACTATTCAACAAAAAAAGATGGCCCACTCCATGATTCACTGAGAGAATTCATAACTGGTATAGCTCAAGGGTAATCTGGCAGGTTTTCTTACAAATCTGTGAGGGTATACACCTGTTGTCAGAGATACATAAATAACTGTGTACAGTACAATCACACCACAAGGACTGAGCAAACAGGACAACGGGCCGTTAAGGAGACTGAAAGAGCTCCAGTATACTTATCGCATAACTGTGGGTTGCTCTGACACCCATGTCCTGATGGACAGCCTCACAGAATACAGACTGTCTTGTGTCCAAAACATGACTCATGAAGCAATGAAACAATACAAATAAAATGAAATAAATAAAATTAAATAATTTAAATCTAATTCAATAAATAAATTAATTAAATAAATAAGCAAGCAGGCCAGAAAAAGACAGTGCAAATTGAGCTTTGGAAAGACTGTTCTGTCAAAATGTTTTTTCATCACATGCACTCCAGTTTTATTACTACGGACAGGTTATGACCATAACCTTGAGGCATGTAAAACAGCACTCAATAAAACTCATCATTAAAAGTAACTCCTCAGTGAAAATGAATTCATAAAGCACACTTCCCTTTGAACATTCAAGTCAGCTCTGGCCTTGGCCAGGGATTACGTTCATTTTACAATCAAACAGTTCATGGGCAATAGCTGTAGAGCTGCATGACCCATCAGCTAGGAATATGAATGCCGACACCAACACTTGGAGAGCATTAGTAAAGCTGTACTGAAACAGTTGGCCTATTGTATATTACCTCTCTACATGCTTCTATACCAGCATAAGCAGATTCCAAGGTCATACACACGGCTTCTAGTATTTCAGTACAGCAGTGGGTGAACGTACTGGACACGGCTAACTACTGTGAGCCGATTAGGGATGGGTACCGAAACCTGGTACTAAACGGGCCCTGGGGCTAAATTTTTTAAGATAAGCTCTGACGTTAATGGTGCTTCCGGTACTGGAGAAATTAATAAATCAGGTATTTTCGTTTCCACATAAGCGGAATATTTTTCCGTTACTGATTAAAACTTCAATCTAGAGTGCTATACAGATCTGCAGTACCGAAAAAAAAGGGCATGCACACGGAGGTCGGGCAGGAACCGCAGATCTGGCAGCCGCAACTACTGATGATGACGGAGAGAGGTAAGAGTGTGGTTGTTCTTCACTAGAACCAATGCGGACAGTGCTCGCTGCCAAAAGTACAGCAGGTGTTTTGCATGCAAAGGCATTTAAGGCTTTGCATTAAAATCATTTATTAGGTTTGTTTTACATTTACATTATCAGAAAATCTCTCTTTAATACATTAGTGTTTTTTTTATGAAGTATTATTTTGCGTTTAACATAAATTTGTTAATGCAAATTTGTTGAATAATAATAGTGATTTGTTAACTAAAGCAATGTTAATTATGTTAAATTCAGAAACATACCAATAACAATACCATTAAAGTACTGCACTGATAAGCAGCACTGGTAGTAGTAGTGTAGTAGTAGAGTAGTAGTACCATTAAAATCTTAACGACACCCATCCCTAGAGCTGATACCTTTCACTTAATACTCAAGCATAAGCATGCATAGCTTCTAATCTATAAGAGTTATTACTCGCAACACATGCACCTTACAATGCTAGGAATACTATACATTAGTAGGAACTATTTGGTGTATATTACTTAAAAAGAATACAATTTAAATCTAACAAGGTTAAACTCATGGTACCTAGAGATTTGCTCTGTACAATTATAGATTGCCATTATACAAACAGGCAAAATATTTTCTAGCTATAGGTACTGCTTTCTTGCTTTCCACAAAATACATATTATACAGTATAGTTACAACATACATTTATTTTATTTTTTTACATACAAAGAGTACCATCTTAGAATTAGTCCACTTAGTGAACAGGAACATTCCACAACATGTAACAGGAAAATTGAAAATATTTCTAAGTTACCTGGATTTAGGATAGATACAGTATGGACCAATACTGCAGAATAATACTGCATTTCCGTGATTTGTTATACAACCATGCTATTCTAAAAATCCAATGGTTACATAGTATTCATCAGCTGCCTGAAGTGTGAACTTATTATATAAAGAAAAAAAAAATGAATGCATCCTCAAGGCTGCTTATATGAAGCAAATAATGGGCGTCTTTTCAGGATCATTGAAAGAGCATGATTTGTTGTTGAATGGGTAATCTTTACAGCACTCCTGATGCAATCAGGTGGCCTTGAATCCTTTGTGTTCATCTGAATCCCCCAAGGGTACCTGTGATGGGTGCCTCCACCTCTAGCATGCACTTCTCCTGGCGGAGGATTTTGGCACCGTCGTTGATGATGCGCAATGCAGCATCCTCCTCCAGGCGGCCCTCCTTCACAAGGTGGTTCTTCAGCAGTTCCACTTTGGGCTTGCCATCCTCAAACAGCTCTTTCATGGAGAGTCGTTGGTGGGGAGGGAACGGCACTGCTGTTGGGGATAAATAAAGAGGGTAGGGTCAGTATGTTTATGACAGGGGTACTTGGAACAACCATCACCTGAAAACTGTAATCTGTAATATCAACAAAATACTTTGAAAAAATTGACAAAACATGAATCATAAAGGCTGTGAAATCCTTCACTTGTCAAAACAAGTCAGTAAATAATAAGATTATTAATTAAATTTACATCCACTTAAAGGGGCCGTGTCCTTACAAGTAAATTAGTATTACATATATAGTATAGATAAGTAGTGAGCCGATATTTAAATTTGATCAGCCATTTTCCATAGTGGAGGACGAGGGATTTTACTGACTCATCCACAATTTAGAAGAGGGCTTAAAGTACCAGCCTACCTGAGCTAATTAGGCAATAATTTTTTTGTAATCTTTCTCATTGTTAAATCTGAATTGCAGATTTCCACTTTTTCACTCATCTCAACAATCTCAGCAAGTTTCACCGCTAGCAAGTCCATCCCCGCGCAGGTTTTCAGTGCACCCCACTAGTACTTTACATCTAAAACACTGAGCAAATTCAGGTATGTCATTGTGGAGAATGGGTGCGCCATTTATTTAGTTTAGAATGAAGATGCATCGATTAATCATCAAATTTTAAAATTGGTTGATTATTAGGTTATCATCAGTGGGCTGAGTCTCTGTGCCTGGGATGGGAAGGTCGCCGGTTCAAGCCTGGCTTCAGCAGTATAGCATGGCATCTCTGTGGGCCCTTAACCCCCAGCTCCATGGGTGCTACTGCGGGTGGCTGCCCTTTGCTGCCAAGCTTCCTCTCACCTATACGTGTGTCAAAGAGAACAAGATGGGGCAGGAGAAAAGAGATTTTCCCCAAGTGGACTAATAAAATGTCATAATTTTTATTATTACTATTTATTATCATTAATAATAATAATATTCATAATAATAATGATGAATTATACATGAAATAAGCATCCATTGTGCTGAAGCTTCCCTCAAAACTACCAAAACATGCACCAAACTATACACCATCTTCATATGTAGAGCGTGCAGTTATGTGACTACTTTCATTTCTCACTGATGACCAAAGATAAATTTCAATTATCCATTTGAAGAAATACCCAACCATATAAGATTCACATATATGAATCACATATAAGATGCACACGATTCCCTATGTAGACTGTGAGCTGAGGTTCTGAGACACCACACAACATTCTTGACCTAGTCCATCTGCAAGCAGTTACAGAATCTTGAAGGAAAATCTCAGTACATCCCTCTAATGAAAATCATAAAAAACTGGTATTTTTAGGCCAATTTTCCTTTAAATTACCATTTAAAAAAAACTGGCAGTCTCAAAATGTCATTATAATCTACAGCTGTCACCTGGACTTGAAACAGGAATTTCAATTTCAAATTAAAATATGCATTTAAATTCTGAATGTTTAAAAGGTACTTGTTGAAATGTTGAAACTTTGGTTCAGGCTAATATTCCACTCAATTATCACAATAATAATAATAAAAAAATAAATAAAAATGTATGCGGGTTTCTTTGCACACCCCAAAGAGAGGGAGTTCTCTCATTTCTAAAGTGCCTGTTGTGTGCAGGTATCCTGCAGTGGACTGGCTTCCTGACCAGGATATATCCCCATCAGCTACCTGGGATAGACTCCAGGGCTCCCTGTTACCCAGTGTAGGACAAAAGGAAGCCTAACGGATGGACAATGAACACAAACAAGTTCATGCATAACCACTATAGCTCCTAACTTCTAAAAAGTAAATGGTGATTTGCAGAGTATCTGGTGCCAGACCATCAAAACAACACCTAAACATGTAAATAAATAAATAAATAAATACTCATGTTGCTACTTTTCTATTATTTCAATTCAGTCCGCCAAAATCACAAGCAACCAGCCCGGTCAGTAATCTGAACTAATGGTTTCCTGTCAGCCATGTGACAATGTTGAGAATTTTTATGTTTACGCATACCTGAACATATACAAAACTTTTTGCATGAGAAACGAGTCATTTTGATAAGTTATTCATTACACTTTAACACATCCAGAGATGTAGTATCAAGCACATGCAGACATGCAGTATGGCTAAAATGTATATTTTTCTTGCAAGAAAGCTCGGTCATCAATAATTGATTTTTTTCTTAATTTTGTATTTATACCACAGTATAAGCCCCCCCCCCCCACCACTCAAAAAAGGATAAGTTCCTTATCAGATGCATAAGTAAAGCCATTCCACTTTACAGATCTCAGTGGTTTATACAGCTATCTTCACCACCCTAGTATCAGTTGTTTCTTAACCACTGTGGTTAATTCAAAGCTTGTCTAAACTGTTTGTGCAGGTCATAGTACTGCATGGTTTAATCACTGATACTGTTTCAACCTTCACCTGTATATGACTGCATTAAAAAAGTAAAAAATCTTTTGAAAACAATATGGAAGGATATAAATAAATGTATACGTATAAATAAATACAGGTGCCATATAAATGCCAAAAACAACTAATGGATATTGAGAAATCAATTTCTGGTAATCACTGCAGAAAAAGTCTGCATGCAAGAAATGTAGCAAAACAAAATGCAATTATAAAATATGCCAGACCCAAAAGATATGAAAAACCTATTTCACCCCTGCACATCAGGAGAAGTCTCATTCGGTCACTGCTAAATGCTGGTTTCAGCAGCACTGGTAGTCTGCAGTAGAAGTTGGGTAAATCATTATAGTCACTAAAGGTGACGACATGTCCCAAAAATTAATGGGATGATTATCTTCCCAAAAACCAGTTTCAGTAATTAGAATTATAGTTCTGACATTTTTCTGGTTCAGTACAATAGGTTAGAGGTAAGAATTTAATTTATTATTAGCAGCACAATATACTTCCAAAAACTTATTTTCCATAAATTTGGGTTATTTATTTTGTCAGCAAATAAATGACTGTCATCAAACTGGTTTCAGGCTGCATTCTTAAGAGAGACCCTGTTTTTGTACAAAGGAGCTTTAAAAATAGAGTCTGGAGGCTTGACGGGACTACGCAAATCACTGTTAAATTTGAATCTCAGCTTCTACGCCAGAGAAAAACACAAAGTAAAAAGCCAGCCTGGCTAACAATACTGCAGGCACTAATATGTAGTGACAAGCTGCACCAGGTGCTAAACAGTGTATACACAGGTAAATACCGATGCTATTCCTGCATTGCTAATAAAACCTGTCCTTTATAAAATAAGATTAATGAATGAGCCAGCTATACAACAAGAGAGATCCTGTTGTAGCCAGAGTTTCACTTTGCTCCTCTGCGGTACTCTCAGGAGGAAATGACATCAGATAAAGGGAGGGGATTAGTCAGAAAGACGTGGTCCATATCAGCAGCTGGATGGGTTAGGATGAGCAAGCCCAGAATGGGTCCTTGGCTAGCACTGCCAAAGAGGGGCATAGCAGTGATCATAACAGCCCTACTTACACCATAAAAAGCCAATCAGCTACCCCTTTCATTTAATAACCTCAGACCAGCTGGTTTTATTTACTTATCTGGTAAGTGCACATACACACAGATCATTCCTCAAGGTGATAATGCTTAGCCACTGTGTTTGAGCTACAAATTACACCGGACTCAAAGAGCAAATGGATGTGAAAAGCAAGCTTGTTTCTGACTTTATTATAATCTAGTTTGAAAATCTGTGATGACATTGGGGACTAGCTCCCTGTATTGTGGATAGGACTGTCCCTAACAACCAGGAAATATTAGTGGTAAAGTAAATGTACTCTTTTTCAACTACAAAGATTATCATGTATTAACAAAATGTTCTATTCAAAAGAAAGTTAACTGTGGCAGCGGTGCTTAGTATATTATCATCAAAATTGGCATATCAATTTAATACATTATTAATTATAGTTTCATTATGCATTTACCATAGTTCAAATCTCATGGTTGGCAGAGTAGTCACATCACTGCTGGGCCCTCCCACAAGGCCCCTCTCTCCAAAAAATGCTCCAAAGGCTACAGATAACTGGCTAACCCTGTGCTCTGACACCAAACTTTGTCTTTCCTGTGTGTATGAGACTTACCAGTACCAGTTCTCATACAAATCGCAAATGAAGCACCATTTTTATTACTATTACCAAGCTTCCTTTTCTTATGTGGGTTAAAAACATGCTTATGCCATACAGCAAAATAACTTGCATCTCCCAAAAATTGCAGTAGCGTATTCTAAGGATACTTCATTAATCACATTAAAATTAAAAGTCTCCCTTGATTTTTAATTGTTCAATTTACAGTTAATCATCAACATAATGGCAATCAATTTGTAGCTGTCTGTTAAAGAACTTCTTTAAATTTTACTATAAGGTTTCGAAACGAAAATAATCCTGTTCCCCACAGGTCTCAAATATACTTATGGCGGTAGCTGGTGAAAATAGATTAAATCAACTATTTTACAGAATGTTCAGCAATTTAAATGATTAATTTTCCTCAAGAAAATCAAACTGACCACCTCAAGCCAACAGAAGCTGGCTTTTTGGCATTACACAGATATTACTTTTGCCCCCCAATTTGATAAGCAGATTAGTAGTATGCCTAAAATATTAATGAGAGGTGTACTGTAATGCCCAATAGTCGGTAATCTGTATGAATCAGCATATCCATGTGTATATTAAATTCAGTTCAATTCTGTTCTGCTATACCAAGCAAAAAATTAGCACTGAAGTCAGGGCAAAGAAAAGGACAGCTCGGCAATCACAACATCTTTTTAAGAGGAGAAATTGTGGAGAGAAAAAAAAGACACCAGTGGCATGGTGGTTTACACTGAAGTTTACATTTGTTTCTATGCCAGGTTCTCTACTCTATGTAAAGGTGTATCTGGAATTTTTAAAAAATACATCTTGATATTTTTTAAATAAAGAATTTACACTTTTTCTGCGTTTTGGCCCATCTACTACATTAAAATCGGGGGTGCGTAACACCAGTCCTGGAAAGCCAATATGTTTGACCAGGAAAATTTGCAAACTGTTTTGGATTCTGGACCTCCAGGACTGGAGTTTGGCACCCCTGGATTAAATGATCACTTGATCAAATGATTATTTTTGCAAACCCTACTATAACTGTATATTGACAAACAGGAAGGAACTTAGCATTAACTCTTCATCACACTATTTAAGCCCACTTCATAGAAAATACCAAGATATATACCATACATATACTATTAATATTAGGATACCAATCCATTGCCACCTACAAGAACTTTTATGCCATCCCATTCTAAATCCAAAGGCATTAATAAAAAATGGGTTCCCCTTTTGAAGATATAACAGCTGCCACTCTTCTGGAAAGGTTTTCCACAAGTTTGTAGAGCGTGTGTTTGATGAGGCTGAGGTCAGGGCTGTGTGGGCCAGTCAAGTTCTTCCACAACAAACTCACCCAACCCTTTCATTTTGGACTTTGTTTTGTGGGAACAATTTGGGGAAGGCCCTTTTCTGTTCCAGCATGACTATGCTCCTGTGCACAAAGTTGGAAGCACAGAAGTATACAAAATATCTTGGTATGCTAAGTATTATGGGTGTTTTTCCACTGCGCTGGGGACCATACTTTTAGTATGGAAGTTTCAGGACTTTCCCTTTTCCATTAACTTCCAGTCCAGTACCAGTACCATAAGTTCCAGTACTTAAAGTACAAAACCAAGTGGGGTGCTTTTTTGGTATTTTGCTACATTGGGGTAGGACTTGAAACAATTTCTTTGTCGATCGGTTATGCAAATAGCCTGCCTTTAAACGCATCACAACTGCCATCTTGAAAATGATTGCAAATTCAGAAAACAACAATGGAGTAAAAAACAATAATATTGATAATAATGGATGTATGGACAAATGAAGAGATCCAAGCTTAGATTGTGATCTGGTTAGAAGAACAGATGCAACAAAATCAAGCATTGTAATGAAAACTTTTCAAATATTGCAATGTGTTTTTGTTCTAAGAAATTCTGGGGGTATTTATAAAGCAAAAAAAAAATTTCACAAACCCATAGCAGAAAATGATTATCTCGGAGAATGCATGCAGCCCTCATGGAAAAGCAGTAGAGGTCAACTTTAAACTGAGTTTTAAATGTATACTCCTTAATCTTGAAAAAGAATGATCATTACCCATTATCCAGCCCTATAATATACTACAGCCATTTTTCAAATTCAGTATAAAATACCTTGCCTCACATTGTGATGTCATTTGGCACTGGTACCAGTTTTTACGCCAGTGGAAATCCAACATCTTACTAGACGTACCAAACTTACTAGAAGTACCAAAAGTATGGTACCTGGTATAGTGGAAAAGCATCCTTCACTGGAAGCAAGAGGCTTAGACCAAACCCTGAAAAACAACAACATCATACCTTTATCTCTCCTCCACCAGACTTCACAGTTAATACAAAAACATTAGGCAGGTAACATTCTCCTGGCATCCTTCAAACCCAAACTTGTCTATCAGACTGCCAGACAGAGAAGCGTAATTCATCACTCCACAAAACACGTTTCAACTGCTCCTGAGTTCATAGGTGGTGTCCTTTACACCACTCCATCCAATGCTTGGTATTACACTTGAAGATGTAAGGCTTGCATGCAGCTACTTGACCATGGAAGCCCATTCCATGAAGCTCACGGCGCACAGTTTTTTAATGCCTGAGGAAGGTTGGAACGCTCCAGTTACTAAGTCAACAGATTGTAGGCAACTTTTACGCACTATGGGGCCCATAACTCAGTGACCCCATTCTGCTACTTTAGGTTGTCTGTTTTTCCTTAAATCCTTCTACTTTTCAATAATACCACTTACAGCTGACCGTGGAATAACTAGCAGAGAAGAAATTTCAAAGTGACTTATTACAAAGGTAGCATCCTATGACGATACCACGTTTGAATTCACTAAGCTCTTCAGCATGACCCATTCTTTCATGAATGTTTATAAACCTTACTGCATTACTATGTGCTTCATTTTATACACCTGTGGTAATGGGTCTGAATGAAACAGCTGAATTCAAAGATTGAGAGGTGTGACTCAATACTTTTGTCCTTTTGTATAGCTATTCTGCCTACTGAAATATGGTTTTTGGTTGCTTTTAGCTAATCACTTTTCAGTGCCGCATGGGGAAATTTGTAAATCTGTTTAGCTTGATTTAACAGCCCTACTTAAAACATACCTAATCAGACACAATCCAATGGGGTGTCAAGTTATCCCAGTATGGTTTTGATCCTGAAGAGTAGGTCTGGGTGACTTGCCAGGCAGAACACAGAAGCACAAGGGCCTTTTAAAGTAAAGTGAAAAAGAAGACACCAATTACAGTGCAGAGCTACCTCACATTATGTAAACAAATAAATAAAACTGATCCAGAGAACAGCCCTGGGCATTTTATGGTGAAATTGGCATCCGTTTCTCATAAAACCTCTATCATAAATCTGCCTTGCAAACCAGCTCTTGGGTCACTCTGACCTAACTGATTGTGGAATTTAACGCAGAACTAACGCTCTTTACAGGTCCTACCCCAGGACGGACCCTGAAGCTGGTCAGGTCCTCCTGGAAGGGATGTGGGTCAATGGCACATGCTAAAGAGAACAAACTACTGCAGTCAAGATGCTCAGGTTGTGGTATAAATAAAAGTGATCACCAACAGACTAACTTGGAGGACTTCAAAACAAGAGGCAGTATGCTCTGTGCAAGCACTAAGAGGAGAAGATTAGGCAAAGCTTTTATTAGCCTGGGATTCTGGGATCGTAGACCTTATTTAAAGCCCTATTGGCTCAACAACTTTGCAAAGGCATAGATTCTAGTAGCAAGCGACAAAAGGTACCAACAGTTAGCGTGCAGTTTCATCTGGGACAGTATAATGTGACACTCAGCTGAGGGAGTAACCCCTAGAAGGAGAAAATGCTTGCTGGCTCAGATGAATAATTTTTTACTTACATAATATCATGGCACCAGACACAGGGACAGCATTTGTATCACACTGGCACATACTAGACAGCAGATCTGCATGATGTTAATATCGCAATGTTAATATCGAAATTGCATATGAAATCACAAAACCAGGAGGCATCAGCTATAGCTTCTGCTCACAGAAACACAACATGTACAGTATTTGGTCTGAGTACTTTGTTAGGGGGAAAAAATAGGAAAACAGATACTTTCTTGTGCAGAATTATTAAGCAAATTATTACTACTATTAAACAGGGCCGAAAAGACCTTGCTGAGAGCAGAAAAAAATAAAACGGTAAAGTGCCAGTCAGAGGGATTGAAATTGTTAAATAAAACAACTGAAATTGCTAAACCTTTAAAACGTGATTACCGTACAATCCAATGTTTCGCTGCCATGAGTCAAAGTGAACGGAAGAAGTATATAGAGAGAGGACCACAAAAATGAACTGCCAACATGTGCCAAACTAAAGGGGAGATCTCCAAAAACCCTTTAGCATCAAATGCTTCCATTTTTCAAAACTCTCTGGAAGTACAAGTTGCAGTGTTCTGCGTGACATTGCCTTGGTCACAAAGGCTGCAACACGACCTCCACTTAAGTCACACAAGCTAAAGCTTCCCATGTAACAAAGTATTCCACACATTGGCCAAGAAAGGTTTGAAAGGTGACTGAGTAATGACCTGGCCACCTGACTTAACCCCCAGTAAGAACTACTGGGCCTTACTCAAGTATGAGATTTAACAAGGAAGCAAGAGGTATACTTCTCAGAGCAGCGCCTGGGAAGCGGTTCTAGCTGTCTCAGGTAATACAGGACATGATCACATCAAATATTTGACTGGTTCTAAGGACACAGGCTCATGGTGGTCACTGAGAAGGAAGGTGGCTAAACAGGACACAGAACTTGGTAAAGTGGACTGTATAGAAGGACTCGATTCGTTATTCCTTATACAGATTAAATAGCTAAAATGGTGTATTATTTCTGTAGATGAGAGAAAATTCCACAGTTTCTGACTGCCTAATTGTACACACTGACAACCAAATGCTTTTCTAATGTTTGTTTAAGTCTAATATAACATTTTCTCTCTAAATAAAATTTACTTGGAGCAAAAGGAAACGGAATTCATTCTTATAAGTCTACTCAAGTTTTACTTAAAAATATCTCCAGGAATAGTACTTGCCTAATAATTCCATATATGATGTATGGTATTTTTGGTTAAGTAGTATATCCCCTTATATGTCCATTTTGGGTTAATCCATAAAAGAGAGCATGTTCTTAACAGTGAATATCATTTGAAATCTTTCCCTGATTGGGAGGAAATGACAAAAGAATCTCAGGAATAAGCGCATTTGAGAAGCAAATCTCAATTTCTTTAAATGGATCTCCTACCAAATATTATGCAAACTGTACTTTCCCAGCAGGTGGGTAGTTTGTGTGATGATCATGTACTGTTGCTGAAAACCCCAGTCCCATTCTGCCAGACAGTGTGTCCACTTAGGCTGGTGCTATACCACCATTTGAGTGTTTATAAGAAGCTTTGGAGAGGAAGAGTTCTCTGATCTCTCTTCCACTAAGGTGTGGTGTGGGCCTCTGTTTGAACTGTCCCTGCGGCAAGGTGATGTGCTGTTTCAGCTGCCTACACAGATGGTACCTTTATACAGTTTGACACATTCTGGATGAAATTTCCCTTTAAGCTCTTTTGAATAAATTACATAGTTCTGATTTATGCCTTCATTTTAATATTTATATTTAAAGATAAGGTCCCACTTAACCCTTTGTACTTTTCAATCCTCATTTTCCCATATGTTCTTGGACACTGAAAATGCAAATACTTGAATAAATGGAAAAACTCAACGAGTTTGGTGCCGACTACCAGCAATAATCCACGTTCAGTATTTCAGTAAGCTTGAGGAATTCTGTTATATAAATGTATTTTGGTAGAACTGACTCTCTGTGTAGGAGCCTTTTGCAGAATTGAATGGCTGCTGATTGTACTGTGAGGTGGAAATTGTGGAATAACGGTGTTGAATATTAGCAGTTTGCTACTTCTCTCAATACAGTTGACAGTTGACTATGACGTGGTATGTTTTATATTTAGGGTATTGTCGATGCACTCAGAGCTTGCGGGGGGTTGCATTCCACTCTTACCTTTCATGTAATATGTTAAATGTAATGACTGCCTTTTACCAAGTAAACCAGGGATGCACCATCTGCATTTCCCTTGGTCAAATCCAACTTTTTTAAGCCTCACCTGCCAATATCAATTGGTTTAATAATAATTAGTAGATTAAACATTGTAACACTTCTTTAACTTAGCTTTCAGCAAGCAAAATATTTTGAATAACCTTTTCAAATAAAAATGGCTTAGCAAGTGTCGATTTAAATTGAATATACTGAATATAATGTCTCTATCCCACACTGTAAAGAATATCCAAACAACAGACGTTTTCAACAATTGCTTCACTTTACCTATCATGCAACATTTGTGAGAAGAGAAAAGTTGAGTGGTGGGTACATGACTATGGTTGGAAACCACATTGAAACGGAGTGGGTTATATTTTCGGGAATGAATGTAGTAATGTTCTGTCCTTACATGAAACATTAGTTGCAGCATTATAATGCATAGGCAGACATTCCACATGCTTGTATGTGGGTACAAACGTTTCAGGTGGTTATAAAGATGACAAAAAAAAGAAAATTTTAAGACCATAAAGTGTACTATATGACACACGCAACACAATCACAGTGAACACGCTCAAAATTCAGATGAAAATCAGCTTTGCTATCATAAGTAAATATATGAATTAATTATTTCGAGCTATAGACCAAGATTTTACCTATCTGGGTATTATAAGGCTGCGTTCCTAATTTTACACCTTAAAATTACCCGACTACGATTTTAAATGTAATGATTTAATGAATTAATGATTTCAGGACACGTCAAATTAATCAAGGGGAAGAGAAATGCAGAATCAGAGCAGGGCGATACAAGTACCGAAATAGGACTTTAAGCCAAAATTATAGTCTACAACAAAAAAGGACACTGACACTGATGTGAAAACTGTCTGGCGTGAGATTTTCAGTCTGGATCAGAAACCAGATTTGGACAGCGCATGCACAGAAATTACTTCATTTGTGCTTGTTACTGCTGTACAGTAGCTCGATTTTACGATTTGATGATTCACAATTTTTTTTCCCCCACTGCTTTCTACTGCTACTTTTGCTTTACTTTAAGGCTTCAGTACAATACTCTCATAAAAACCTGGCCACTTCTAACAGTCAAAATCAAAATAATAAATAAACAGCTACATGAGTGCATGTGAATGAGGTTGGTTACAGTCCAGCCAGCACTTAATATTAAAGATATAGTATGTGCTTACACTAACAAATGTTATGAATTGGTAATATCAATATATTATATGATCCAAATCAATTTCAGTATTGTTTTTGGCTTCTGCAAATTTTCTGTGATTTTTCGACAAGCTCCAAATATTAATTGTTCATTGGAAACTTGCAGATGACCAAAACCAGGAATGTCAAATGGATTACTGCATTAACAAAATATTTTAATCTGAACATTAACTTTAATAACTTAAAGCTCATCAACACTTGTCTCTCTTGGGACCTCTCTTTGGCTCTCCCTCTCCACCAGACTCTTCTTTCTTCTCATTTTGATTTTTAAATAAATAATCAGCTACAGACAGCTTCTTTTTGGAACACGTTAAAGCCTCAGCTAAAGGGATTGTTTTGCATGTTTTACATACATACTCCAGCTTGCAGGTATTGCGAAAAACTCTCCCTACCTGCAAAAGTCATAATTCATCAACACAGTACTCAAGCAAAAAATCCTAATGATTATCATATGAAAGTTTTAACTTGAACGCGCTTAATAAATGGTCACAGTCTGGAGCCCTGATTCAGGTCACGCCTTCACATAGAAATTACAGTGGCTTATCGCCTATACACTACATCTATTAAAATGATGCATTTTTTAATATATGTATATGAGCATTATTAAACGGAACTGCAAAATTGTACGAATTCAGAATTCACTTGTATAACAGCTCATTTTAAAAGAAAACTAATTAGCAGAGCTGTCATATTAGACAGCTTGTAAAAGGAGGTCAGATCATTCTTGGCGATCATGTCTGATTTAGGAAGGACGTTGAACTGGTTCAATTTGACATTGAACTGGTTCAATATATTTCACATTGCAGATAAATTTGGATCAGTTATTTCACAACTTTATTCGGGCTTTTATAAATAGATGGCACACACCCTGACATACTTAAAGCTTGCATTAATCATTGAGTTGGTTAAAATTCAATCAGACTGCTGGATGCACACAGAGAACATTGCAGTCAAGCGCAAGCATTAACAGAGCTTCATGAATTTAATATGTAGGCCAGACAAGTCTGCTGAGCGGGTCTTGTGAATTTGGCCTAAATAAATCCCTTAAGCACCTTCGTATTCAGTATTCTTAAAAAGTACCAAATACAGATTTGGTACTTATACAGATACCTCAGCCATTCCATATAAAATTTCACCACCTCACTTAATTAAATTTGTCAACAAACGTCAATGAGATATTCATTAGCTATATGAGGTGTGCTAATGGCCATGTCAAAAAATACATGGGTGTATTGGATGGTTATCCCAAATACTGGGCTGATGTTTTTTGATGTTTTCAAATGACCAAGTTAACACACTTTGACAGACATAATATAGCTTTACACCAACATGAACACATATATAAAAAGATGATCCTATTTTCAACTCCAGTGGCTCTAGTGATATTAGCAGGATTTGAAGCGAGGGTCACAGGATTGCAGGAGGAAGAAAAGCTCACTGGCTTGTTGGCTTGTTTGTCATTGATTGAAACTTATCTCCCTCTTTGCTGCTTCAATCCTGTCCGTGTTATTTTACTGCATACATCAAGACAAGCATTTCTCAAACCAGTCCATTGGGACCCCCAGATGATCCACGTTTTTTGCTCTAGTTTTTGCTCCAATTCCCTGGGAGTTCGGAGGGAGCAAAAACATGGACCATCTAGGGGTCCCCAAGGACTGGTTTGAGAAACACTTATCTAGACTATCAAAGAGATCACAACAGAGCAACAGACATGGTCAAGAAAGGAACAGAAAAGAATAATAGTACAGTAACCACCTGCCTCTCATAACAAGAAAAGTAAAATTAAAACCAGTCAAGCTGGTCAACAATCCTCAGAATGACAGTCTTGTCAAAGTCATTGGCAAAATAAACAAACAAAATCAAATAAATACATCACAGCACTGTTAATGTCCAGCTGTTTTATAGGCTGTACTTTTCTCCCAGATAAATACTACTGGGTTCCAATTTTTGAATACACACAATCATAAAAATCTGTGAAAAACTGTACTTGAAAGTCCAAGTTTTACTACCCTGAAAGACAGAACTGAAATGAATGGACTGGTAATTAATTCCAAGTGTTATATGAAAACCTTAGATCTCGACTGAAACTCTTCTTTAGAAAGAAAAGAATGATTTTATTTTGGGTTTTATTACTTGTGCTAGGTAGGGACATGTTATATAGAGCATTTTTTGGTTCACTTTACATGGTTTAATCTTTACTATTCCCAATCAGCAACTTGAAAGACCAGCTCTCGGGCACAATGTTATTAAACATGGTGCAATTTAAGTTGGACCACAAGACAATCGGCAACTAAGAAAAGGTTTTTTTTTTTTGTAAAACCATTTATATAGAATTGAAATACTCCTTGGATCTCACACACATAAAATGTTGAAAATGGGCCACGTAACTTGATAGTTAAAGACACAGACTTCTTTCAGGCTGTCAATTCAAATGCCAGGAAGGGTCACTGCAGTAGTTTCCATGGGCAATAAACCTGAATTGCTCAAGTAAAAAATGCAGCTGTATCAATGGATAAAACTGTAAGTACCCTTAGATAATCACAATCAGTAAATCACCACAATAATAAAACCGATTTGTTTCAGGGCATCTGTATCTGAATGCATCTGCAAGTATGGATCTGACGTCTCTAAACAATGAGCGATGTTACACACCTCCAAAAGCCAGCTCCCGCTCAGCATACAGAATGTACTGTACACTAAGCAAAAAAAAAATAAATTATGAGCTTGTTTTATTAAAACAGTTGAATGTGTAGAATAGGGTAAACCACAGCTTTTGAATTCAGTGTTCAAATAATCAGTATTACTGCAACAATAATGGATGGTTATAATATTTTAATAAAACAAATGTCTGAAATTTGGTGAACCATCAAACTAACCAGGGTGATGGTGCCATGTCTAATGCTACTTCTTAAAAATGTAAGATTGTTCATACAAAAAGTTTGAAATACACAATCTCAGTCTACATACCAAAGCTCAGAGGCTGGAATGCAGGTTAAACAGCAAGGTCAACCAATAGTAAATATGATAGTTGCACTTGCTCACAGCAAGTGTAACCATTCTTGAAGACAAAGTAAACAATGCCTTTGGGGCTGGACAAAACTTGCAGAATGTGCAAGTAAATTGCAGACCAATCCCCACACCTCACCATTCTCTATAATCTGTGAACTGGTGCTGAGTGATTACATAATTTGACAATATTCTGTTTAGAACTATATATTCTGTCAGAATTCGTTTAGCCAGCTTGGCATACAAAGAAAATCATACTCACCTTTATAAGGTTCAACACTTATTATGTGGAACTATGACTAAGTTAGGATGTGTACTAATTAGTTGTGCTTTTACCTATAAAGCAACATGCAACACAATACTACAGGCCCAGCAACAAATTCCCCAGTACAGAACATTCCAATACTCGGATACATGCCAAAGCCTTTCATTTTTTTGTAGGTAAATCACACATGGTTGTAAATACAAAATGATTTAACTGCCAGTCCTGTTCCTAATCAATTTAAGATGTGTTCTCAGTGATTAGATTTGGCATGGCTCAAATCTCTTAACTGTAACACAGCACAGCCACCAAAGACCAGAAGTTCAGACAAACCGCATTCCCAGATGGAAGAAAAACATTTCTTCCTTTCTTATCTTTTGGTCCCAGTTGAGATACTGATCAGAAGCTCTAGGTCAAGGAGTCCTTCACTGTTGTGCCCATGACCTTTTCACCACAGTTCAACCAGCTGCTCAATTACCTACACTCACACCACCCCAAACTCTCCTACCATTACTTGTCACTTGCTATGACGCAACCCACACATTTTGTTCACTCCTTCATGCCCCTAAAAAAAAAAAAAAACAAACACCTTTTCACTATTCCTCCTCACATGACCTGAGAAGCAAACCTGCTCCGTGTACATGTTCACAAGCCAAGCAGTTTCACAGTGCAGGAAATGTAAGCAATCCCTGCTCTGCTGAGCTCCAAACGAGAAGCCGGGTGCCAAAGATGCAGTGGGGCGTCGATAACTCCCTGTCGGTAATGTTCCAACACCCTGAAGACGAGAGCCCTGGTGGAGCGTTACCATAGGGATCACAACACAAGAGAAATAAACAAGCATGCACAAATCAGAGCAGAGTGCAACAGACTCCAGTTTGCTTTGTCTTTACAACTGCACATTGTCAAAGACATGTCCAGACACACGCTTCTCATATAACTGTCCACACATACAGGGAATTTTAAGGTTTTTGTGTAGCTACTGCTTTCACCTTGATGGCCTAGAGGGCATGGCTTTGAATTTCAACAAACGGAAACAAAACCAACACAAATACTTAGCTTAGTGAAACTGCTATTACAATGCTTGATTTAATTAGATTCTTTGCTTAACATTTTAAAGAGTTAAAGGTGACAGATACAGACAGAAGTCATAGATGTGCATGTCATTCATATACAGTCCAAAGAAGACCAAATGACACAATGGCTTCTGGACTCATTCACCTAGTGCCACTTGTGAGGTGAACAGTGCAGATTTAGTAGCTCCAACATGCAGACACTGAGCAGAAATGGTATTCCTGTCAACTGCCACCACTTCCATCTCTATCTTGCTCCTCCCCATGACACCAGAATGTGGGCTCCCTCGGGAGTGCTAGTGGGCTGCCTGAAGCTCTAGGCCAGTGCTCTCTGCATCACCAGCACTCCAGCTAGCTCCACGAGGAGCCAATCCTGGAAGCCCAGTGGGGAAGGATTCTCCTTTCAGTTACTCAGCTTTTACTTGCTTGCACACTAAATTATTCATTGACCTGCAAATAAGTTTGCAAGGGCTGATGGGATTCTAGGAGCAAAAGTCTGGTTGAATGAGGGCTAAAAGAAATAACATACTGAAATATCCTAAGCCTGCAACACAGATGAGAAGCTTAACAGGCCACAGCAAAGATTCATAGGGGCCAATAATCAGAAGGCAATGCCTCTCACTTTCACCAACACACTATTAATATGCCAAGTTTCAAAGCATATACCATAAGATATAATTTCATAAGTTTAATGACTACATTTCAAATGCATGATATGAACACATACAAAACGAGTAATCTGGGAGTAAATAAGGGAGAGGCAAAAATACACAGTTCTCATATCAAAATAGCCATACAAGTTAACTTATAGCTTTTCTCCAAATAACTTCACAATTCATACAGCCATCTTCATCATCCACTTTGCTAAGACGGCACAAAGGGTCACTTTTACATGCAGACCTAAAGCTGGTCAAACAGCAGCCCTGCAGAATGACCATCAACAGCTGTCACGAATAAGAACCAGACAAGGAGCACTGCGCTTGAGGCTGGTACTTCAGCTCTCATCCATTGACATTGGTAGTGATGTCAATGAAGCTCAACATGCGGTCTCCACTGTAACATGCATGATACCCAGTATAGCTTAGATCAATAGATATACAATAAAAATGAATCCACAAAAGTATTAGCAACCGACTACAAAATTCATTTATGAATTTCGTTGTCTTTATATCCAAAATGCGTCATTTATTTTTCCCTCCGCTTTACAGTTATGTACGTTTTGCCAGAAACTGCGCACACTGTTTGCTTTAATTAAAATATCTCCGCAAGGTGTCTTAGTCTACGTGTTTCATCCACAAAAACAAACGGCAAACTTGACGCGCATGTAAGCCAGCGACCTTTATTTCATTGCATCTTATCAGATTTAAGGTTTCCATCCAAATTTCACGATCCACTGACATCTACTCCGTATATGTCGAGTCGGCACCAAATTGCCACGTCCCGTAGCTATTATAATGGCACATTACAACGCAGACATCGCCCATGTAACAGCTTCGCTCCGACAGCTAGCAGAGACATTTCATTGCCGTCATACGGCTTTCACGGTTAGCTTTGGTCTAATCAGTTTGTACAAACTTCGCCGAGCTGAGGGTCCTCTCTAGGGACGAGGCTCCCTCACACCGACAGCCGCATGTCACACTTATAAACACGCGTTCACGTTTATTCCGACGGTACGAAACTTCAGGAACACCCCGCATCCCAAACCATCTGCTAGCAGACAACTAGCGCTTAACTAGTCACCGAAGCTAGTTAATGCGATTGTGTAGTTAAGGCATCGTTCTCGTTGCTAGAACAATCTGATGATAACTGCCCTTCTCCCGCCAGCGCTAACTTTTATGTCAAACGGCGACTAAATGAGCCACAACATACCAATAAATCCTGCCATCTAAATGTCGCGGTAGGTATAAAGTTGGACAAAGTGCAGAGCCGTAATTTCGCCTCTAACGGCGGCTCGGTGGGTCGCCGTGGCTGGCCGGCCGGAGACGCAAACTCCGCTCCCGCTAGTCGGAAAGTCACTAAACCCGGGTCGGCACCGTTAAGCGGACGCGACGGCCACACGGGTTTACTGGGCACCGGGTCGACCCAAGTAGGAAAACGGAACATAAGTGGCGACCGGAGAACGAAGAGAGAGAAGGTCAGTGCCGGCTGAAGTGTAGCCGGACGTGCGGCACTAGCAGACGGCCGGGCTGGCCGGCGATGCCGCTCGGACGGGCTGCTATGCCAGCTCTCCCGGTTCGCACGGAGCCGAGGCGGGCCGCGGAGGAGACGCGCCGAGACGGGATGACAGGCGTCGGCCAGCCGGCTGCCGATAAATACCCAAGCGGCTAAAGCGAGACAGCGAGGCGGCTCGGGGTCCCCGCTCCCGGGACGCGGGGCTCCGTCTTACCGTTAATGAGACGCTCGGTGGTGGACTGCTTATTCGGGTCCGGTCTCCCTGACATCTTCGCTCTCCTCGGGAATGCGACTAGCTCGTCGCAATGGGATAAATCCTCCGCTCGGTTCTTACAAATATACACGGAAATAAATACGTAAAACGCCCCGTTAGCCAGCGGCCAGCGGGGTTACCGGCAGACGGGTGTCCCTGGCCGGCGAGGTGGGAAGGGAGCCGGGGGGACTCTCCCGGAGCACAGGAACGCCGTTATTCGGAACACGCTCGCTGACTAGCGGTCGCCGGGTAGGTACCCGGCTGCTGTCAATTCCTCTGACTAACGGGATTAGCTAGCTAGCTACCCGAGGCAGCCCGTAGGGGGGCAGACGGCTGTCAAAAATACATCAATTAAATTGTTTTTGTTTTTTGTTTTTAAATCAGTTCCCCTCACTTTGTGCGCGGTAAGAGAGGCGCGCGCGCCGACTATCTGAGCGCCGCAGAATGACGCCGCCGCTTTATCCTCGGGCCCATGGAGGCGCGTGGGAGTGTGAGGCTGCCGCCCTCGTGCCCGCTCGCGGGCTGGCCCGGGGCTGGGTTGGCGGGCCGCTCTCGCGCTCGCGCTCGCGGATTATAGACGGGCGCCGTAATCCGCCGGGATCTCCTGCAATATGGCGCCAATCAGCGCCGCCGGGCGCGCTGATCTCTGGGTAACGTAGTGCAGATGCGCCGAGGCGCTGACTCAGCAAAAACATTCTGATTAAAAACCGCATCCCCCACTGAACAATTGTAGTGAACAATAATAATAAAAAGTCGATCGAGGGCACAGGCAAGTAATATAGAATAGACCAAATAATATAGAATAGATCACATAAGGTAACTCCGCAGTAAAAAATACGATTGTGCTCTTCCATCAAACCACACTACACCCTATTAGTTTGCTGTCTTATACCAGACAGGTCCAGAATGTAGCCTAAAATTTGAATCGACTCAAGTATTGAAAGGGCTGTGTTTGGGGACAGTGTATGGTTCTGTGGGTTAGGATCATAATATTGTGGGTTCAAATCCCATGGCTGGCAGCGTGATTTCACCGCCAGGCCTTCCAGGAAGGCTTGTAACCCAGATTGCTCCAGGGTTTGGCTGACCCTGTTCTCTTATCCTCACTTTTTGACACTTTGGACAACAGGCTCTGAATGAATGCAGAAAATGAATGCAGTGGTCAGAGAAAGTGAGAAGCTGGCCTTTTTACGCCGCTGAAGCTACTTTCTGGCAAGCTGTCACAACAGCATTGCTGTTCTTGGAGGCTCCCATTCCATAATGTGTGAGACACCACCTTGGAATTTAGAGGATTCCTCAGCATGTGGCACAACTCTTCTACATAGGCTTGTGGAAGTAAAAGTACAAATATTCAGATTTGTTTGTAACAAGGCCTTCCCAATGGTATGACCATACATATGTCTGATTATGGCAGTGTTAGATGTCACTTTGCAATTCTTGTCATTTATACATCATAGGCTTTTAAAATGCATCCCATTTTAAAACAACATTACGGAAACCCCCTAATATCCAACCAAGTCCCACAACAATTATGAAGATAAGACTATATCTGATTGTCAGCTACTGCAGTCAAATCATCCACACACCTCTTCAGAACTACCAGCAAACAGCAGCAAGTCTCATGCACATTCTCACAATGGAGGGACATCATTCACTGTAGGAGTGCTTCTCTAAAAATCGGTTTTCGGTCATATTCGTACAAACATTGTTTGCACAGGTTACAATGATTGATAAATATTGCATCCCAGATATCTGATCATTTCTACTTGAATCTATTGAAGTTGAAATGGAGTCCAACATATTTTATTTTTAATCTCAGTTTTCCATTTGGTACATATTACAGGACATTTCTGCAGATCAAATGCACATTTTTGTTGGCAACACTTTACTTGAGTGGACACAAATAATATAATAGTACATTCCTACTCTAATCTATAAATTAACCAGAAAGTACTTAGTTACATACTGATTCCATGTTTGTTCATCATTAATCAATCATAACAGCTCATGCACTTGTTATATTTGTTGGTGATTTGTAGTTGAGTAGTAACTGAGCTAAGTTACTTGTGCCCCCTAAGGTAAAGTGTTACACTTTTCTTTTACATATTCCCACTCAATCCAGCAAAAGTATTTGTTAATTTTATAAAGCTTATCATAAGTTTCAACATTAAACTTTTATTAAATATGACAAGAAAAGCTTAAAATTATGAACTAACATCTGCTCAAATCAGATGGAACCATTTCTTTGTAAGGCTACCCAAAGGTAAAAGTTTTATTAAGTTCTACGATCAGAACAGTGTGCCTCATTTACACAGTACAATTACGTTGTACAAAAAATAAAAATAAGGTTTACATAGCTCCATTTAAAATTATGGCTTAAGAAAAGAAGTAAAAATGGTCCTTCACATGGCTCATAAAACAAAACTCAAATACTATGACTAGGCATACACAAGTGTTAATGACAACATGATAGAAAGGACACAACCTTAGACACCTCCAGGAATGAAACTCACTGGCAACAGAAACTGAAAGAAAAATGTCCACTTCTTCAAAATTGAGAGAGAGATCTTTGATCATGCAGGGCCATAAGGAACCCATCTTCAATATCCTCTTAAATGCAGCACAAACTCATGAGCTGAGTACAGATAAAAACAAGTATTTTAAAGCTGGTCCTAAATACACAGTCATTCTCTCAAAAAGCTGAAAGTATAACACAACAAAATTCAAGTATAACAATATTTTGTTATTCTTAAACTCAAAACAAAATCCACATTAATCAATATCCTCAAATTTCGTAATTATGAATTTGAAGATTAACTTTAGCATGTGAACATTCATGTTCATGTGAACACTATCATTTGCAATCATTACAAGGCTTCTTTAAAAGAAAAAATAACAATGGTGTATGACTCAAATCATACAGATCTGACAGCGCAGGGAATAAAAAGCACACAGGCAGTTTTAATTGACTTTATTAATTTGTGGGCGTAAGCCTTTTTTGCATAGTGCCAAGCTGCTCCCTGCTGCTGTGCCTCAGTGACTTTCAGAGATTATCAAACTGTTGCCCTCTTGTGATGAAATTTTCAAACAGCACCTGGACAACTAAAATCTGAAGCTTCAGTCTGTAATGAATGAAAGTTGGAATAAATATAATATTGAGAAAGAGACACAGTATAACAAGTTAAAACAAACACCATACCTGCAGTAATATCAGTCACACGACGTTCTTCTCAAATATAATAAATATTCAACTGTCATTCAAGCACTGACAAATTCCTACAAAACCAAGTGTCAGTTTATCTAAGCAACAGAAGCCTGATTACACTCAGCTTCACCTTTGCTCAAGTGTTTCAAAATATGGGTGGTTGAGAACAAAATGACAACACCTGAAGAATAAAAGAAGGAAAAAAAAAAACACCCAAAAAGTTACCCCAACACTAACCAATAAAACACCCACCCCCCCACCTACTGATTTTGATGAAATTTTGCGAGGGTCTCATGAGTAATCTGTCTAGGGGCAGCGATCAGCGGAATAACATTCCTCACTGATATAGTACTGCTGCAATTGCCATGGTTACGCAAAAGCACATAACTGCTGCAGACTCCATTTTGCATGATCATTATATCACCAGCAGACAGCTGTCAGTAATACATTTAATTCCCCGTGAAAAAGGACGTGCAGAGGACAGAAAACATTCTTTTGGACATGGAACAAAGGATTAACGTCAGTACACCAGGCAAGACCAGAGAAAAGCGCTCGGGAGCGTCCAGCTACTAAAGATACCAACAAAAGAAAAATCATCAGATGACATACAAATTCAAAAAAGCCTTACAGATCTTTTACTTGGTCTCCAGGAATTAGTTTGTCTTATCTCCTTATATTAAAAAAAATAATAAAATAAAATGAAAAATTTAAAAAGACTTAACTGGCAGAGTCAGTTCACTCAGATCACTCACTTTACCTTCCATCATTTTTTTGGTTTGAGTGTGGTCGTTAATCTAAAATGGCCACACCAACAAGGACACATCTTCCAACAGTCTCTAGGGGACAGCTAAGATACCTGACTAGGCATAGATAATATACATGAATACTATAGTTGAGGTCTGTGCTCTAGCCAAGTTAACCCTTTTCCGGTGATAATTTCCCCATGTGAAATTTGCCTACCATTTAATGATGCTCTGGGGTCAGATTGACCCCAAACACGGGATAGGGGTTAAATCTGATTCCTTGTCCATGTGCACAATGAATAAAATGAACATCGGCACTGCCAAAAAGGAAACCTCATGGAGGGAATCTAAAGCTACTCCCACCCTGCACTGCAGCTCAAACCAAGAAAGCCTAATGTAACCTTTGACCTCCAGTCATTTCCCATTTGCTGAGAGGAGGACAAACACCACCAAGTCCCCAGGACTGTTGCAGTGAAATGTCCTCAAAGAGTTTGGTCTCAGAGAGGCTGTAAGATGAGAGAGCCAATCACATTGCAGTAGAGTACTGCCATTGCATATAGGAGTTTCTATCTTTTTCAAATTTCATACACTGGGGCAGGGTGGGGGGCCCAGGTCCAGCCCGTCCAGTTGCTTGAGCACAGTGCGACCGACAGTCCAAAGTACAGTGAAACAAGCACACGGTACCAGCAGGCCTAGACCAGCTGGATCTGTCCAGAGTACATGGTAAGGAGCAGCATTATGGCGAAACCCGTCAACAGCCCAGCGTTCTGAATGGCGAAGGTCACCAGGGAGGCACTGCCTCCGCTCTCCTCTTCCTCGCGGCTGACCTCATTCATCTCAGGAAACTGGACAGGGAGAGAGAAACCAAAACTTTGATAAATATCCAAAAGCTGCAAAGCATTAACACACACATCTATGAAAGATGCCACTAGTTTCAGACACCATTTTAATAGCAGTTATGTATATCAATCTACATTCAAGACTTAATGTCAGACCTGAGTCTGATGTGAATGTACCTGGCAAACGGCACACTGAAAATGATTAGGGAGGGAACCATCACATACCATTAATCATTATCTACATCCTAAATAGCAATTTTCCCATTAAAAGAGCAATTTCTTAAGAGCAATTTCTTCTTAAATGAGAAAATTCAAAGCAATTTCATTCTAAGTGGCTTTCATTTTTTTTCTTGCAGTGAGAATCTGCTATAGAGACTTCCCAATCGATTTCTTATGCAATAAAACAGGCCATCTGCTGGCTGCTATTTGGAACAGTGATCACAATCTAATTTGCATGATGCTTCCCATCTCACTAGGCATTTCACCATCAGTTACATTTATTTTTTATTTTTGTTTTAAAAACTGGTCTAAACTGGAAATGGTTAATGGGAACTTCTGTTACGAAAAATATACACTGATCAGCCATAACATTAATATTGTGTGGGTCCCCTTTATGCCACCAAAACCATTCAGAAACATTGAGGCACGGACTCCACAAGGCCTCTGAAGGTGTCCTTTGGTATCTGGTACCAAGACGTTAGCATCAGATCCTTTATGTCCTATAATTTACAAGGTGGGGCTTCCACAGATCAAACATGTTTGTCCAGCACATCCCATAGACGTTCAGTCTGACTGAGATCTAGGGAATTGGAGGCCAAGTCAACGCCTTGAACTCTTTAAACCATTCCTGGACAATTTTTGCAGTGTGGCAGGGCACATTATCCAGCCAAAAGAGCCCACTGCCATCAGGGAGTCCCACTGGCTTAAAGGGGTGTATCTGGTCTACAACAATGTCTATCTCTTCCCCAACGACGCACACGCACCCAGCCGTCCACATGATGTAATAGAAAATATGACTCATCAGACCAGGCCACCTTCTTCCTTCTTCTGATGCTCACATGCCCAGTGTAGGTGCTTTTGGTGGTGGCAAGGGGCCAGCATGGCCATTCTGACTGCTCTGTGATTACACAGCCCCATACGCATCAAGCCGTGATGCATTTTATGCTATGACACCTTCCTATTGTAAAGAGCATTAACCTTTTCAGCAATTTGTGCTGCTGTAGCTCTCCTATGGGAACAGACCAGATGGGCTGGCCTTCGCTAGCCACGCCCATCAATGAGCCATGGGCATGCATGACTACGCTGACAGTTTGCCAGCTGGCCTTCGTTAGCCACGCCCATCAATGAGCCATGGGCATGCATGACTACGCTGACAGTTTGCCAGCTGGCCTTCGTTAGCCACGCCCATCAATGAGCCATGGGCATGCATGACTACACTGACAGTTTGCCAGCTGGCCTTCCATGGACCATTTTTTGGAAGGTATTTACCAATGCATACTGGGAACACCCTATAATTCTTGCCATTTTGGAGATGATCTGACCAAGTTGTCTAGCCATCACAATTTGGCCCCTGTCAAAGTTGCTCAAATCCTTACGCTTGCCCATTTTTCCTGCTTCCAAAAAATTACCTTCAGAAACCAAACTGTTCACTTGCCTAATATATAATGGCACTATTGAAATGTATCACTGTTATGAGATAATCAATGTTATTCAGTTCATTATTCATTGTTATTCACTGTCAGTGGTTTTAATGTTATAGGTGATCAGTGTAAAGTATGAATGGTGTATATATTTACATGGTTTACATTGTTTAAAAGGAAGAAAGATGTTTATGCATATTAAACATTTATGACTAGGGTTTCCACTAACAACTATTTTTCTATCAATTAATCTACTGACTATTTTACAGATTGGTCGATTAATCCTCTAATTTTCTCGAGAACAATCAAACTGACCATTTCATTTAAGTTAATTTTATTTAGAAAACAACAATCTGTATGTCAATGTAGGGCTTTATGGATAGCGGCTTTTCGGCACGATAAAGTCCTTTACGACAATACTTGTCCCAACAAGCCTAACACGTACAAATACACACTGGCACCATCAATCAACATTGAATAAGCCAAGATTTTAGCCTAAACATTTTCACACTTACTCAATGGAATTCTAAGGTATCAGGCACTTTATGGATGTAATTATGAGAACACGTCCGGTGGTTTTGCCTATTCTACTGACCCAGAATAGTGTCTGTTTCCTCTTCAGGGGCTCAAGCACAGTACTAGTGCTGCTATGGTGTGCCACTGAAAGCTTGCACAGCGCACAATGTTTTGTGATAAACTACCAACATAATTACGTAGTGATATTGAAGAAAAGCATCTGCTATAATGAACTGAAGCATTTTAGAAATCAAAAAGGCAAGATTGTCGATTAAAAATTTTCAGTGTCAACGTCACTGATTACGTCGACTAATCACGGCAGCCCTGTTTATGACATCGGATTGTACTGCGACACCTACTTTCGAGGCATTACCTCTTTAATGGCAGGAAACAAGAGCAGCATGGGGCACAAGGCTGGGGTACATTCTGGATGGAATGCTAGTCCATCACAAGAGACAAACACACACAATTAGCCACTACGGGCAATTTAACCTAACTTCACATTTCCGCACCGCAGGAGGAAACCAGTGTGTCCAGAAAAAACCTATTTTCATTTCTGACGGGAGCGGGCGGAAAGTGGCTGACATCCGCGGGAGTGCGAGAGCAGAAATGACTCGCGGGAGCCCGCAAAAAGAATTTAGGCATTGCTCAAATATACAGTTCTGTGCAAAAGTCTTAGGCAGCCAAAGAAAGTGATGTTTAAATGATCTTAATATTGGTGCGAAACTATGATATTATGCTTGTCAAAGTGTGTTACTTTAGCCATTTCCAATCCACTGCTAACTGTAACGCCATTATTTGCAGCAACCATCCAATATACCCATGTATTTTTTTAATCGACCACTAGCATGCCTCGGATAGCTAATCACTATCTCATTGACTTGTTTAACTAATTAAGTTGATTAATTAAGTGAGCTGATAGTGAAATTTAATGAATACATGGAATTGCTGGGGTGCCCCTGAGGAGAGGTTTGGGAACCAAAGTGGTGTTCATCTAGCCATC
>JAODKL010000040.1:13386028-13402476 GCA_026780765.1 Petrocephalus schoutedeni | reverse complement strand
GGGAAGCCCACGCCAAAGCGCGTTATTGGGGAAGGGAAGCCCACGCCAAAGCGCGTTATTGGGGAAGGGAAGCCCATGCCAAAGCGCGTTATTGGGGAAGGGAAGCCCATTCCAATCCCTGTACCGTCACATTTTTAGAAAAGCGATGAGAGCGAGTGTGAAGGAAACATCCGGGAACTTTGCATGGTTCGGGCCACATCCTGTTAACTCGGGGAGTCCAGGTCGATGACCTCCCTTCCTCTCATTCAGTGATTGTTCCAGAGGAGATGGACAAAAGTGCCGTTATCAGTGAATACCAGAGAGCACACAGTCAGCATGTGAGCCTTGAAAAGACGCCTAAAAACACGGGGTGGGGGGGGACCATAACCAAGCACCCTGCCACTTCATCTCAAAGAACTTTCTTCTGAAAGGAAATGAAAAAGCAGCTTGCAGAGACACACCCGCATGCATTAGAACACTGGTGACGCTCACCCTCTGCAGCGGAAGGCCCCCCCTCTGTGGGCTCGTCTTGGCTGGGTTCTGACCCGGACTCCTCCCCACAAGCCCCAGTACTCAGCTGCTGCAGGATGGTGGGGCAGAACTCCTTCAGGCCATTCCGGTCCAGCTGGGACTTCTGGTCCAAGCCATGAGCCCCAAGCAGGGTTTCCCAAGCCAGGCACTGCCGACAGACGCCCAAGCCACGTCAGGCCAGAGCTGCCCCAGGCCCGTAATCAAACCGCTACACACCCACTGCCTAATTTGTTGACAGAGTAAATGTAGAGGCTGGTTTTAAACGCGGCGTAAGACTGAGCACACACAGGCCTGCACAGCGTACACACTGTGCAATAACTGCAAACTCAGACGTCCGTGAGATGCATGCCTAAATTTTGGGCCCGGCATAATTGGATTTCTTTTACTAATGTGAAAATTTTTAAACGTAGATAATATGTGATAACTATCAGTGACAGGGTTCAAATTTATAATATTTGGTTCACCTGGCAGATAAGTGGCCATAAACATCTAAACATTGTCAAATATGAATATGTAGCACTGTGGTAGAATCATAAAGTGAATGAACATAGGACCCGACCTCAATGAACCGGCCAGGAAGACATCAGTGGGCACACACTAGGCAGAGGAAGGCTACGTGGCAGGTATTCAGAGCAGAACGCGGCAGACAGAGCTGGCTTCACTGGGCCAAGCAGACTCACCCTGGAAACCGTAGCCCTGGGAGCCCATTCCCCCGAGCTATTGCCCCCTTGTCCTACACTGAAGTTGGAGAGGAGCGCGCGCAGCTGCGGTATGAAAACAGTGCCGTTGTCGCCATAGCGACTCAGCAGGTCGTCGATGAAATCGGCGGGAGAGAGCCTCCCCCGGGCCCTCGCCGGCCCCAGCAGGCACAGCAGCAGGGCCAAGGTCAAGGTCAGCTGGGCACCGCCATGGCCAGGCCCCAGGATCATGACTCTCCAGGGGGGGACAGGAGGGCGGAAGCAGACTGTTGGAGGGACAGGGAGGCACCAGGTCACAGGACTCAGCCCGAGAGGGTGGTGGGTGGAGATGCTCTCAGCCATCGAAAGGGGGTCAAATTACATGCTACAAAAAAGTTTACGTACTACAAAATCGTAAAAGACTATATACCCAAATCGCTAAAATATCAATTAATTCCAGTCAAAAATCAAAGTGTTTCAAAACTTCAAATACTCACTTCTTCCAACCTTCTACGACTTACCCTTGTTTGTATGGAAGTCGCCAAGCTTGGACACTTGAGAAGCAGTGCGGAATCCGTCAGGCAGCAGCGGTCTGCGAAGGAGAGCAGAAGAATTGAGCCAGGAGACAGCGGAGAAAAACAAAAGACCTGGTGCAGAGCCACTGGGCATGGCGCTCCACATCCAAGCAGACAGACAGCACTGGCCTGGTCATGGCTGCCTCCAGCGGACGCCCGCACTGACATGAGACCTGCTGAGATGGGTACACCCTGTAAACCCTCCCATCAGACCCACCCACTGCATCATGGGTCACCACTGGCTACAGTGCAGATGCCAGCCAACTCAACCAACCCATACTTTTCAGATCAACCTTGTAATAAGTACGCAATCTGCAAGGTCTATAACTACACAGATGCGGTCATAACAAAGGGAGGGAAAAGATGCCCCGCAGACATTTAAAAATAAAAAAACAAAAACAAGTTCTACCAGAAACTCCCCATGTACACAAAAGTTCTCGCTACTGTCTATCAGGCAACTCTGCCTTCCCATGATACCTAGAAGGACACTTGGCCCTAGACAGCCAGGGCACTTTCTGTTCAGGCCTATTTTTAAAACAATGATACAATGAAGGAGGCGGAGCCTCAGTTGGGGAAGGTCGGGGCAGCATACCGCAACCTGGAGGCTTGTTATGCCCCCATTACACTGAAAACGATCTCAACACATTATGAGGGTGGGGGGGGAGACAGGCTGACATCAGAAGGAGACTGGTGCCATGCGCTCACCACCTGTGCTTCACAGCAAACGGGCCTCTTGGCTTTCAGGAGGACGCCTGAGCTGTTCCTCAGGCAACCTGGCAGGATTACAAGCACGTGGCACGCCCTGCTTGTCCCTCCAGCCGGCCGCCCGCTGTGCCAGCTACTCACAAGGAAGAGTTTTAGCATTTTAGCCATCTCCCCTCTTCTTTCTTAAAGTGAACGAGCGGTATCCTATCATTTTACAGACAGATCGCTGCATTCTCTCTGGATGACACTTTTCATAGAGCTGTTCAAGGTGGGAGAGTTGGGCAGGCACCCTTTAGCAAGCAGAGATTAATGTGGAATGGGGTAGCTGGCCACAAAACTGTCACCCCCTCGCCGGCAGCTGAACGGAGTCACTGAAAAAGACATTGAACTGACCAACTGTCACCGAATTAAAGGCAATATAAAAAAATGGCACTTGCAAATTACACCACCAAAATAATTATGACTTGAACACAGACGATACTAAACTGGACATAATGCTATTCTCTGACACATTAGCCATTTGTGACCACTCAACAAGTACATGTAATCAATGTACCTGGCACAATCACACTGCCAGGTGTTAGAAATGGTAAATGTTTGGAAGTTATAGAACCATCATTTCTAAACCTTCATATTTGTAGGAAAACTTCTAAACATATATCTAATGCTTTTGCACAACCAAAAAAAGTCAACATATGAAGACTTGGGAACTGGAACAGAGTAATTAATCCTGCCTGTAATCTCCATATTTAAAATAGACAGTTTTCATTCACAAGAGCATCGTCCCGCAAAGTACCGTTTTATACAGGGAAGAGACTGAGCAAAACCAGCCAAGTTCCACAAATGTAATTAGAGCAAGACACACCACCAATTGTGGGAATGTTATGTCAATGTTTGCTCCTCTTCGCTTTGGGGAAAGATATCATTACCCAAGTTGAAGCTGTATTATTATACTTTGTAGAACAATCCACTACATTTGTCAGAAAAATATCTGAAGTCACAAGCCACTAATAGCACCACAACTCCAAGGTCTCCAAATGAACAGAAGCACATCCAACCCAATATGGCGTGTCACTGTTTACGTGCCAGTAAAGGAACAAAGACACTATACTAGGAAAATAAAAAATACACAACGTTAAGTTCAGAGTTCACCTCCTAGTTGCAAGGTATAGTTCAAACAAGTTAGTACTCACAAATTAAACATTACACCTTATCTGAATACTAAGCTGCCATTGGACAATGGACTGAGGTCCATACTTTTCCTCCACAGCTAAAGTGCCACTGGGTGATAAATTAAACATTTAACACATGACATATCTATCGTGTTTCAAATTCAGGCATCCTCATATAGAATCTGTTAAACCAGTTTATCTAGTTGAAAAGCTAGACTTCATCAAGTCTTAGAGTAGCACTACATAGTGCGAAAATTCAAGATGAACAGCATTCCTGTTGTGGTAGCAAAGCTAAACTGAGCCTAATAAAAAGTTACACGGGTGCTAAGCTTAGATAACATCAATCTCACAGAACGATTAAAATACACCCAAAAAATCTGAAATAGAACTGTAAAAAGCTAGAGAGAAAACATACAATGGTCTGATTTTACACAGTTCAGGAATTAGTACCTTAAGCCTCCCACTCTCTCCCAGTCTCGACATCAGCTGGACCTAAGCGCTGGAGAACCACACGGCTTTTTGCTGCTGTCCCTAATAATTACAGGCAGCTGAACCAGTAATTTCCAAAATCCAGTTTTGGTGTATTACTAAAATGGAGACTCCATTAGTGAATTTATTTCAAAGTAATGTCAATGCTTGTGAATATTAATACATCAAACCATCAGTTTGATTTTAAAATACATTCAGATTCAAGTTCAAACATTAAAACAGATCTGCCATTTTTAACCATTTAAACTTCCAGCATTTCCGGGCCAGTTTTTACCAGGTTTGGCAAGACCCCACATAAAACTTGGTACCTTCAGAGCCACCATGTCAGTACCCACAGAGTAAGACTGATCTGCACTGATACCAAAATATTGTGTGCTAGATATAGCTTCATATCAGTTCTGACACAAATGAACACACAGAATTACATAATATGAGGGTATTAAATGGATTTGAAGACATTTTAACATCCTTATCTTCTACCAAACTAACTTAAATAACACCACATAAAAACTGGAGAGGCAGAATCCTTAGAGCTGAAATTGGCCAACGGTAGAAGGTTTCGCGGTAGTCTGAAAATAATCCTTCCAGGATTGTAGTATTCCTTTCAGTTTATATATACAGCCAATGAAATTGCATTCCCTGTCCTTCACTCTATTTTACGTTCAGTCCCTCCAGAGTCACCTCCACCTCCTGGAGGTGGAGAGGACCTCCGAATACCTCAGGGTACGCTTAAATTTGAGTGCATTACTAATATGGGCGCAATGTACAAGAATGGTCAAAATGCCCTCTACTTCCAGAGGAGACTGCGGCCCCTCGGCAAATGCAGGCCACTCTTACATGTCTTCTACCAGTATGTCGTGTCCAGAGGAGTCCTTTATGCGGTGGGTGACTGCAGGTGATGCCAAGAAGCTCAACCAACACCTTAGGAAAGCAGGCACAGTCTTAACCCCTATCCCGTGTTTGGGGTCAATCTGACCCCAGAGCATCATCAAACGGTAGGGAAATTTCACATGGGGAAATTATCACGGGAAAAGGGTTAAGAGCTAGTCTGACCTCATTGGAGACTGTGGGGGAACAGGACACTGCTGCTTATACTGGACAATGATTCCCAGTTTCTGCAGGTCATCTCAAAATTCTCAAATCAGCTCAAATTCTCAAAAATCTCTTTACACCATCTTCAGTCACTCTCTCTGATCAGGAATGGCCTTTTGTCTCACTGTTTGCTTTACAAAAATCTTAAAAAGTTTTTTCCTTTTTTTTTTGTTTGCTATGTAATGCTTTGTTTTGCTATACAGAGGCTCCCTGGGTTACGATGGTCCATGTTATGATATTTCAACTTTACAATGAGTAATCCCATTATATATTTATTCAATAAATTACATGAGATATTCAGAAGGCTGTGTGTTGGGTTTTGCCCAACTGGAGACTAATGTAAGTGTTCTAAGCATAGTTAAGGTAGGCTGTGCTGTCTATAATGCTTGTTAGGTTAAGTGTACTGTATTAAATTGCATTTTCGCCTTAGAATAGGTTTATTGGAATGTAATCCCATCGTAACCGGGGGAGTGGCTGTATAATGCTTCTATCAAAAATATAAATAAGTACTGTTAAATGGTGAACATATTTTACTATTAAAATCCAAAACTAAGGGTGATAACTATGGGTGGATAAATGAATTTTCTGGTATGACATTAATCTTTATGCATGTGATTGTGCAGCCAAGTATACCATAAAATGTACAGGCACCGTGGGTAGCAGGGCTGTCTCACACTTCTGGGAGCAGGCCTTGGGTCTCTGCCCTGGTTCCATGGGTGTGGAGTTTGCTCCTTCTCCCCATGTCAATGTGTGACTTCCCTCCACATACAAAAACATGCTGAGGTGAACTGGAGTTAGCAAATTGCCTGTGTGTGTGAGTGTGCCCAGTGATGGATTCAAGATGGACTCCGGACCCCTTGGGACCCTAAATAGGACAAGCAGGTAGAGAAGATGGATAGAAAATGTACAGATTCTAACCATACTTGGAGACTTATACATTTTAAAATCAATGTATGCCTGTAAATTTAAATTTAAAATCTCTCTGTATTGCCAGAATAAGAATTGTGTAAAATTAGCTAAAGGCTAAGAGGTGAAAACATCCAGCTAGATCAGTCAGGGTGTTCTGTACTGCATTCTGAACTGTTTTTCATTGGGAGCAAATTTGGGATCCTCCTGTAATTTCTGACATGCCACTGCTAGTCTGAATCACTATTGTTAGTGAGCCATAAATCTGCCACATGACTGCAAAACTTCTGACATGATGTAATGTTCTCATCTATTGTTGCAAAAGGTAAAAAGTTTGAAAAACAATACAGACTGCAGAAAAATGTCATGAACCAAGAGAGCAAGGAGGTATCGCCCACTGAGACGGGCTGCAGTTCTAATCTACTGCTCAGTTCTAGTCAACGAAAGGTTGCCAGATCAAGGCAGTGCCAGCAAAGACATTTCACCCTTGAGCATGGTACATGTGCTCATTAAATAAATGCAGAGAAGCAGTAAGAAAAGGAGGATAAGGACACAGTATTAATTACTGACCACTTCACCAAGCTTTGTTATAGTACTTACATGGAATACAGCTGATGACAATGATTCTCTTCACCTGTACGACGTGGATCTAATGTGATGGAATAAGGACCTTCATCATCGTCACACGGCAAAGCAAAACAGACTCTGCTTAGGTTCATACAACAAAATTCAAAGT
Source organism: Petrocephalus schoutedeni (assembly GCA_026780765.1). Lineage (NCBI taxonomy): Eukaryota > Metazoa > Chordata > Actinopteri > Osteoglossiformes > Mormyridae > Petrocephalus > Petrocephalus schoutedeni. The sequence goes on along the minus strand of JAODKL010000040.1, from coordinate 13,395,614 downwards.
TTAAAACTCAGAATGCTCAGTTTCCTAATATAACCTTGGGCTTGGGAGAAAGCAGATTCATACAGGTGACTGGAAAATAAAGATATCACTGTGTAGCATCTTAACCGGACATAAACACCAATTGGAAAGAACTTCAAATACCCCAGATAAATTCCCACATTTGGGGGACATGGTGTCTGGGGAAGTGCCACAGAAACACTGGAAGCATCCACTCGAGTAGCCATGGAATGTTTCTTGTTCATCAAACCACTCAATGACCACTTCATCTGAATGAAGGAGAGCATTGTTATCCGAGATTTCACACCCAACATCAAATAATGGAATTCAAATGTCAACAAACAAAGCTATTGTATCTCGCCCTCTAAATGGTTCTGCACAAATAAACCATGCCAGGAAATCTCACCTCACACCCAGATCCCTAACCCTAACCCTTATGCAAAGCAAACACCACATTCAGCTGATTTCTTTTTCCACACCACTAACTGACTCAAACCCTTGCAGAGAACAAGGTAAAAAGTAACTGATCTGTCAATGACTTTCTCCATCCCTTGACTCAAAAGTGTATTTTTTGGTGTGATAATCTCTGCATTCCATCCACTCCACAGTGTTCCTCTCTGTAAGATATTCAAGACTGCACCTAACAAAAATGCCAGCTTACACATTCAAATGGATATTTCCAGACATCTGTTTGAGAGTTGTTAGTCTGTTTTGCCTTAAATCGCAACCTTTTCTTCAGACACCCATGCCAACATCCCTCAAAGAGATGAGTAGGCTACGGTGCTGTTAAACATGCTCCAACACAAAGATCTACTCTGGGCACATCAGTTTCCCAACATGGTCCATGGTCCCTGGGAGGGAGCAAAAATGTGCACTGAGCCGAGAGGAAGCAGAAACAATATTACCAACCCTATGAGTTTTTGCTCCTTCTCATCTCACTACTACCTGCAGACAGTGCACATTTTTGCTCCCTCCCAGCTCCCAGACTGTCTGAGGTTCTGTGTCTGTGTCTGTCTGTGGATTGGGAAACACTTATAAAGGACAGTTAGAATGATGGGATGCCAACTGCCAGAGTCAAAAAGCAAAAGCTCCTGCTTCCACTATACTTTGTTACCCTGATTTACTCAAGTATTTTTCAGCTACTGCTCTGCAAACTGACCCACCGTGAATAATCTGATTTAAAGCGGATAACGGTCCCGTTTTCAGCCGGACTGTAATGACGGCATTTAGGCAGGGAGACATTGCCAAGCAGCCACGGCCTCCTGCAGCACTGCCACCAGGCATGCGGATGTCACCTGGGGCGTTGTGCAGAGACCAGCGTCTCCGGCAGCCCAGCGGACGCCCTCCCCAGCACCGTCACTTCGCCCCGTATAATAATCAGTAATCCCGGTCAATCACAAACGCCAGTAACTGAAGTGTCTGAGTTTCTATCGCTACAGATTAACTTCTGCACGCCGATGTGGCACCGACGCGCCGGTTAGGGGGTCAGCGGGATGCGTGTGTGCAGCTAATCACCGGCCTGAGAAATCCTTAATGTGACGCGGACGTAAATCCCCCCAGGGACCCCCACGCCCCCCGGTGTGATACAGCGCAGGGCGTCCGGCCGGCCGGCGGAGCATCGCGTCACGTAGCGACGGACACCGGGACGGAGACAGGGACGGACACAGTGATCCCCGCGTCCCCCGGTGTGATACAGCGCAGGGCGTCCGGCCCCCACGTCCCCCGGTGACGGAGACAGTGACCCCCATGTCCCCCGGTGTGATACAGCGCAGACGGACACCGGCGCAGCCCCGAAGCGGCCGATAAACACCCTAAAGCGTGAGAGTCGGCGGCGGAAACGCGGGATTCCGCGTCCGTTTCTGCGGGCGGACGGGCCGCGCAGAGCCGGAGGGCGGCCGCGGACATTATCGCGCTGATAACAAACCGCCGCCCCGCATCCCGGACGTTACCTTCGGCTCGGAAGCAGCGCCACGCATGCGGTCGCCCGGCAGACGGCCCCGGTCCCACAGCGCTGATACACCGCCGTATGAGCCAACGGCGACGCGGCCGTCTCCTCCTCTGACGGCGGCGGCGTGGCCACGCCCCTCGCCCGATGTCATTGGCCGGGCGCGAAGACGTCAGCGCGGCCCCCGCCCCCGCTCGACGTCATTGGCCGGGCGCGAAGACGTCAGCGCGGCCCCGCCCCGGCCCGCCTGTCCGCCAATCTGTCCACGTGCCTCGGTACCTGTTCCACCGAAGTGGCCCCCTACGAGTCTTTCTCTATGAATTCTCTAATTTGACCTCACTTATGGTAAGATATAAATCAAGCAGTGGGATTTCTTCTAAAAACTGATACGCTTATGGCATATTAGAATTGTTCTTGTGTGTGTGATTACATGTTAATTATTTTTGCATGATGCAATGTTATGTAATACAAAAATATGCAGTCTGCAGAAGTGTAATGGATATTAAGAAGAGCTTTAGAGTAAAAATACAATTACATGATATTAATTACTTTGCCTTGCTATTTATCTGGATAGTAAGGGTATAATTGCTCAGAAAAAAAGTTTAATATTGGAACATATTAACAAATTTAACAGTAACACAATAAAAACTAACAAGAATGTCTTCTGTTCTCCAAGAAGTTACTGATATCTTGTTGGAGGGCTAGATGAACACCGCTTCGGTTCCCAAACCTCTCCACAGGGGCACCCCAGGCACTACATGTATTAATTCGATTTCACCAGCAATTTTTTTAATGAATTAATTTAACTAGCTGGAAAATACAGTGAAGTACCGATTAGTAAAACAAGGTTGGGTAGTGGTCATTAGTGTACTGTCACACCTGTTTGTGTCTGTGGTAATCTCATTTTACATAAGTTAAAAATACAAAGCCAAAATAATCCCATTCTTGTATAATATATATTTATGTGGGTTTCTCTGTGGACTATAGTGTCTTATTTCAAAATCTTAAAACTTAAGTGCATGAATGTCTTTAAACATCCTTAGTGTGTGTCTTGCTAATTGATCCCAGGTGTACCCTGTTTCTAAGGGATAGGGCTTACATTGTGGCAGATGTCTTGGGGGGTCCCCGGGCGACTAAAAGCAGTTGACCTGGGCTGGGGGTGTCACTGATTCAGAGTTTCTCTCTTATTTGGAGTCCCAGTACAATACTAAAAAGCCACTAATTATTGGTTCAATTTGGTCTGTCTCTGTTTAGTGGGTCGGTGATCCATTTGGGTGGGCAGTTGACCCCCCGCTCACCCGTGGCCATTAGCATCCTGTCAGGATGCACCCTGCCTTAGAAATAATGTCTAACAAGAGTGTAATTGTCATCCTCAGGAAAGAGTCTCCAGACTTCTTTCAAAAACCATGTCCTAATAGCACTACTATGCAAAATATCTCAATGTTTTGTTCCAGAAAGTGATTTCTCAAATTAAAGACATTATTGTGGAATTTTCTTCACATTGGTTTCATTCAACAGCTCTCTTATACATAAATATATATGAAGTTTGACAACATTGTCTAGTAAAGTTAAATGACGTCAACCATAAGTACCTCTGTTAAGCTAAAAAAATAAAATTATAAAGTTTTATGGGTTTACTCCAAGGTCTGTCTCATATCATATCAGTTGAAAAATAGCATTGAGATATGGTTAATACTAAAGTAATTGATTGTCACCATAAACTTGTGAATGATAAGACAGACTTTTTTTATAACGCAATGATAATTTGAACATTAATGTAACATATTTACAACATCAGTTTAATCACAGACGGGATTAACATCAAAACAAATAAAAACAAAAAATGATTTACCATAGTGTAAGTTCATAAAATTGGCACAAATGTGTGATCATACCCATGTCAGTAAAAGTGTGTCCCCTACCCCTAATGCCCAGGGGGTTCACTATACTATATGCCCTTTTCATGCAGGATGGCTCCAGAGTAAATCTGTATGAACACAGACATGACATTCAAAAATGAACACAATATTACCGACCATTATCCTGCATTCCAACAGACATATCACTGATCGACAGAGATTATCCGGCCAGGGCCACCACAGGGGCCCAGCACTTGCTATGTAAAATTAAATGTAAAATTGGGCACTGAGGCCCTAGGTGACATTCTGTAAAGGAGCCAAGGATTCCTAGAGACACCTCTGTACCCAGCTCTACAGATTACTGTCTCTGTGTTTCTATGATGACAAATGAATTCACGTGGTGTAAGCTGTGTCTATACACAGCAACAAAATAGTTAATAAGAGTGAACCAATTTAATGGGAGTTAATTTTATGTGTTTGACCTCTATGTAATGCCATATGGATACATTACTACTCTAGTACTGATTATTACCTTAAGCCTTAAGAGAACAGCAACAAAGGCTGGTAACAGTAATGAAAAAACAAAAAATACATAACAAACAAAGGGAATAAAGGACAGGTGAGAGAGTTAGGGCAATGACTGTCACCACATGCTCCACCCTCACTGCGGTTAGCATTCCTGAAATAGTGTCAGTTCCTTTTAGGAGTGACATTAAAACCGGTCTAGGAAGCACAAGCTATACTACTGGGCACATTAGAAGCCACAAACTCCCCCCTTTACCTGTATCAGTAATAACAGAATACTGCTGGGAATTTCATACCATGTGCCAGATTGTATAGCAAAACAAGCTGTTTTTGCACATGAGAATCTGCACAGTCATGACTGAGTTAAAGACTTGCAAGGCGCCGCCTTCAACCAAGAACTGCATCTACATATAAGCGTGACAGTAGGTGTGACACGGTTTTACTACGCTTATGATACTTCATTCAACGTAGGATTTGTTCGGTTTCTGAACTGTTTTGAAAACAGCTGTGTCTACTTTTTTGGAATTTCTTCATTGTTTATATAATAGATCAAAACTCTCCTCAAATTGAAATTGTACTGGAGCAACGGTCTAAAAATGCTTGACTCTTTTAAACCACATTAGTTTATTTTATACTATTATATTACATTATATTATATTATGAATTTGATGAGGGGTCATGGAGGTGCAGTGGTTAGCAGGCCAGGGCATCGCCATTGACTCTGACTATACGCCCATGAAGCATCCATGCTTTCCCTATGTCATGGTGGGCTTACCTCCAAGTTCTCTGTTTCCCCCCAGCCCAGTCCCAATACTGCATGTGTGGGGGTTATTCTCAGCCTTGTGCCCAAAGCCACTGGGACAGCTTCCGTACCCTCATGACCCTGCATAAGACATGTGGGCAAAGAGGATGGATGGATATTATATTAGTGCCATGCAATGTTAATATCGACATTGCATGTTATGTTCATGCAATTGTCACATTGCAAGGACCATCAGGTTGAGTGAGATGAGGTTTGGGCTAATTTTCCATCACACACTAAATCACGGGGTTTGGTATTTTGATGGTATTTTCAAACCCAACAATACTGGCAAAATCACGAAGCATCCCCCCCCCCCCAAAATTCCAAAATACAACATATTACACTATAAATAAAGGAAAATTACCCATATTACAGTGATACTGTCCAAGCTTAATTGTGAACATCTATAAGTTTTGCTAAAACATTTTTGCTTTGTCATAGAGAACAAAACGTTTTTAAATGATTGCTCCTTTTTAACATGACCTGCTTTATGGCTAAAAACTCAGTTTAAAGTTTGTCACTGACTGCATGAGCTATAAATGCACTCTGACCCAGTCATAATCATTCTTCATCCTTGCTGTTGGACTCAGTCATAGACAGTACAGCCCATTTGTGAAAAATCTAACAGCACTGAGTGAAGAGTGAAAAAAAAACTGGATTTGGTCATGAAAAGACTTTGGAAATTAAAAACAACTGACAAGCGAATTGAATAACATTGATTATTGTCGCAGTGGGATTTTCCCTGAATCGCTGAGGACCACAAACATCTAACCCCTCGTTTAAAACAGCAGCCTTGATGCTTCAATACTAAGCAATTAAAAGCCGATTTCAAGCCGTCGCTTCTTTGAAAAGAAATTTGAGAAAACTTTTCAATCAACTAATGGTGTTCTTAAATACGAGTGGCCATTTCAACAGACTTCAGTCGGGCTTCTGTCCTCACCATAGCACATCAAAGTTCTGAAAAGTCTAAACAACATCCAGCTAAACACTGATTCAGGCAATGTATCAGTCCTGGTTTTATTGAACCTAAGTACAGCATTCGACACAATCAGTTAGAAAGTATTCCGGGACGGAGGGGACACTTGGATGGGGCTGTGAGGAGAGCTCACTCGAACTGGCTCAGGACACACCTACAGGACATTGGTTATGTTGAAACTGGCAGCAGGGATGTTCATGAGTCACAAAAGTGCTCACATGAGTGCTGTGAATACATGAGTGCTGTGCTCACATGAGTGCTGTGAACACATGAGTGCTGTGAATACATGAGTGCTGTGCTCACATGAGTGCTGTGCTCACATGAGTGCTGTGAATACATGAGTGCTGTGCTCACATGAGTGCTGTGAATACATGAGTGCTGTGAATACCTTGTTGGATTCTATAGTGCAAACAACGCGTTATGTAAAATATAGCATCAGCAAAAATATCTGACTTCCTGTGTGGTTCCTGACTTTTTTCTTAACAAAGAATGGAAACAAAAATAAAAACTTTATTTTTTTAAACTACAAATACATTACTGCTTTTAAACGAAAACAACTCTTCTGTTTTTTTAAACTGCAAAGATATTACTGCTTTTTTCAAAATTTCTGATACAATTTGCTATTCTATGTGTTTTTTTAAGATTTTTTTTCATAAATTAGCCAAATAATGAGTTCAGGTTCAAGTTTAACTTAACAACAAACTCAACTCAATTCGACATCAGTGCCAGTGATCTGTTAGGTTGTGTAAGATCTGGTCTTCTGCTGGCTATCTCCTGGTCACTATATCTTTCTACGAGCCGCGACACTGTCTGCAGGCTAACAACGGAGCTGTAGCTGTGAGTTATTCCAACTTCTAGCGCAGACATATTCATTAACAGAAACATGTATAGTTTCCATTCTGAAGTGCCCATTATTCTTATATAGACAATGTTTATCTGTGATCGATATGGGATGTGTTCACGGAGCCCATCTTCTCCACAGCACAGGCTAGCAACAAGACATAAATGGATGTGCAGACACCTACCTTGAGTCAAAGGCCATAAAAGACTAAGGCCCGGAGAGCTACAGTAGGTATACTGCTTGATGAAGATCTCAGTTTCACTAGCCATATTAAGACATTATCACCTTAGGAACCTTAGGATCTCTAAAGTCAGAGGCCTAATGTCCAAGTATGACCCTAAAAAATATTGATTTCTACATCTCCAGTTGCTTGGATTACTGTAATGCTGTCTTTAATGGACATTCCCAAACAAATCCCCCTGACAGCTGCAATTCATCCAAAATGTTGTGGTGTGGATGTTAACTAGGTCAAAAAAGAGTGCATACATCACTCCCATCCTTCACTCCATTAACTGGCCTCCAGTTGCCTTTAGAATCCCAGAATACACTACAGACCTTCTAACTAAATATGAACCTAACAAGCCACAAAGATTATTAGGAGCTGGTCAGCTAATAGTGGCATGAATGAAAAGTCAGCAAAGCCAAATGGCATTCCGCTGTTTTGCCACTCATAACTGGAACCAACTCCCTGAGGAGATTAGAAATGCATCAAATGTTGCCACCTTTAAAATAAGGCTTAAAACATTTTATTAGCAATGCCTTTGATTAGCACTACTAATCAATGTTGGTGCCTTTTCTTTTATTGTTTTCCATTCAGTGACTGCTGTTATTTGATCTCATTTTACATGAAGCACTTTGAATGACCTTTGTGAAACTTGCCTTGTGGGCTCTATCTCTGTCCCAGCTTCTAACTCTATAATAAGCTCCTTAGTCTTTCTGGTGTTGAGGGACAAGTTGTTATCAGCACACCAGGCAGCCAGGTGTTGAACCTCCTGCCTGTATGGCTTCTCGTCGTTCCCAATGAGCAGGTCCACTATTGAGATGTTATCTGTGAACTTAAGGGTGAGGTGAGATTTGCACACAGGGACGCAGTTGTAGGTATACAGGGAGTAGGCTAGAGGAGAGGTCACAGCACACAGCCCGTGGGACTCTGGTACTCAATGGAGACACAACTGTCTAACCTAACAAACTGGGGTCTGTTGGCCAAAAATTCCAGAGTCCATTTAGAGAGTGAGATGCTGATGAGTAGGACAGTGAGTTTGGAGACCAGTTGAGATAACATGAGATAACAGTATTACAAGGCATCACCCAGTCTGCAGAGATAATGACTGGCTGCAACAATCCGTGTATCATTGATTTTTCATCGATGATACACGAAAATCATCAAAACTGAAAACCACCAAAACTGAATTGGGAAAACAAAAAATTTGTGTTGTTTAATAATAATGTTTTTTCTGTTTTAATATCAGAATGGAAAAAAGGAGAAATAGGAAAAGAAGAAAACAGGCTTCACATTGTTTTTCAGTTTTAAAACCGAATGGTAAAATTGCAACAAATTTTTTTTTGTTTAATTTCTGTGACATTTACAGGAATTCCAGAGAATATAAAAAAATTATAATATATAACATTATTTTAATATTGTATTACAACATACACAGGGCCAAACGTTTGGACACACATACCCATAGAAAGGTTTATTTGTGCTATTCACTTGAGTCAAATGAGACATGACTTGTGCACTTACCAAAAAAGTATCAAAACAGTAATTTGTTAGGGTGGGACAGAGGCTGACCCTACATGGTCCTCTAAGCCATTTCCATGAGGTGGTCTCTTGGGAAGCTCTTCCAGCTGTTGTGTAGCAGGTCCTACGAATAAGCTGATCCCTCATTGACAGCTTTGCCTCCACTCCGTGGTCAAACTTCTCCCAAACCATCCACATCAATTAAAATTCTATTTTATCGATTAGTCGAACAAACGATTACTTTTACTCCTGAAAATCAAATTTACTTTCATTTAATACAACAACAAACTATATGCCATTGGAGGGGTTTGTACAACCTGCGCCGCCGTTTCCGCACTATACAGACGTCAGTTACGCCCACAATCAGATAAACAGATCAGTGGTTTGCCTAAAATATTGTTAGTAACCGGGCGCATCCTTATGCTGAGTAATTCGAATGCTGGGCAACCGCAGCATGTTCTGCGGATAAATGAGGGAAATACCTTGCTGGTGTAGCGGAGGCTTAAAGTCCGACACGTTTTTGTTTTTTCTCTGTAAATAGTTTTAATTTCTCTTTCCAGTATTTTCCTATTTAGTGACCGTTTTCGATTCAGTTTTAGTTACGATAACACTGGTCCCAACAATTACAAGGCCAACGCGCGCACGCGCACACACGCTCAGACACGCACACACACACACACACACGCGCGCGCGCACACACACGCTCAAACACACACACGCACGCACACACGCGCGCACACACACGCTCAGACACACACACACACGCGCACGCACACACACGCTCAGACACACACACACACACGCTCAGACACACGCACACACACACACACACGCTCAGACACACACGCGCACACACACACACACGCACAGACACACACACACGCGCGCACACACACGCTC
>JAODKL010000040.1:13369180-13384441 GCA_026780765.1 Petrocephalus schoutedeni | reverse complement strand
CGCGCACACACGCTCAGACACACACGCACACACGCGCGCACACACACGCTCAGACACACACACACGCGCGCACACACACACACATGCTCAGACACACACACACGCTCAGACACACACACACACACACACACCTCTGCAACGTAGAATAAGCCAAGATTCTACCTCAAACATTTTCTCAAACACCTATTCAATGGAAATTCTCAGGCTCTCTTGCATAGCGCTAGTACCGCTGTGGTACAGTACGCCATCGCAACTTTGTACGGTGTACAAACCACCTGTTTGTTTTGTGATCATTTGAACTAATCCCATAATTTCATAGTGATGTTAAAGGAAACATTTGTTTTAATGAACTGAAGCGTTTTAGAAATCAAAAAAGTAATTTCATTAAAATAAAAAAATACGTCGATTTATCGACTAATCGCGGCATCCCTTATTAATCAGAAATGAAATATGCAGTAATTAAAGTGCAATAACTTCCGTGGTACTTTTGTATAGTGGACAGCATGTAATATTCTAGATCGTCATTCTGTATTTTGTATATTGCATACATCGTGTATGTTATACAGTATGAATCCTGTATCTTGTATAGTGTTCTGTATGTGGTTTATCATCATTAAATGTACTCATTGTGACCAATTCACAACAAATTCCTAGGACTTGTTGGCTCCCTGGCAAATAAAGTCTGATTCTGAATGCTGACGTGAAATTGACGAACAGCATCCTGATGGAGGTCTTTCCATTGTCCAGGTGTGTCAAAGTGGAGTGTAACAGTGTAACACACCTGTTACAGCAGTATGGAAACCGGTACGGGTTGAGGGTAGAGGAAAGACGGGCTTTCAGTGGAGCCAAGAAAGAACCTCTTGAAGCACTTAACGATGTGGGAGGTGAGCGCCACAGAATGGGAGTGATTCAGTTTAGATTGGGAGTGATTCAGAGCATCCTCCAGCGCCCCGTTCAGCAGCCCTTTTCACAGTCCACCTCTGATTACTTACTGCATGGAATCATTCAGTCAATCAGGGGCTCATTACAAACTGTGTTAAACTAACTGAATTTTAACACTGAGTCCAATTTTGGGCACAATGTAAAGTGTTGTATATGAAATTTATACCCAAACAATTAAGTATATAAATGTATGTCTTGGCGCCCCCCATTGGCTGATTTTTTTCAAAAACATTGTTTGGAATGAGCCTCTGCACAGTCCATTTAAAAAATTCAGCGACACTATTGTATTTACTCAGTTATTACATTAGTAATGATTTTTTTCATTCATGGCAATATTTGATGAACTTGGCTCCCAGAATGAGAACCACAACCAGCCAGCACCTGAATAGCATCTTTCCTTTGCCGTCTTCTTGTTCCACAAAGCCTTGGAGACACCTGCACCCTCTCTACCCACCCGCAATAGCAAACACTGATAGAATGGAAAAAAAAATCTTTATATATATCCACCAATAATATACAATTATCTGACAACCAAGCACTCCTTCTTCAATGTCACCTTATAAAATGTACTCACACCCATTTATCAGTTGATCAGTATATAGTGTACAAAGATTACATTGTACACCTTATCCATGTATTCCCTGCATGTACTTTGTTTCTTTAAGCACTGTAGGCTCTTGTTACAAATATTAATAATCTATCCAAAGGAAGATTATACTATAGTCTGCGGCGCACACTCATCAAATGTAGCACTGCATATTTGACAGGTCAGCTCATGCAAAACAGAGTGGCCCATCAAGCACTGATCAGATAAACGATGTGACCTCACCCTCACCAAATGGATGAGCATACACCAACTCCGATTACTGGTTTATTTAGGGCTGTATAGTTATTTCTTGAGGTTTTATAACACTGCAGGGTACTGTCCTGTATGTGCTCCAGGCACACCTGGGGCACATGCATTTACATAAAAGGAAAGGTCATTTCAAAATTGTTACTTAATGGGAGGGAGTAAATTACTTTCCATGTTGTAGTAATTCTTTGTCAGTAGCCTTTCAGGACGATAATACCCTTCAGGAGTATGTGGCTGCTTGATTGCTTGAAGAAATGCCACCATTATCAAAATACGACGGCCTTTGTAATGACCGAATCTGAACTGACTAAGGCATTCGTGAGAGATTCCAGAGTGACATGTCAATTTGTTTTCTACCACAATGAACCATGGGCAACCTGTCTGATTTTCTCCTGGGAGAATGGCACGTCATTGCTCGGCTCTGCACTACACTTACCGGCTGCAAATGGTGGTGCAAGACTCAATTTGCTTTGTCCATTAACATTCACTTTTTCGTATCCACTTCTAATGCATGTGTGGTTGATGGAAGTTTTATACAGGCTTTCAAATTATGCATTTTAAACCTCACAGAAGCAGTTACAATATTAGCTATTACATGCTATACTTGATGCCTAACTAAGTGTGAAACAACCTACATTTTAGAAACACGGATAAAAATTGCAAACCCGGCCGAAAGAAAAGCATTTAATGCTCAACATCAAATTATCTGCAACATAACTCCTTTTAAATTTTGCAGTTCAATTATTAGTAATGAACAAGACAAATCACTAAATAAAAACAAAAGCATAGCCTACCAAACTGGAAAGCAAACCGCAAATCACTCCTTAGTGTCATTTAAAAACTACCAACTAAAACAATTCCTCTTATGTCTCGTGCGCTTAAAAAAAAGAAAAACGAAAAAACAGAACAGCCACAGAAGGGAGAAAGTTGATCAGAGGAAGTAGAGTTTGTCCGAGAGCTGGACAGCGGGCTCAGAATGCAGGTGCTGGCCAGACAGAAAGGCCAGCTTGTGGGCATATTTGCAAGGTGCAGGCACACGGATGGTGCCGGGCCAGTTCCAGTACAAATGGCACATCTTGAAGGTTAGCCTGTTTAGAAGAAGCACATTTAAAACTGATCATGCCATCAGTACATAGAGATAATTTCATCCATTTCCTGTGATGTTTCTGGTGCACTTTTTTTTGACACTGTGGCAGCTAATGGAGCCATTTTCTTCAATTAAACTCCTTGTGGTTTTACTACTGGGGATAATTTCAATTACATTTAAGTTCTACTCATCACACCCCTTCATTTTCCAAGTGTAGTACTGCCATTTTTGAATGGTTAGTGTTTATACTCATTGGCTCAGTCAATCTCCCTCACAGAAAAGAAGTGGACTTGAGGCTATTTAATACTGGCTACTTAAGTCTTCAAACAGCAACAAGTCAATATAGATTCATACATGAAATATCTTCCAACTGCTTATTCAGTACAAGTTCCTGGGGAAAATGACATATTATACTGTGAGGAAAACTCAATACTTAAAAAAAAAAAAAAAAGAAAACACCACATTAAGGTCAGAATTCACAATGGAGTGTGCAGATACTGTAATGCAGTCTTGTTTTTGAAATACAACTCACGCTAAGAATGGGCCAACACCACAGTGCACTTACTACAGCTCACCTCTGCAAATGGTCGGGAGTGAGATTGGCCGTGTTGTACACACACACATAGTGTGTCGGCAGGCCACAGCCCTGTCGGATGTGATGAGCCATCAGGTAGAAGTCCACCCTGGATGAGATAAAAGGCATTCATCCCTTACAAGTACGCAGACATTGAAGTGTGAAGGAACAAGCATGTGTAGAAATGCAACCAAGGAACTGACCAGTCGCGGCTGGTGATTGTGTGGTCCAGGACTGTCCCCGGGGGTGGGGTGCCGTGCCCACCCCCCTCCAAGAAGTAGAATGTGGTGTTCACCCTCTTCTGGACTACAATGAATGTTAGCTTGGGCTCATAATTTGGGAAAGTCTTAAAGCACTGAAGCAGTTGTGGGATCTCATAATGCTCCACCATCTTGAGCTGGCCTTCAGAAACACCATCCCGATACACCACAATCTTTTCCGGGAAGCTGTGGTTCATCTATCAAGAAATCAGTCACTCTCAGAAGCATGTGAACTAACTGGCCATTCGCATGAAGATACTTCGTATTTCTTGTATTGTAATATTGAACCGTCTGTAGTCTGTAGAGAAGGCATTCACGCAAGAACTTCATTGCACAGATGGTTGAGATCAATTCAAACGCACACATTTTATGAGCAGTTCGAAAGTGGTTAGTCTAGACTTTGGTGGTGTTACAACAGTATTTTGAAATCCCTGAATTAGCTCGATTCCACCCCACTGAGCGAATTTTATCCCCAAGATTTCAAAATGCCAGAAGAGTATTGCTTTAAAAAATACCATATATTGTACTCTGTCTGGACAGTATGGAAAAATAGACAGCCATCTTCGCATTTTACCTCCTCATAGAGCTACTTAGCTTTACTACTACTATTACTACCACGAGTACTAGTACTATGACGACAACAACAATAATCTCTTTCACTACTTCTTGGTTGACCACTGCTCTATGAAAGTTGGTGCTGCCACTTACTGGAAAAACCTAGTCAAGTATCTTGCATATGCGCAGTCAACGTACAAGGATGTGCATGATTTCTGTCAGCAAACTGTCCACAGCTGCCCGGGTGAAAAATACTCAGTTCACGCAGTAAAGAAAAGTATGAATTGCTTCTGAGACTCATGTGGGTAGAAGAGACTAATAAAGCTTGTGAACGTCAAGATGCTGTAGGGTACAGGCCTTGGAGATATTCTTAGACGACAGCAACAAAAACTTAACAAGAAATTAGAGTAGGAAACGAGCCTTGTGGTGACCACAATCTGCAGTAAGGACGGAGCAACTTGGACCTACAGCATAGTTTCAGCTTTCAATGGAAAAAACTGACAGCCACATTGAGTGTGCCCTTAAACAAATTTCTAATCATTCACCTTATTTAACGGTTTTAAAATTGCTAGAAATTTACACATTTTTCCAACCACAAATAGCCATAAATACAGCCACATAAATTATTGAAAATAAAATCTCAATAGCATGAGAATTGAGAAGTTTCACCTCATAGTACTTCTGCAGAGCTGCAATCAGGCAAATCCTGAACCCACTGATCATTTCCTCATTCGGCATTTGGAAGATCACTCTTGAATACCACCGAGTTAGTAAACTGTGGGGGGAAAAGGGCAACTCCTCAACTGATCTGATGTAACAAGTGGGCATCTTATTTAGCTAAAGTAATATACTTTACTAGATTACCTGTTCAGGCTAGCCACAAATCCCATCACAGATCTGCTTTTCTTGCTGGCATCATGATGAACGTCAACTCCAATTACCATTAGATTTTTCTGGAAATGAATAAGCAAATACACATAAATCCAATATAAGAAATCAATATCAGAATTCAGTCTTATGAACCACACAAGTTTACTGCAAACACCATATGACAATTATAAAAGGGTGGGGTTGAATTCGTCTGAATCTTCCAAAATCTGGGCTGTACCATATCGAAGGATGCAAGTAACTATGTGAATGGCTGGTGATGAGTCAGTCACATAGCCCATAATGTGACTAACCAGAGGAATATTCACAGTCCAGAGTTCTCCTCCCAGCTTGCAGTTCATTTGCAGCAGGATCTTCTGAGCTATGCTTCTCAGTTTTTGAATCTGGGAGATTGTGCGCACATTTATGACCTGCGGCATTCGGCCAACAAGGAGGAAACAAAATATAGGAAGATTTTAAATTTGGTCACATACAACAGAAACAACCAATGAAACTAACAGCAAATACAGAGAGTTATGGACCACAAAATAAGTCTGCAACTAAAAACAGAATGTCAGCTGTGTAAAAATGGTAGGTACAGAGACCAGCACTGATTGACCACCATTTTAAATAAAAGCCTTAAACAATAAATAAAGCCTAACTACTACAGGAAACATTTTGGTGGGGGGACACGCTTCAGAAAAAATCAAATATTTTGGAACATTAAAAATGAATGTAGAGGCGAACAGGAACGAAAAACAAGCGGCATGCAAAGGCTGGGACTGAGAAGCAGATCATCATCAGCACAGACTACCTGGGAAGCGACAGGGTTCTTGATGCAGCAGAGCTTCTTAATGGCACTGTACAGGTCATCCCTGTTCCCAAAGATGACACAGAGCACCAGCTGCACATTGGGCTAACAGAACAAAAGAGCAGTTCAGGAAAGAGAGAACTGGACGAGCTCTGGCATCACAGCAGCAAACACTCTCCCACAGGGCCTCACTTAAAAATCAAACCAAATGAAGACATGGTAACAACAACGAACGCTTAAATCATCTCCATAAGGGTAGTCCTAAATATCCATGAGGGGCAAAGTGAGTCGTCCTACTGCATTTACCTCACTGTTCAGCTGGGAATGGATGCTCTTTATGTAGGTCTCCGTGCGGTCGTCTCTAACCTCCACGTGGATTGGCCGATCCAGTCGTAGGCCCATGGGCCCAGCCACCTTCCCAAAGGTGACTACCAGCTGTTCAACCTGCTCTGCACATCGCTTTGGGTAGAAAATGCTCCAGCGGTTTAAAGGGATCTGGGACACACACACACACACACACACACACACACACACACACACACACAAAAATAGGTCAGAGGCAGCACAGTTCACTATGACAGACTGTTGAATTGTTTCAAAAAATATCCTCAAATCGGAGAAAATTCAATCACATTTAAAAATAACGTCTTTTTAGATTTGGACTGATTGTTGTGATCAAATGTGGACCATTAAAATGAACAGGGCACCATGAAAACAAAGAGGGTAGAACTGCAGTGTTCCAATACCAGGTTTTAACTTCAATTTCCACCCAGTATGTCAAATGTGTGTGTTCCACCGGGGTTCATGTGGACTTCCTCCCACAGCCCACCAACTAGCAATTAGGATAGCAAGAGGCCATGGAGACCCTGGATGGGATACCGGTCCATTGCAGGACATACACTCACCTAAAGGATTATTAGGAACACCATACTAATATGGTGTTTGACCCCCTTTCGCCTTCAGTACTGCCTTAATTCTACGTGGCATTGATTCAACAAGGTGCTGAAAGCATTCTTTAGAAATGTTGGCCCATATTGATAGGATAGCATCTTGCAGTTGATGGAGATTTGTGGGATCAAAATAAAAGAGCAGCCAGATACCAATAAGAAAGAGGGAAAAAATACGCACGCAACAGATAGAGGCATCCCGGACCACTTCTCTGGACCAGCTGACATCTGGAGAAGTCATGAAGCAGTTCGACTGCAGGCAAATCTTCTCCAAAGGCAGTGTCCTTCCTTCAGTCTGCCAAGAATGGAAAACGCAGGCCAGTGACTCGAGGCAGCAGTCAAGCAAACAGCTCTTATCACCGAAGAGAATATAACAGATGGGGGAGACTATGAGGAAAATAGGGGAGGCTCGCTGAAAACACAGTGATGCCCAGATCAGAGTCCAATACACCACTTTGTGTTAATTGTATTGTGTATTGTGTATAAGCTTTGTTACAAACCAAAGCTGATTTAATGCAAAAACCCACACAGTCTAGGAAGACACTGCCCCAAGATACGTCATATGCAAAGAATGAGCACCATTAGTATGCCACTTTTGAGTTCCAGGCCCCAGCGGGTCAGCTCCGTCAGTGCCTCCTGGTTGGTGTTGATGTTCTGCAGAAGCTGCTTGAGAGCGCTGGAGTGCTGCTCCCCACTTACGTTGATGTGCATCGTCAAATCCTTGGCGAGGACACAAACCCACACCACATTTAACATAATCTTTAAAACACACTAAAGATTCCATATTACCCATGACAGAAAGGTCTTGAAGGTGTCTCATGTAAAAGCGAGGGAGATGGACCTCGCCATTAACGCATCTTACCTTCATGGCCCGGAAATCTTTCCTCATCTTTGCAGGAATGCCTGTCATGAAGGAGAGCTCTGGCAGTAGGAGGATCTGTCCAGTGATCAACTGGTAAAACATGACCATCAGTAACCATTAAAAGGGAATACCAAAAAAAGTGGTAATTTCACAATTTTCCATGGGCAGCTTCATACACTTGCAAAGTTAAATTTTCCAAATTTTCCAAAAAAAAAGAAAAACACCACCAGAACATTTTCAAAAGCTAAACACACTATGTTGCCAAAGCTATTGGGACACAGACTGCTTCTACAAACATTTGTGAAAGAACGGGCCGCTCTCGGGGGCTCAGCGAATTCAAGTGTGGTGCCGTGATGGGATGCCACCTGTGCAATAAGTCCATTCCTGAAATGTCCTCACTACTAAATCGGAAGCAATTGGGAACAACAGCAACTCAGCCACGTAAAATCTCACAAGCGGGGACAGCGCATGCTGAGGTGCAGAGTGCAGAAGTCGCCAACTTTCTGCGGAGTCAAAAGCTACAGATATCCAAACTTAATGTGGCCTTCAGATTAGCTCAAGAAGTGTGTAGAGAGCTTCATGGAACGGGTTTCCATGGCCGAGCAGCTGCATCCAGGCCTTACGTTATCAAGTGCAATGCAAAGCATTTGCTGCAGTTGTGTAAAGCACACCGCCACTGGACTATAGAGCAGTGGAGATAAGTCCTCTGAAGTAAAGAATCACACTTCTCTGTCTGGCAATCTGGTTCTTGTCTGGTTTTGGCAGTTGCCAGGAGAATGGTACTTGCCTGACTGCACTGTGCCAAGTGTAGAGTTTGGTGTAGGGGCATTATGGTGTAATTATGGTGTATGGTGTATGTGTTTTTCAGGGGTTGGGCTTGACCCTTAGTTCCAGTGAAAGGAAGAGTTTGGGGATGGCCCTTTCCTGTTCCAAAGCAAGGTCCTATAAAGACATGGATGAGCGAGTTTGGTGTGGAGGAACCTGACTGGCCTGCACAGAGCCCTGACCTCAACCCGATAGAACACCTTTGGGATGAATTAGAGCGGAGAGTGCGAGCCAGGTCTTTTCATCCAACATTGCCTGACCTCACAAATGCGCTCCTGGAAGAATGGTCAAAAATTCCAATAAAAACACTCCTAAACCTTGAGGAAAGCCTCCCCAAAAGAGCTGAAGCTGTTATAGCTGCAAAGGGTGGGCCAACTCCATATTAAAGTCTATGTATTAAGAATGGGATGGCAAAGTTCATGTGCATATAAAGGCAGGCATCCCAATACTTTTGGCAATATAGTGTATTTATTGATAGAACTTTGAGTTGTACATTGGTGTCATTGATCTTTGATCGCTAAGCAGTCGACATACAGCATGTGCACGGTGCTTTTCCAATGATTCTCATTTACAGTTCATTTATAGATCTGGAGAACTGAATGCTATTGATAGGAAATTGTATTGTGGCAATTTACGACGGAATCTATTTTTCTTTAATGAGTAAAACTTTAACCCTATGATAATATAAAAATTAACAAGCTGCCGTGTCCTCCTTTGAAGGCTTACCTTGCCTCTTGGCTTTGACCTTTCCTTTGGGTTGTGCACCAACATGGGCTGATCCAGCTCTTTTATAGTAATGCCATAGTTTTTGCTGCATAATACAATTCACATTATGAAGGGCATTAGGATTATGTCAGATTATGTCAGGCAAGTTTCCGTGCTTGTATCGGACTTCTACCCATCCTCAGATTTAGGCCCGCCATGTCAGGTCGTACATGACCACTATGTGCGAGGTACCTGTAATAATCGATGAAGGTGATCTGAGAGCCATCCGCCAAGGTAAACGTATCCTTGGGGGATTTGGTCCACTCTATGTCGTCGATGCGGTACGTGCGGTTATTATAGCGGGTGATGACTATGCTGCCGACCAGCTCCTTCACACATTCATCCTGAAAGCTCTCCCTGCACTCCTGGTAAATCACGTTCCTGCCAATGCAATGAAAAACAAGGGGAATCATATACCAACGGCTTAAACATCTGTTTTCAGCCACCATATTCAGATTTGGATGTGAAACATGAGCTAGCTTATGGATGGTCAGGTCTGCTGATGCCACTGCTTAGATGGACTCACATGACATCCAGCACGGAGTCATTTCGGAGAACTTTGTGAGACACATCAGCCATTAGGTACAAGCCTCCATCAGTGTGCTTGATGGAGGTTGAATATCCGGGCCACACTTGCAACCTACGGTGAAAACGGATCTTAGGGACAAACTGATGCCTATAATGTTTGAGAGATTTTTCCCAAATTCAATTACATACTGTGGGTTCCCGTTTTACACAAACTTAAAATATGCTACATAAAATAATACCATGTGTAACTTTTAAATTACTTGGCATTAAGGGAACATGTCCATTCATCTATCCCTGTGACCCCGCTTTGGGCATAAGCCACCAAAGTCTCTCTAGGCATTTCGGTCCTATGGACAGCTGGAGGGAAAATATACTCTTGTGTAAATCAAGAACCCAGGGTATCTACACAGCCACTTGCCTGTGTTTAGCCAGAACCACAGCACATTTGGGGTCGAAATGATTCCGTCCCACTAGTTTCAATCCTAGGATTTTCATAACCCTAAGTAAAAAATCAGGGAAAATGTTAGCATTTTACAAAAGCTAGATAGAAAACATTTTGCCTATTCAGTCACTACCTTCTGAGAACCACATTATAAAAAGGGATGCAGAGGTCGGAGCTTGGGGGCAGGATCTTGGTCATTTGAATTTTGATGTCAATCTCCTGTTTGTCAGTATGTCTCTCACTCTTCAGATGAACAACCTAGAGTTAGTACAGAAATATCAGAAAGTGCGATACAGAGCTGCTAGAGGGACAGGAAGTAGGTACGTGCTGACAAACCTCATCCAGGCGAACAGGGAGGTACAGGATAGAGCCATCAAAGGCCACCACATTCCCTGTGACGGAACGGTGTTCCCTCATCATGCCAAACCTCATGCCTGTGGACTCCACATTTGGACTAGAACAGAGGGGGAAAAAAATGAAAGTGTAGTAGGTATGCAGAGGTTATTAGGGATATAGAAACGGATTCCGAAAATCAGTACTTCAAGTACTCACGTGAAGGTCACACTGTACTGATACACAGCCTCATTCTTACAGTGAATAGGGATGTGGTTTGAACCAATCGGAACCGTTTCCCCCACTGAGCCTTTTTTCTGCAATGCCTCACTGTAACGGAGAATATCAAGGGAAAACCACCACCATATGAAATTTAATGACTGTTTTACATCACAATATTTTAGGCACAAAAGCATTTGGCATTAATATGCATGAATAGATTATGGCTATATCTACTTCATGACTGTTCTGGGGCTCAAAGACAACAAACCGTGGGGACTCCATCTGCAGTTCTCCTTTGGGAATAGCGGTGGGGCCACCAGGAAGCTCTTTTATCAGGGATGGAACAGTCGGAAGGGTGGGAACAGCAGGAGAGGGAGCGATAAGGTAGCCAGTAGGGGGGGCAGCGGACCCTCTACCCCAGGCCACAGAAGAGGGTACTGCTCTGCCAACTCCGACCATCTGAGGCTGATCCAGTCCAAGAAAACTGCAAATGGATCGCGGACTCCATAAGTACCACAAAATCTCTCCTGCATCAAACAATCTTATTACCATACTATTTTGTGCCACCTATAACTTACAAATATAAATTTAGCTTAAACACAACTTTGCTTTTTGCTTATAAAAAGCAAAAACTCTTTGAACAGATGTTCTAGTCTATGTGCATGACGCAGGCAACTGTTACACCTAGACAGTCAATAGAATTCAATTATAAAGGTTTGCAAACAATCAAGTCACATCAGTAGTAAACTTCTGCTCAATGAAACAAAAAGCCCTTCAAGGCTGGGTTACTTTAGGCTACAATCTTCAAACATGCCAAACATCAGTCGATCTTATTTCCCTTACAGACCCTGCACATGGACTATGGATAACCTCTTTCTCCACACCTGCTGCGCCCCATAGCCACCTCTACAGGTCTGTCCTCGCCTTTGCCAGGTGGTTCCCTGGACATTTGCGGTCCTGGGCCAGGTTCTACAACAGGGCTGCGTCCTAAATACAACAGACAGCAAACGAGACCCCTCAGTATGAATACTAGAAGCGAGGTATTGCAGCAGCTGTATTGAAAACTTACAGTTTCATATATACTTTTATTTCCGTATGTGTATATTATATAAACTGGGAAACATAAGTTGGATAAGAGCACACATACCTCAGTTCATTTTTGGTGCTAACCACCTTTATTTGTATTATAATACGCATTTCTGGCCAGACATTTTTTAGCATAGTACACGGTATTTTCTCATTCTACCCTGCAAAATCCAGATGCTAGAAAAAAAAACTGATGAATTCACATCACTCCAGGTTTTCCATTTTGAGGTCTGGGTTCTTAAAGCTACTACAGCACCATCTCATTTCCCATGGAGCCCCACTGCGGTCTGCAGTGTGTTGTAGGTCACTATTGTGCTTAAAGTAGCTCTGGCTGTGGGTTTTTCCTCAAAAATTCAGTATAATTCAGGATCACCCTGCTGCTCCGAGAGTGCTCCAGGGTCGGATGAAGATGGATACTCCCAAAAACAGCATGCTGCCTTGGCCAGTTGGCATGGTGTCTTTTGACCAATTTTTGTGTCACAATGTTTTGTATGAAGGCCAGAAATTTTCTTGGTTTCATCAAGCCACAAAACCTTTTTTCCCCACATGGCTGTGGAATCCCTAAAGGGTTGTTTTGGACAAAATAGACCTAATTGTAGCCTTCCTTGAGTATAGGTTCTCCTCTGAGCATGCTACCATAGAGCCTACAACTGGACAGAACTTATGATATTATGGGAACATCCTGACCTCTCTGACAAAAAGGATTTCATCTCTTTCAAAACAATCAATGAGTATTTGGTGACCGCTAGTATATCACCCTGGTCGTCTTCTCCAGCTGGCATGAGGATCTCATTCAAACAAGGTTTATTGCATTCTGGGCTTACCCAGTTGTCGAGGATACAATTATCCAACCAATAACCACTATTTTATAATTTTTAATTTTCTGCTGGTTTAAGGAGAATAAAAAAATTCAGGCAGAAATATTCTGATGTAATGTTTCAAAGAGAGACTGTAAACACAACAGAAGTAACTGCATTTCACTCTAAATGCAGTGTGCCCATTTTTTTTTTTTTATTAATGCTGTACCCAAGCCTTTTGCTACCAGTTCCTTTATGACCAGACAAGCACTAATCTAAGCTATGCAAAAAATGAATAAAAAGTTATCACCACCACCGCTCCCTATTCCCTACTTTGTACTCGCTCCATTGAGAAATCACTTATTAATATTCTGAAACCCTGAATGAAGCTCAGGTCCTCATCTAACATCTTGTGTAAAGTCCTTCCATCCTCAAGTCAAGCCGGGCTCCTCATAGCAAAAAAAGGTGACATTAATAAATGAACTTCAGTATAAAATTCAGTGATTGGTAATTACATTAAATGTCACAATTTATACATTTTTAAATTTTCCAAGCGGAGAGAAAGCACCAGATGCCATATCCTCATATCCTAATTGCTAAGAACCATTAATAATATAGGCATTCAGAACTATTGGCCTCGACCAAATGAGTCATGAATTTGGGAGTTTTTAAAATGCCACATGCACAGAAACTCACCCACAGATGGCAATCCTCGGCCCCAAGAGGTCTTCGCAGGCTCAATTCCCATCCCCCGAAACATAGACACCAGCGACGGCTCAGAGGAGAGCAGACTGGCCTGCCAGATGTCAAAACGCAAAGGTGGGCAAAGGTTACCTGTGAAGTACACTCCCGTAAGGTGCGGCTAAATGGGCTACGCACCTGCTTCATTTGGGACGGTGCCAGCTCCTCCTCTTCTAACTTCGGCAAGTCCTTTGGCAGTTCCGATGCCACAGGCTGTCCTAGTAACAGCGGCTTCACATCACGACCCAAGCCAAACTCCCCTACTCCAATGGGTGCCTCGGTTCCAACCCTGACTTCTGGTACTCCAGCGACGAGATGCAAACCTCTACCACGGCCCAATCCACTCTCCTCCAGTGGCAACTTCACCCCCCTGGCAAAGCTGGCAAATGGTCCTTCTGCAGGCTCCCGAGGCCCCCTTCCATACTGCGGTGGTAGGAACCCCCTGGAAAAAGCCATTCCCGCAGTCCGCCCAATGGCGGGGTCTGGCAGTAGTGGTCCCCGGACACGAGCAGCATCTGGCCCTCTGGGGGCCCGTCCAGGGCCCCTGGCCTGCTGCAGCAGCCAGGGTAGGCGGCTCACTCCCCCAAGTCCTGGTGGTCTTGGCTTGTCAGGATCCATATCTGTCCAGCGTGACAATCGGCATAGCACCATCACTGTTACCATTAAAATTTATTGCTTTTATTCTCTACACAAGAGCTAGATTGTACAGAGAATAATGATATGGCATTGCCAATATTTAAAGCATTGAGTTCTGTTGTTTCAGGCCTATTATATACTACGTATATAATATTAAAATAAATTATAATTTAGGGTTTAAGATAATTATATCCAGCATGACAGGAGTATGCACACAGTGTGCGATTTAATATCACATCCAGAACAAATAATAGTGTACACAAACACATTACTAATATATAGAACATAAAACTATACATTATTTCCTCACATTAAACATTATCTGCTAAATGATGTACTGGAACTAAGCTAAATATTCACCCCATATATTGTGCGTTTACTTTGGTTTCCTCCCATAGTGCAAACGCATGCAATTGTGCATGTATGGGCCCTGCAAAGGACTGGCATCCCATCCAGGGTGTACCCCAGCCTAGTGCCCTTTGCGGCCAGGCACGGGCTACTCCACACTAGGTACTTTTTTGTTTGAACAGGGACTACTGGGGAGGCACTTACAGCGATAGCTTGTTGAATAGTTGACCACTATGTATGGTAAAACTCACCAATTCACATCAGTGCACCGGTATAAAAGTTCACGATATGACTGCTCCAATGCATAGAAAGCAATGTACGACGTTCCCACTAGTGCAATGCATTGCAGTGCATTTTGAAAATGCAGTGCTGCATGCATTTCTCTGCGCTGCATACTCCCACTGATGGCAATGAAGAATGGATAGAAACGTATTCCAGCACTTGTATGCATTTTCTGCTCCCGCTTTCCCCACAAACACCATGTAGGAATAAGCAAAAGAATTTCTCTGGACGTTTCCTCAAATCCTTATACAGGGTCCAAAACTGGCCTTCGTCTTCTCTCTGTCAGCAGGGGATGGGCCCAGAACCTGTGGGCAAACCTTCTGCGGCATAGAATTGCCACTATGACCACTAATGCTAAATGAGCTTTAAGCAAAGTGTAGTCAGAATGTGACACCGAAAGCAACCTGTGATCTCATGAAAATCTACACTCACCTAAAGGATTATTAGGAACACCATACTAATACGGTGTTTGACCCCCTTTCGCCTTCAGAACTGCCT
>JAODKL010000040.1:13351293-13369080 GCA_026780765.1 Petrocephalus schoutedeni | reverse complement strand
ATGCATTGAAGCAACTGCCATGTGATTGGTTGATTAGATAATTGCATTAATGAGAAATTGAACAGGTGTTCCTAATAGTCCTTTAGGTGAGTATATAACCTCTCCCCTAAAAATCTCCTCACAAACCCACACCACAATACCAATAATTAAATATTTAGAATCATGAAAACACAATAAAACTCAACATTAAAAACACAAAGCACAAAAATTAGCATAAAAACAAAATGAAAATCACAGAAAAAGGTGAAAAAAATTACAAGAAAAAAAAAATGCAGCGCAATGTAAAAAATCACATTTTTTACCTTCCATAGTGTGGAAATAGGGCTGATTCCAAATCGAAATCATGATTTTAAACAATGCAATTAGTAAATTGCAAAGGCTGCGATTTAGGATATGCATTATGCAGCACGTTTGACCCAGATTTTAAAACTGTCGTGAGAATTGTTTTGCAAATTCATTCCGTTCTCTTTGTGACAGTCGCACCAATCAGAAGTGCCATGCTACTCGCATGCCAATCATGCTCACCAATCAGAAGTGGCCCAAAGTGACTGCGTATACACCCACAAACAACAGACACGTGGAACCCAAGGAAAATGGGTTACATTCGGAGTGCAAAAAAAAATTGGTTCCGCTGCTGAGCCATAAGTGAATTACCTACCTATTTAATGGTCAGAGATTGTTCACAGAAAGGTCCTATTATTAGGGGTCAAGCAGTGTTAGCAGCAAGACCCCTAATGTTTTTATTACAGGAATTGTTTTAATTTTCATTACTTTATTTTACTTAACACAGTCGCGGCTTTTGTGATAGTACTTTTGTGTGTCATTGTTCTCTTCTAATTTGACCCTTGTGTACATGGGACTTTCCGGTAGCACTTTACTAAGGGGAAAAAAAAAAAAAGCGGTCGAGTGCTGTTTGCTAAGTGTGCACGTAAAAATACGATCACTTTACCATGTTCAGGGTGTTAGAGAATTATTCCGTGGTTTATTAGGTGTATGTTCTGTATTATTCATGTTAGAATAAATACATTTTGGATTCATTTAATATATTTCCATTCTTATCTTTGGATTAATGTATAGCGCAGTTCAGATTTCAGTGTACGGTTGTGCTCAATTACAGTTTTTTTATACACACAGAACCTCCCAAACAATCGGTATGGGCATCAGGTTTCCAAATAGAGTATCTGTATCGCCCAGAAATGTCCTTATTGGTGCAACACTACATGTTCATGAAAAGTTTGAAAAAGATCCAAAAACACTTCTACAATTAATGTGTTCAGAAGATCAAGTGATTTCTGGGGCTGCCATATTCTTCCTTCTCTGGGCTGCTGCTTCAGTTTTGGTATGATTTAATACCCATTTAATAAATCCCTCTTCATACAGTTATTTGAAAAAGAAAGTTCATTTATCTATCAGGACATAATGAAAAAAAAAATCATCTCGTCCTTAGCAGGTTCTAAAATTAGGTAAATACAACCACAGATGAACAACACCACGTGACATTGCACCATGTGATTAACAAAATTCGGAAGATGCGTGTGAAAAATGAAGTACTTACTGCTTCCATAGGAAGGGCCCTATGAAATCCGTTTTATTTTTTTTCTCGGGATCCGTTTGGTCCTTTTTAATTTGATCTGTTTTGCATTTAAAGGTTTTTATAAGCTGCTGAGCCGATTCCTCCACAGCAATGTGAGACTGATAATGTCATACAGAAAATGATTACTTCATGTTACTGCTGCCAAAGGTGGTTCTATAAGCTATTGAATCATGGGGTGTTTTTCTTTCACTTTTTTCTTTGTTAAATAATTACACTGAATATGTTAGATTTAAATTATTTTAGAACCTGGAAAGGACCAGATTATTTTTCATCCTGACACATAAAACTATAGAACTAAAAGAGGGGGTACAATTTCACATGGCTATATAAAATGTTATTGTCAAATGGCAATAAGACCCATCAAATACTTGAGTTATCACCTTCACAAGATCAAGTGTCCTCTGCAATTACCTTTCTATGTACTACTGTTATACTTTAGTCACGGTAATATTTTTCTCCAAATTTATTAACTCCCAGATTTTAGCCCATAATGTCTCTGTAAAATTTGGGAAAAGTCCAATAGTATCGCTGCGCATAAGATATGAGCACGGCCACGGCTCTTCTGCGCAGTGATACGATTGATGTGTGGAACTCGATAGAAGAAAATAGTCCCTACATTAAACTGCTCACAAGCAAGTCTGTAGATTATCTTCAATAACCGGGTCAAAACTTCTGGCAAGAGACATTGCTGTTGAATTTTTCCAAGGGTATTTTTCTAGAGCTTTAATCAGCACAGAAAAAATCCCATTCACTCCCATTATATTCTAGAGAAGCCCATCATTTCGCGGCCGACATCTCCCAGCACAACAATCTAGACGGATAAATAGTAGTAATGCCTCTAAAACGTTTTTTTCTTTCCAGTTTTGAGGTGAACTGCCCCTTTAACCGTCGCAAAGATATAACCAGGAAACGCAAATCTTTTTAACTAGTGGTCTTCCAAGCTATGGTTAGTCAACTAGCTGCACATCGGTGGTCTCCACAGTGGCCACTAAATATGAACGAAACATTTTTATCCCTTAAAGCGCATGATTATGGTCCACCTTGGTAGTTAAACGAGTTATTTTTTCCTCTAAATATGTGGAAATGATTTTACGACTGCACCGCACTCCCTCACAACGCGCAAAAATGAAAACGCGACGTTTAGCCAAGTAGCAAGTAGCAAACTACAAAAACAATTGGGCGAAAATAAAGCAATTAAACCTTCGGACAAAACAAAGACAGGTCAGTCAGCCATTAACTCTGTGAACTGCTAGCTAAGCCTGTCATTAGAGAAAGACTCGCATCTTACCTTTCTGTCGCGCTAACGGCGAAAGTCCCGCTGACAACCAGCTCAGACGAGCGGTTATTGATCGTGAGCCGCGCCTTTTTACAACAGACCAAGCGTTTTAGTAAAACGTCGTACTAGCATAGAGTATAAGCCTTCTGCGTATGCAGTATGTTCCATGTGAGAATGTTAGTCATTTCAAAATGGCGCGAACATGGCGGGACTTTCGCACCGAGGGCCCCGAGCCGCGTGTGAGGCGAGCTTCCTTTTATCCGACCGACGGGGTCCCAGCAAAGGTCTCAGCGCAGCAGGCCCCGCCAAAATTCGGACCGAAAGCCACGTTAAAGTGCCACGGCTGTCATTCTCAGCCTCACACGTTTAGCCAAACCTGCAGAGAATGCGGATACCTGCGGAAACGTCGCGTAACGCGCGGCCGTGACAGGGAAGCGTTACCTAAAACTGGCTGTAAGACACCCAACCGCTCCCGGGAGCCCCGCGCAAATTATCCGCGCCTGATTTTCCGGACCAGTTATCCAATAGGGAACGGCCCCTGCCGTATTGACCCGCCCCCGACGAAGCTGATTGGTCTATGGCCGACGATACGTCCAATGCGGCTTTTTCGTAAAACCGCGGCCTGACAAAAAGGGGTAACTGATGCAGGTGACTTTGAGCTACGTTAATGCTCGCTTCCGTCCAGTAAGAGCAAATTTGACTGGTAATGTTATTTGTCCATTCATAGGTTTACCTCAGGACGAAGACAGGCGAACAGACACGCCCGTTGACTATTACTGATAGATTTCCCTGTCACAGAAAAGATAACATCTCCCATTACGCAGTGTCAATGAAGTCATTTGTTAGCTAGAATTATGCATCCAGAGTGTTCGCTTGCTCTTCATGTTTAGACATGTCACTATTATGGGGTTCAACTTTAGCCAAAATGAATATATGTAATCTAACGTGTGCTTGTAATTTCTGTACAGTTGGAACAGCATTTTCCATTATGTGTGTTTCATCTCTCCAGTCATGTCCAGCAATGTGACTGATGCTGTGTCTATTAATTATTAGGCCGGCCATAATTATCATCAGGACTCGCACCCCCAAGCCTATTTCTGGGGGACCTGGAGAAGGAAGAGCAATTGCTCAGCCCAGATGAGCGTCACCGCAGGAGAGAGAAGTGAAGTACCCAGAGGAAACCCCACAACGACACAGAGAGGACATGCAAATCCACTCACATCAAACCCAGGCAGAGATGTGTGAGGCAGCAGTGCTTACCACTGCACCACCATGCCACCCCCAGCTGGCCCAACCAACAGACCAACAAAATGCAGTTATTCAAATAATTAAGATAAATGCAACAGGAAGATGTAGAAATTCTGTAGACATAAATCCACTATTGAATCAAAATACAAGCCCAAAACAAAAGATGAATTATTGTATTATGATTCCCCAAAAGAAACATAACTAAAACAAAATCCATACAACTCCAAAGAAATTATAATAAACTGGAAATCACTTGTGTAGGAATTGCTTATATTACTGGGCAATTATCACTATATATCACAATAATTAAATAAAGCATTGTGTCATGAAATGATTACATTTTGCAGTGCTGAAGTGGGACTTGGCATCGCGTTGCAAAAGAAGCTTACCAGTTGCTTGTCATAAATGCCTAATACTTTAACTTATATTCCAAGAATGTATGTTTAATGGGGGGGGGGGGGGTCATTAACCACTCCCACCATGACGGAGCTGTGCTGTCCATATGGTGTGTCTGTGGGCTTAGGTGGTGCAGTGGTTAGCACTGTAGTGTCACACAGTTCGAATGTCCGCCCTGGCTGTACGTGTGTGGAGGTTGTATGTTCTCCCTGTGTCTTTGAGGGCTTTCCTCTGGGTTTTTCGGATTCCCCCCAGTCTGTGTGCCCTTTGGCATATTGGCACCCCTTCCTGGGTTATTCTTCTGGGATATGCAGCCCTGCATAGGACAGTCGGATATGGAACATGGATGGATGGATGTGTATGTGTGTGTGCGTGCTTTCCAGTTTTTTTTTTTTTTTTTACAAAACAATTGCATGCAATTAAATACTTGACCATTTATAACTCATAGACAATGCTTTTGTCTGCACATGAAGAGTAAATTATATAACTGTGAAATTATAAATTTCTTGATGGAAAACTTAACCTTTGCTAACGTATTAAAATTTGCATTCCCCCCCCCCACCCACCCCACCTGAATGGCATCTAGAAAATCATGCTTCAACAAACCCACCTGCCACCGCCCCTCCCCCACCCAGCGCTAAGCTTGGCCGGTATCTAATCTTTAATGCCGTCCAGACATTATACCATGGTATTAATACAGTACATGAGTATATACTTTAAAAACACATCTGTAATGGGGAGTGCCAGTAACTACTTCCACCATGACAGAGCAAACAAAAATGCTGCTGTTACTGTAATACAACCCCAAGTAAAGTCAGCACCCCCCCTCACAGTCGTCCCTTATCCACCTCACTGAAATCAATATGTCTATAAGGGGGGGGGGGGTGCCTGTGAGCAGTGGGCGGAGAAGCTGGAGGTGAAACATTTTTAACAACATGAAAGGAGCCCGTACAGCACGGGGAGAACATGTGAATTCTGCACAGGAGGAAGTGACAGGAAATAGCCATAATTATTGTGTAATTTGAGGAAACATGGTGTTTTTGGGTACTGAAAAAGAAGGTGACAGCCCCCATTTTCCCCCTTGAGATGCCCCCCCATTCTTACTGTTGTTCCTGGTGGCTACCCTCTAAAGGTGTTCCAAGAGAGGGATGGAAGAATTGTTCATGATGTTCTTCAATTTTACCCCCATTATCTTCACTACAGCTGCTTTCAGCGGGTCATGGGTCAGTCCTGTGAAATACCTTGCTTTAAGTCCACCCATTTTCTGTAACCGCTTGTCCTATTCAGGGTCACAGGTGGTCCAGAGCCCACCCTGGAGACTACGGGCAGAAGGCAGAGAACAACCCAGGGTGGGGATCTAATCCATCGCCAGGCACACTCGCACCTATGGGTAATTTGGCAACTCTAATTATCTTCAGCATGTGCTTGGACTGTGGGGGAAACCAGAATACCTGGAAGAAACCCCACGACAACATGAAACCCTGGCGGAGACTTTAACCCAAGTCCCTGAGGTGTGAGGCAACAGTGCTAACCACTATGCCACCACACTGCTCCTTTCCCGATAAATTTATTCAGAAATTCATCACATGATCTGCCATTATAGCCCCACCAGACCACAACATAGAGTTACATTACACAATATGGGCTGATAAAACCTGCTAAAATACATTAACCTGATCAGGTCCTTCCTGTACAGTATCAGAGTGTCTGATCAGTCTGACCAGTCAAACCTTCTGTTTAGTTAAATCTCAGGCACTTGTTGCACTTCTCTGCCTCACTTTCCTTTGGATGTTGATCTTTGGCTGCTGTCCTGTACTCTGACTCATCTGTTGACAAAGTGTCCAATAATTATCAGAGAACTTCTGCTGGTGGCATGAGCCCAGGTTGTACTGGAAGTTCGTCTTTTAGAGGGTGCACTGTTTGTAAGACGGAGTGGCTCCCTGAGGTGCCCGAGCGCTGATGGCTTGTCCCGTCTTTGGCACCAGAACCGCAGAGTTCGGGCACCTTCTGCGGACGTGGGGAGATGGGGAATAGGTACTGAAGGACCCCACAGAGCTGGCAGGGAAGGTTCCATTAGGCCTCTGAACTTTTTTCTTCAGATCTCTCCTCATCTGTTCAGCAGAGATAGCCACCCAGGGTAGTGAGGTGGAGATGGAGACCTGAGATATAGTGTTTTCATTAGGCAGGTATGACAGTAGTGGGGGAAGGGGGCAGTGAGAGCTTCAAAATTGCCCAGTCAACATACAGAGCATAGTGGTGTTTGTAGGAGTGAGAGCCAGTCCTGTTCCCTGCCCATGTTCCCCGCTGGGTGGTGGCTGATGACCCTCCTCACCCAAATCCACACCCCCTTCACAGTGTTCTCCTCTAGCTTGTGTACCTGCTTGTCCCTGCAGTGGACTTTCCTCTCGCAGACACTGTCCATCTCCATCTTATCTCCAGACCTGAAAGCCTTCTTGTTCTTGTTCAGTAGATCCTTCAGTTCCTTTATGACCTACAGTCTGCTTTTATTAGAAACAGAATGAATGTTGTTTCCTAATTGTTGCATTCACCTTCCATCCTCTTGTCCTTGTCAAGGTTGAATGGGGAGGAGGGGCTGTAGCTAAGTGTAAGGAGCCGTATATGGCCTTGTACTTCAGCACAGGAAGGGGTGTCCAAACTGTCGCATGTGTTCTTTTTTTTCCCCTTCATTGTTAAATGATGGGACAGTAAGTCACCTCATGTTACTTAAATGTATTGAACCTTAATCAATAATAATAAGAAAAAAACTACGCTGATTGATAATGTGTCATAATAATGAATGAGGCGTATTTATTCTAGATTTTGAACTACACTGGACAAATTTAAACGCCAGAGAAAAGTACTTTTACAACCAGCTTCAGGCTCCAGCTTAATGCCTTTATTACATTTCTATCTTGTCATTTTAGAAGTTATCATAATAATTTATGCATAAAATACATTGTATTTTTATTCAAAATAGATTCACCTACACGAGTCAGTCAGTTCATTTACCAGTCACAAAGCTACAGTTTTGTTTTCTTATATACTTTGAAGTGTTGCTTTGAATACGTCCAAAAGGGGGCAGTAGAGTCGATCAGAAATAAATTATACGTTTTTGTCGTACAACGCTTGAGCTCAGGCAAATGTTTCAGTTTATATATTTTTCCACCAGCTGGTCTTTTGAGCAATTGTTTTTTTTTTCTGAAATGCCAAATATGCCATTTAGCTTTTAAATGGTCATTACATAATAATGCGTTATTACAATGATGTGCGTATAATAAAATAAAATCCTCCAAAGATTCACAGAGGGTAACTATGTTGGGCATTTCCCAGTCATTTAAATGAACTTAAATGATTATTTTCGAAACACTCATACAGCTCTATTTATCCATAACTCCTCAGTACAGGAAATGCTGAAGGCTTTTATCGCATGATAAATAATTGAGACCTCTTTGTATTAAATCCAGTTTTACATACGATCTGTTTCTTTTCCTTTGATACAAATTGATTATTGCTAGCCATCGTCACCATTTGATGAAAACTTCTTTGGTAAGTGTCTTCTTGTGGCTTTAACATGCTCAGTGCAACAGAAATACTGGGTGTATAAAGTCACAGACAAGATTGTCAATCACTTCCACCTCAGTGTGGAAAGCATTAAAACAGCTAAATAGTTTTTATTGATCTTCCTGTCCATCTGCATCATCAATTTGTCATGTTCTGGTGTAGCAATCAGTTCCACTATCTCTTAATAAAGGAACTCCTGTGCAATAGTATAGATCGATCTATCAGATTTAGATTTATCAGCATTTAAAACCAGTGCAGTTTGATGATGCATGGCTTATATAATACATTTTGTGTTTAGTCATTTTCAAAAAAAGATGTCCCTAAAAATTTCTAAAAGTGAAGTTTAGTGTACCCGACAGGATTAAAGCAAACTTGGAGCTTTTAGTGTTAATAATGCAGAACCCAGTAAGATTCAGCTTATTCACCCCTTGGTCCAGAGTGGTTTGTAAGGGTACTTTAGGTCACCTTTTAGTGGAACTGCATCTGGATGTGCAGAGAATGGAAAACCTCTTCCGACATGCAACCAGCGGAACATGCAGAGTTTGTGTAGCTATAGAACAGCTGTGATTTAGTCATCACTCACCACAAGGCCAACTAGCCAATCAAACTGTTATTTCACTAGCAGCTATAAAGAGGACAAACTAGGTGCACCCGTTATGTGCGAAATTATGCAAGCTGTTGTACACCTAAGGATTGTTGTATTCCCGCAGTTTCGGAAATATACGACTCCCTGATGTATTATATTGTTTTTGCAAAGCAATAAAAGTCTAAAGTGAGCAGATTGCAACAAAATGGTTACTTGGACACCTAGGACTGGCAGGGCTCTCAGCAACAATATTCCTCTGTTATTATTTTGTTTCTTCCTATTGCATATATGCTATTCTCAGATTTCTTTAAACATTAACAAAAAAAAAAAGTTCTAAAAATCAAAGGAAGATGGTGGTTGCACTGCATTGTTCCCTGCTTTGCACTGTTATCAACATTGCATTTAACAAGTTATATGCAGTGTCTGTTTTTGGGATTGTTGAATGACATGATAAAGTAACAGTGTCTTGATCTTCCTCCAGTAGATAAGTGTGGTATTCAAATCAAAAGCTATCATGAACTATCAAAAGGAAATCCAGTGAAATCAAAGAAAGGCACGTATGTGACTGTAAAGAACAAGGGCAATTATAGACATAATCAGAAAATAGACTGGGACGACACCACCTACGCCTTCACCCCTCTCTCGCCAAGAATGCCAAGATGATTCATTCCGTTAGCGAGAGTCATTGAAAGCTTTAGGCATTAAATCACCCACTGCAGACACCAAGTGCACAGCAAAAAATAAATAAGAAAGCAGTGATCATCAGCATTTTATTAATGCTGATAACATTTGTAAAAAGCAGCTTTGTAGAAGAAGGAGAATAATGGATAGTCTATGTTCCCATTTTTCATGCAAATACTCCATCTCCCCTCTCACCCCTCATCCTGGTTTTTTAAAACCAGTCCTTAACTATTTTTTTTTATTAACATCATAATTTTTGGAAATATCGGGGCAAACTTATTTTCTTGAAACCCACAAGTTATATATTCATAATAAAATTTAATTAAAATTCCACTCTGTATATTAATTTCCTTCAGAATCATTTGAAAAGTTTGTACTGCACATATTTAAACCTGGCACTAGCCTGTGTGGGATGTAATTTATGATTGCATTGAAATATTAAATATAAACCTATACATGACTGACTGTTTTTTTTTTCCACGCCTGCTTCATTTAATATTTATTACCTTAAATTTGAACATTATTTTTAGGAAATCGGTAAAAATGACAGTGCTTGTATTAGCAAGCCCAGGAAGTACTTTTCCATCTTTTCTACTTTGTGGAATATAACCTCTTTCAAAGATTGTGGTTCAGATGTTACTGAATAAGGGCTATAGCTTCCAATCTAAAACAATCATAGGGGATCAGTCAGAAAGGTATTTCATTAATAAATCGCTACAAAGAAAGACATAGATAGGACATATATGACTAATTACTAACTCCCGCAATTGCTCAAAGGTAATGTGTGGATTAAAAACCAACAGAAAACAGCAAGTTAAACTGATGGTGCGGCCCTTTGCCTTGTTTATTTTGGGAATATCTTGAGGGCTGCCTTTTAAACACACCTCCTTGTTTAGGGAGCATTGGCTTTCCAGCTGATAATTAGTAATACGGGCATTTTAATTACATAGCAACCCATACAGCTACACAGTGAAATGGTAAATGATATGTAAAACAAAACACGGGTCAAAGCCTAGACAGTTTAAACTGTTTAACTCCGAAAACATTAATCAGTACGAGTCCGATATAGACGATTGTTGACTTTGGTTTTAAACCCTTTTTAAAATGTATCTTAATCGAGCAGAAAGTAAGACCCGGTTTTAAAACCGAGCGTCCGTGTTGTGCGTGGGGGGGGCACTGTAAGTTTATTATAAGTTTGTCTGCAGCTGTCAAGCGAGCAAACGCCGGAGAAGTGCGTCATATTCTCACGGGGGGTAATAAACCGCGGCGTTTGCGGGCGGCAGCCGCGGTATCTCGGGATCGGCTGCGCTTAATAACACGGCCGGGTCTTACAGTCTGTACAGCATCCAGACCGGACAGTAGAACCTCTGCATTTTTCTACCGCGTCGGCATTAAAGCGGGATCCCCGAGCGACACTGGGGTTTTTTTTTTTTTTAAGCATGGACCGTATTTTACTTGGTGCGCTTCGGGCGAAACTTGCCGCTGAATGTGAGTATGAGTGGGATAAGCGGGCGCCGCTCTCCGTGCTTTCTGCGTCTCCCCGTTTGCGGGGCTGATGCGGTTCCGTTCGGGACGCTGAGAAGGAGACGGCAGACGGCGAAGCGGAGCCCGGAGGCGCCCCCAGCATGCGCTCTGCCGGCGCCTGCACTCGGCCAGGTGTCCTTTGCATCACCACCCGGATTTTGCCGTCGCGATGTTCAATAGCTCGGACGTCGATCCCACTTTAAGTCACCGGGAGCGCCTTGCGGAGGTCGGCAATGGCACTATACACAATTTGCAGGCTCCCACGGCCATGTGGAACGAGTCGTGCGGAGAGCAGCCGCTGGACTTCGGCACGGCGGAGAAGGTGATGATCGGAGCGATGCTGGCCGCGATGACCGCGGTGACGGTGATGGGGAACACGCTGGTGGTGATCGCCGTCTCGGTCGTGAAGAAACTCCGGCAGCCGTCAAACTACCTGCTGGTGTCGCTGGCCGTGGCGGACCTGTCGGTGGCCCTGGCAGTCATGCCCTTCGTGATAGTGACGGACCTCACCGGAGGCGAGTGGCTCTTTGGGGAGGTCTTCTGTAACATCTTCATTGGGATGGATGTAATGTGCTGCACAGCCTCCATAATGACGCTTTGTGTGATCAGCGTGGACAGGTGAGTTATCACTGTGTATATATGTATATGTCATAAACGTATTCGGTAATTATATGTAGGCCAATATTTTAACAACTTTTACTATGATTTTACCGTGTTCTTGTAGGAGCCACACGGGGAAGATTTCTTAAATACCCCAAACTAGATTCATCACGGAACGTAATCATTAATGATTATACATATTACTTAAAATATATGTTTTCGGGTATATTTCATGTTTCTGTCTTTTATGAATAATGTCTTATAATGTGTACTTCTATTAATATCATCATGCATGCGCAAAGCCATTTGATTACCGAGGAATTTAAAAGGCATTAATCGTGTTTGCCAAGAGCGATATATTCGAATACAGCGGTAGGGTTCGTCGGCACAGATCCGTAGAATCACGTTGCATGCGCTCTGGGGAACAAGAAATAGAGCAAGAATACCCGTCTGATCGAAATGATTATTTTCCGTTTATCCGTGGGCGATGTCAGTGTAAAGCCGAACTTTAACGCAGTTGGTGAAACTTTTTGTACTGCAAGACTTTAATGCTCATGATTTTCCGAAAGTGTTGTCTACATATGCATGAATTATCGAGAATAATG
Source organism: Petrocephalus schoutedeni (assembly GCA_026780765.1). NCBI lineage: Eukaryota > Metazoa > Chordata > Actinopteri > Osteoglossiformes > Mormyridae > Petrocephalus > Petrocephalus schoutedeni. The sequence continues at coordinate 13,357,009 of JAODKL010000040.1, read as the reverse complement.
GGATATTCCAAATATTGGTTTACAGATAAACTAGTTTCTGCACCTGTTGACCAAGCAGTCGGCAGTGAAACAGCCATTCAGTCAACGTTGTCAATAGCAATTGAATGTAATGTTATTTATCCACGATACTTCTGTGATTTCTAAGAACAGAAATCACCCGTCACACCTGCGATGTTTTATTTGCCTATGGTAATGCTTGACGTTAAATTGTAGATTATTTTGGTTTAATTGAACAGTGCCGTTAGATCGGAGAAAGCGAGAGGTTGAGAATAGATGAGTCAGAGAGAACATGGGAAAAATAATACAAATTCTCAGTTATTTCAGAAAAAGACAGGACCGGTTGTATTATTCGTCGAACTATGTAGACTTTATATATGATTACGGGACAAAACAAAAAGAATCGTTTTCCTACTTTTTTATCAAACCAGATCACAGCTGCCTTAGAAACCAGGGGCGATATTTTAAGTCTGCGTATGCCTTCCGGAGGAGTATAACATAGATATTAACCAGCTTCACACCTAACTAAGGGGTCACATGTCCTTGTATGTTTTTGGGGATCTGGATGTCATGTATTGTGATATCAGATATTCCAGAGTAGCGTGGGAAACAGACCCAGTCATATTAATTATGCAGCTTCGTATAGATACAGGTTATGTGCAGAATGTAATCTTAAAGAATCGTTTTCACCACGTAATCTGCAGAATATCTGCACACTAATGTAGAGATAGTAGGAAACACTGGGCTCAACCAAAATATTTTATTTGCATTCCACATGTTGTTTGCTGTGCATAATGCAGCATTTATTACACATTTTTAAATGAGATGCATATTTATCTTATGCAGAATATTTGCGATAAACTGGATACGACGTTGTTGTTGCTTTCCCTGCCTATCTGACTGTCTGGCTGTTGACTGCATTTTACTCATATGCAGAATCCATAACATGTAAATTCATGAGTGGGGACCCCATTAGCAGTTAAATAAGAACAGCAGGCTTGTTACTTGAATAAATTCATTTTTTTAACAAAGTACAGTGCCTGAGATCATTATCTGTGTAGAAAAATGTAGCGATATTCTATAATCAACACCTATCACCAACATGAAAATACATGACTGATATGGAATGGACAGTAAATAATTGCACACTGTGTTCCATATTGATCATCTTAACTGTGGCCATTTTATTCTGATGTATTTGTGGGGAGTTGCTGAATTAATCCACCCAAAGGGACTAATCTTTAAAGATTATTTGGAAATCGCTTATTTATAAATAAATAAAAATTATTTGAGAGGCCTGTTCAAATAAACAGATTTTTAATCATGTTGCAGTATAAATACCGTAGATCATTTGTACATTATAATGCTGTTAGGGTGTATGTGCTGTTAGGGTGCATGTGCTGTTAGGGATTCTCTATATAACCTGAATTCTGTCACACCTTCAGATGGTATTTCAGTTAAGCTTTATTTTGCAATGATTAAGTGTTCTGTTAGAATGCCCCTCGCAATGGACCGGCATCTCGCCCAGGCTGCCCCCTGCCCTGTGCCGCGTGCTGCCAGTGATAGGTGCCTGTGCTGGATTGATGGCTGGATGACAGATGTACAGTGTTGATGGAGGAATCTCTTATGTACATGAGGAATTTGCAATTCCGAGATGCAGAACGGTATTATGTGCTGATGTATTTTGATCTAAATGGGTGCCCTTTATACCAGAAATACATTACATGGGGGTCTGGCAACCATTCCAAAAGGTCCCTCTCAGTAGAGGTTGCCAATCTTGTGTGTGTGTGTGTGGGGGGGGGGTCAGTGGGGTTCAGACCCATAAGTTTACTGGCTACATGGCATATCAGTCACAAAAACATTTCAGGATGGGGGTTCAAGTAGATTGTTACTACTTGGCTACTTGCCGGCTGCATTCGCATAACTTGCCTTTAGACCATTACCTAACACCACTGCAAAATGATTTAATGAAAAATGAAAGATTTATGCTAATATTTATCAAGCATATTAGAATCATGCAGTTTGCTAGGATGTAATGGAACATTTTGATTTCTGTTCACCTGAGCCAGTGATTTGCTTCCCTTTCCAGGTCATGCATTCAGCCCCAGCTTACTCCATTAAATCCTTGAAAAGCAGACATACTGAAAGATAAGGTCCTATTGTCACTTGGGTTTTAAAGGCTCTATGATCAGGAACAGTGGCTAAATGCTCTAGTTCTCTAGAGTGTAGAGATCAGCTGGTTTCAAATGCTTATTTTCATTAATGTCAAAAATGTCATTTTTAAATCATTCTGTTTTATCTCCGCTCACAAAGGCCATGATTAGGTTTGAAATATTTCTGATTTCTATATCTTCTAATACTTATTTATGTAATTGGTCATTTTGTTCTGTGTGCTTAGTGTTGAAATTTTAATTTAGTTTTATACACATGCAAACAGACAAAAGACATATTTGGTCTGAGAAAATCATCCACATTTTCTCAGTAGAAGTATTCTTTTTTTGTAATTTTTGCAATTTTCTGTACAATTAATACATACACTATTACACAGTATTATTAGCAAAACTACTAAAGAGAAAATATCCCACAAAAGACACAAAACAAAAATTACGTTATATCTTTGAAACTATGCCAAGGTACAATATAGCAGAAGTTGAGAAGTGATTCCCTCTCGGGGTCCCCGAGTTAAATCTACGAATAAACACCATCTTTATGCGTAGAGGATATTTGGAAGTCTCTGTGGATTTAATGTGAGCAGCAGGCCAATGCGAGATTACAGCACTCGGTTCCAGTGCTGTTTATCAGATGAAAATGGAGCTCTTTGGCCATGCACACCGGAATAAGGTCTGACATAGACAGAATGATTTCCCCGTCAAAAAATGTTACCTATTGTAAATGGCGATAGATTGTCAGTTTTATAGGACAAGCCTTGGACCTCTTAAAGTCATCTTGATGTTGAACTAACTGAGACCCAAATCCTGCCAAGTACTGGGAAGTTAACAGAATCTGCTTACCTTCCAAGTGTCCTTGGTTTGTTTCAGCACTACACAGCTAGAGCAATAAACAAAAGAAGAATAGTCAATCTGCAATACACATCTCAGTGTCTAAGCTGTTTGAAAATGTTCCTTGTAAGAGCATTGTTCATTAGAGTAGGCCGGGTAGGTGGCAGAGGGGCAGTGCAGGATCTCTCACAATATAGTGTCTAAGATCGTAAAACATTACCTAATTCTTGCAAGTAGATGGTGTGGCAAGTATGGAAAACAAGGTTGGTGATAATTGTGACACTTGTCTTTTATTTGTAAATTTCACAGATGTTTAATTTCATGTTGATTTGATTGAGACATTCAGTTTATTCCAGGTTAGAAAATGACAGTGAAGTTTAAGACTGGAATTATTTACTCATTTTGTATTGTTATCCACATCTGTATTGCTGCATTACATTAATAAATCATTACTAAGTAAGAAATAAGTATTTTAAATAAAATACATGATGCCTGAAGCATGCTGACATGTAGATACAGTACAGCGCCCTCCACAATTATTGGCACCCCTGGTAAAGATGTATCACGGGTGCCAATAATAGTGGAGGGTACTGTAGCTATAAAAAACATGCAATTGGCAAACAAGTTCAAACGGCTAATGTAGAATCTGCTGCAATATTACAGGTATAGAAACCAAGTGGAGGTTTGCATGTGAATTTGAATTTAGTCAAAATTTATTTGACTGTGGTTGTAAATTCAAACAGAATGTCTACAGAAACTCACAATGAAAATGTTCTTTGCACTGAAACTAAGGATTTGGGGCTGCATTAAGTAAAATAGAGAGGAAAATTCTGTTGATGTTATAAGTACTTTACAGTAATTTAATGTATAACGTTATATCTCGTAGCCAATAATAGACTATGGCCATGGTAGAAAACATTAAGAAAAGAGTAAAACGAAAAAAAAAAAAAAAAAACATTCTTACTATAAAAGGATACTCAACTAGCTATAGAGGACTGTAAATACATAAAAATCATGGTACTTAGTTCAAAGTATACATATTTAATGCCTCATATCTGCCGGTGCTGATGCCAGGCTGCCTCTCATCTGGTACCTTTTGAACGGGATGGAAAGCTTACATAGGCAGAAGTAAGAGTAAAAGTAAAGGTACGTGTGTATTCCGTTTTTTGGATTTATTTTGATCCATTTTGGATTCTGCCAAACTAAAAAAAAAAGTTTCTTTTAGTCACACGAATATTTTATTTATTTGACCTACAACACGTTTATAATTTATATCTGGCCAGCAAATCAATCTTTTGGTTTTCCACAGAATTAAAAAAAAATGATGTAATGTTATTCCACTAATGGCAGGTTGTTTCATTGCGAGCACCGGTGAGATTAGACAAAACTAATCAGTTATAGATTGAATTTTTCGGGTATGCAGAAGCTTTGGACATGGCAGCCCATCCCACTTACTCAGACGTTACGGTTCCAAATTTTGACACCAGCTTTTCTGTGGTGCCATGCTGGCGCCATTTTTTATTGTGGTGGAAATGCACACAACTAGTTTCAGGTTGAGAAAAAGTCTGGCGGCAGCTCCAGCACCATGTTGGTGGAAACGAGGCATGAGAGAACCACTGTTCCCAAGGTTACTAAGAAGAATTTTCATAACTGAGCGATAATGCCTAATTGGCAGCAAAAATTTCTTAGCCATGCAGTCAGGTTTACAAATATTAGTGAAATAACGGGTCATTCTGAAGAGCTCAGTGAATTCACCACCTACGACTTACGTGACAGACCACGTAAAGTGACAGAGCAGGATCACTGAATGCTGAAGTCGCCAACGCTCTGTTGACTTATCTGCAGAGTTCCAAACTTCCTCTAGCATGAACTCGAGCACAAAAACTGCACTAGGAGCTTCATGGAATGGGCTTCCATGCAAGCCTCACGTCACCAAGCACAAAACCAACCGTCAGATTGAGTGGCGTAATGCACACCGCCACCGGACTCTGGAACATTGGAAACATGTTCCGTGGAGAGACAAATCGTGCTTTTCTGTCTGGCAGTTTGATGGATGAGTTTGGGTTTGGTAGATGCCAGGAGAATGTTACCTGCCTGACTGCATTGTGCCAACTATCACTATATGGTATGGGGTTGTTTTCAGGGGTTGGGCTAGGTCCCTTAGTTCAAGTGAATGGAACTCTTAATGCTTCAGCATACCAGGACATTTTGCACAGTCCATAAAGACATGGTTGGGCGAGTTTGGTGTGGAAGAACTTGACTGGCCTGCACAGAGCACGCACCTCATTCAAACACCTTTGAGATGAACTAGAATGGAGATTGTGAGCTAGGTCATCATGCCCAACATTAGTGGTGGACCTCACAAATGTTCTTCTGGATGAATAGGCGAAAAGTTCCACAGACACACTACAAAATATTACGGAAATCCTTCCCCAAAGACTGGCAACTGTTATAGCTACAAAGGGGAGACCAACGCCACATTGATGCCTATGGATTTAGAATGGGATGTCATAAAAGTTTCTGTGGGTGTAATGGCCAGGTGTCTCAATACTTTTGTCCATATAGTGTATGTAGGATAACAAAAGGTTTAAGGTTTGGACTAAAAAGTATACTATGTACACTCACCGGCCACTTTATTAGGTGAACCTTGCTAGTACCGGGTTGGACCCCCTTTTGCCTTCAGAACTGCCTTAATCCTTCATGGCATAGATTCAACAAGG
>JAODKL010000040.1:13313533-13324856 GCA_026780765.1 Petrocephalus schoutedeni | reverse complement strand
TTTTTTTAACACTGGAGTGTACTGGTTCCACTGCCAGGAAAAGTGGCACAAAGTAGTCTAAGAGAAGAAAGGAATGGTGCAAAGACAGCAGACTAACATGCCATCTCCCATGGCTTTGACGCTATCCCACTAGCACGGTAGACAAATTGTGGACAAAAGTGGCGAGAACACAATTAACCATCATATGCAAACAATCGAAACTAATCTTAGTAAAAGAGGGAACAGGTAAGCTGCTTAAATTTGGCCAATAGATTTGCCGACACGATGCCTCCCTCTCCCCGATCAGAGAATCTACCGACAACACCCCCCACACCCACCCGATTGGTAAGTTTTCCTGCTGCACCCCATGCTTTGATTAGCATGTTAAGGATGTTCCGTCATGTTTAATTTCCTCTCCTCTCTTCTGTCTCGGCTCTGAAAAATTAACTAAAACAGCCCACTAGGGGGCCCCCTGCCCATGTCGGCCTAAGGCCCTCAGAGAAGTTAGCCTGCCCCTGTATACGGAACTCCAGCAAATACGGGGGAACAGAATACTTAGACATCATCGATAATATCGTCATAAGCATTTGCAATGCTGCTGAGTAACCATGGATAAAAGCCAAAAATAAATGGAGACAAATATGCAGGCTAAATGCTAACGTTAGACACCAAACAAAGTTTGGGCCTCAGCAATCTGATGCAGTTTACTGTATAACACGAAAATAGCAGCAGTCCATCGCTGCCAATGCCACTAAGTCCCCGGAGCAGGAGAAAACTGTATCAAAGCCATATTCCCTAAAGCCCTTCAAAATTAAGGCTTTTGTGGGAAACAAAAGCTTGCGTGAAAGAGCGACTGCCGGTGAGGGAGTGGAGTACAGCGCGGCCCCAGGGAAGGGGCCATGAGCCACCTTACATAAAGGTATAATTACGGCTCACCTGAAATCTTTGCATGAAGCCCTCTTTCATCCAAAGGTCTACAGCACGCTGAATCATGGCCCACGCCTCCACATCGCACCATGAGGCTGCAGCCTTCCGGAGCCAAGCACTGGCCCCCGGCCCCCACGATAATGGGCCCCATCAGCGGCGTCAACCCCAATTCTGTCCGAGCAAGGGCCAACGGAGGGGGCGTCAATTAATGCCGTCCCCTTCACGCGCGCGGCTTTTGTTACGGTCGGCCTTATGAATTGATGCCAAATGGCACACTGCTTTCAGGTCTTTTTGAAGAAACAGCGGGAGGCTGGTTCAAATCTTTAGGTAATAGAACAACTAAAAATGGCCTGCTGCCCCCGGTTACATGTGGGTAAATCTTAAGGCTCACATTTGTACATTACACTTTTCCTGTTCCTAGATGAACTTAAATAGAACCCAAAGGTATATTGACTATTGCAAGTTTTCCATTAACTCTTACTGGGTGACCAGATGGCTCATTCCTCCTTGTACCCTTGCATCTATTCTTGTAATTAAACTGTGTTGTGTATACCTATAAGTAGAGTTTCAGTTTTTGATATGGCATGATCTAAAAAAAAAAAACAAAAAAAAAAAAAGAAGCATCTTTTAGGGGAGCCACCTTATTAAACTTCCACCTGGATTTTGGAACACATGCTGGTGTCCAAAGCCACTTATTCAGTGCTGGCTCACTGTGAACCTGGATCCTATATCAGGAGGCACAGGGCATTCTCATTACCAGACCATCGTAGGGCACACACTCTCAGACACACGCAATTTGGCAGCGCTATTGCAATAAGCCTAATTGTGCATAAACTGTCCACAGTTACGTCCAAATGGACAAAATTATCCTCACAGACGAAGATGAAAATAATGGGTGATAAATTAATATAATTAATAATATAAAATATTCTAATATAAAACCTTGTGTGTCTGAGCCTTCAGATGTTTGCTAACTCTATAATAAGGAGTTACACTTGCAAACTTTTCAAAAGATATTCAAAGTGCTGGATTGCCAGTCTGCAGCAGTTCTTTAAATAAAGGAAAAATAGATTACGGTGCAACAATCACTGGGAACATGCTGCGTAGGAGCTATTTACTATTTCTGTTTTAAAATGAATAGCTTTTTGATATACAGAAAGTACAGCCCCTTAGGCTCTACAGCTATACAGTACACATTAAAACACATCTGACCATCTAGTGTTCACCAAATCCTAACAATAGAAAAGTCAACATTCACGTGATAGATAATGACAAAGCATGTTTATTTTAAAAAGGCCAACATTCAAAGGCTCTAAGTTAAAATGAAAAATATAAAATGTGCCCCCCCCCCGCCCCTTTTTTTGTAACTATATTCCAGTATTCCAGTCGGTCACATGACCTGGGAGAAATTAATCTGGCCCTTTTTTTCAAACATTCAAACTGCAGATTGACTGGCCTGTTTTGGATCCTTCCCCTGTGGCCACAATCCACCTCCTGGATCATTTCACATTTCCCACTAGATCACACTGCTATGGTCAGGAATTGTTAATAGGTTCAATTACAATGAGTCCAATGGCAGCACCTGTGAAGGCCCAAAAATCCACCCCTTCGCCACCCCACTCGAAGGTTGCTATGTGGTCCTGGTGGTAACACACTGCATGACTTTCACCAAATATTTGATTTCCGCATCATGGGCAAGCAACTCCAATTCCTTCCAATCTGCCCGAATAAGAACATACAGAAGAATCATCCGTACCGTTTTGCATGCTCTTTTTAATTCCCTTCCTATGGAAAGAATCTTGCAGTCTAAGAGTTGTAATACTCACAGAAGACAGTAAATCCAAGAATGCAGGCTTGACTCTTTATGGCTGTTTGAGTAGTGGTACAATTTCAGAGAGAAATTGCGGGGGGCATGAAATGGCGGTAACCCACCCCAGACCAATGAGCACCAAGAGACTTCACTAGTCAGCTCTTTATTATACTCATAACCAGAACTATCCAGGCCAAACAGCCAGGGGTTCTGATATGCAATTAAAGCACTTCACGGTGATCAAATTATGATACACACTTGAAGCTTGCAATTCAATTCACATAAATTGAGGGGCAAACTCAGGGCTGGTCAAAGCCCGTGTGGCACCCTAGACAAACAGGTGCACCCCACAGCGACCTCTACAGCCAACTGGGAGGAGGTGCCAGCAGTTTGCCAAGTCAATGCACCCTTAGGCGATGCTGCTCTGGGCAACTGGGACAGCTTTAGTTTTTTGTTACACTCTCTGTGTAATAGGAGCAAATATCTCACATCAAACTCACTGTATGCATGCAAACTTGGCTCATAAAGCTGATTTAATATTTGCTATTCATCACAAGTTTAGATGACTTCTTTGCTGTTGGATTTGTCAATATATAAAACCAGAGAACCTAGGGTGTATGTGTTTTATTAGTTTAAGGGCCGATCTCCCGCAGGAACCTTCTTGTGAGCAGTATTCCATTTCCTAGATACCACCAAATGCGACAATCTACTGGTTTCACGTGAAATTTTTCTGGGGGAATTATTACGGCTGTGATCATTTTGTTCATTTTAGGATGCAAGTATATGACATTCTCCAATTATCCCAGCCTGAGAAGGACATCTATGAAATCTATATTTAGGATTTCTCGAGAACAGCCAACAGAATGTCCAGAGGGTTGGGTGATCATCCTGAATACCCTGAAGTCTGCATTACAGTTACCGTATAATGAGGAGCACTGACCTTTTTAATGTTAATTGTACTGTGTGCAAAGGAGGAATTACACTCATTTTGGTTCTGGGGAATATACATGAGCCTGAACAATTACAGCAATTAAAACTACTGAAAATGAGAGTCACATACACTATATGGACAAAAGTATTGGGACACCTGGCCATTACACCTACAGGAACCTTTATGGCATCCATTCTAACTCCATAGTCGGTCCCCCCTCTGCAGCTATAACAGCTGCCACTCTTCTGGGAAGGCTTTCCACAAGAATTCTACCCATTTGTCAAGAAGAGCACTTGGATGTGAAGGCCTGGCTCACAATCTCTGTTCTAGTTCATCCCAAAAGCTGTTTGGTGGGGTTGAGGTCAGGGTTCTGTCAAGCCAGTAAAGTTCTTCTACATCAAACTCACCCAACCATGTTTCACTCAGTCATGCTGGAAAAGAAAGGACATTTTGGACCAAGATATTTCAGACAATTCTGAGTTTCTAACTTTGTGGGAACGGTTTGGGCCCTTTTCTGTTCCAGCATGATTGTACCCCAGTGCAAAAGCAAGGTCCATAATACATATTGAGTTTGGTGTGGAAGAACTTAACTGGTCTTCACAAAGCCCACTGGTCCACTGATTTCTGTGGATCTCACACTAATCCCAACAATGACAACCTTAACTCCTACCAAGCCCTAACCTTAACAATAAGTAACCAAACAAACTTTTTTGATTGCAGTCACAAATTTTTTATAAAATTGAATTTCCCCTTGAGGGGACCAGAAAAAACACATGACCCACCTGCTCATACAGCTAGAAATATAGAAATTGTTAGGGGACATCCCCCAGTTTTTGGAGAGCAATTTGCTTGTGTGTTACTCTGATATTTTCACTGCCCCAAAAGCAAAAGAAGTTAAATTTTATGAGGTACTGTGAATTTAGTCTGTGAAAATGGAAATACAATTTCATACCTGTAACCCACCCTTGTGAGTCCTTCAAGCCATTATTACCCACAACCAAACTGCTCAAAAAGCCCTTTTGCTTTTGGGACCTGTGCACTAAATCCGTAGTGTTTGACCTTCTGCCACCCTAAAGCTGCCTTTTCTTCCTGAGCACTCTGACAATTTATTATTTGACTTCTGTCACCGTCCTGCAGAATCCCACCGAGGAAGCCCTCGAGGGAATAATAACAGCCCAGTCATAACAGGAGAGACGGAGACATAAACGCAGATCTTAGAGAGGGCTGAGACAATGGCTGCAGGCTCAGATTTCCACATACGAACGTCAGGAGCTCCAGGAAGAGCCCGTGCTGAGTCACAGGGGTGAAAATAATGTCAGGCCATATGACAAGAAAATTTTAGAGTCTGCACTGCTTGTGTTTTAAAGCATCTAACAAGTAAAGAGGAAGTGCAGACAAGGTCTCCTCACCCATCCATCAGCACATTAACAGGGCTTTCATACTTTACAGAGTGCCCAGCTCAGTGCGGGCACTTTTACAGAACCTTTTTTGTTATGAGATTAAAGGCAATTTTAAGTATACTTCAAAATGCTTTCTTTAGGTGAATGGTCTGCCTGAACCATGGTCATACCTTATAGAATGTAGACATCATTTGTGTACTGCCATACTTTTGGAAAAAAAAAGACTTGTACAAATAAGTTAGCTAAAGCTTGGAATTAAGGAATACGTCTGTCAACTTGCCCCTTACTCCGAAACTCGGCCAAGGTGACAGGTACACTTACATATACTCTCTTTCCCCATTTTAAGCACATTTGCCAAGCACGACAACTTCAAAACTACATGCAATCAGCCACTAAAAAGCCCCAAGGCCCGCAATGTTGATATACACTGCACTTGCATATCTTGTTTGACTTCATTGCATTCAGTAAACAGAGGGCTTTTTGCCTTTTATCATACGTGGTAAATAAACCAGCAACAAATGCCAACATCTCAAGCAAAATCACAACGGCACGTGCAAGTTTGCGATGGTCGATTCACAGAGGAAACGCATCCTGACTCAAAGCTGGGCTTAAACTTGGAGCCCGTGCTCTTTGACATGGCATCCTGACAGATGGCCTTTTGTGCTTACAGTTCATTGGATGAAATGTTTTTATATCCATGAAGAACTTCTATTACTAGATTGAGGATGTAACGTAGCTGCCAAAGCTGGCTGAAAAGAGAGGAAGGAGAGGGGGAATACATTCCAGGGAATAATGAATCCATCTGCAGGGTTATGCCAGTGTTACTTACAGTCTGAGCAGGGAACATCGCTTACTTCCTTCAGCTTTATGTTTGTCATGGGCAGATTTTAAATCCTATTTGTTTTTTCTAGAATGCACTATATGTGTGTAAAAAAAATACAAACTGCTCACTGATAGGAAGACAGGCAATTGAGACAACTGCAGAAACAAATGCACAGCTATTTAAAATGTGTATTTATACACTCAGGGACTGCTTTATCAGGCACAGCTGCTCGTTAGTGCAAACAGCCAATCACACGCTTGCAACTAAATGCACACAGTGCAGAGGCAGGGTCAAAAAGTCTTAATATGTGGCTCAGAAACATGGTTGTAAATTAGGTATGATTGCTGCAGACGGATATTATGGTTCCAGAATCTCAAAAACAGCCACCCTTCCATGTCTAGAGTTTATAGAGAACACTGAAAAACACAAAAAACCATCCAGTCAGTGGCAGTTCGATGGGTGGCACCTTGTTAATGAGAAGGGGCAGAGGGGAACAGCCAGATTCATTAAAACTAGCAGGAAGAGCAAAAATAACTGCTTTGTCCAACAGTGGTTTGCAGAAAGGCATCTCTCAATGCACAACTTGTTAATCCTTGAAGGAGCTCTGGAGCAAATACATCATTACACAAATTAAAGATAAAAAAACACCTTACATTGTCCCTAAAGAATTTACACTTGCTGTTTACCAAGCTAAATGGTCATAATCTAAATACAAGACCCTGTGCTATTTGCAGCATTAATTTCACATTGACTGCGGCCAGAGAAAATTCCACTTCGAGGCGTGTAAACGGTGCGCCACTGAATGTGAAGGCTGGCACAAGTGTGAAAACACCAAATTTATCCCAAGACAGTACTGAAAACGTAAAATTTCAAGTCTATCCTATATGACACTTTCTTGGACAAAAAGAGTGACACTGTAAACATATTGCTACAAAAGTCACACAACAACAGAGACACATACTGTAAAATTAAAAGAATAACTAACTAATCATTAGAGCACAGGTGTCAAACCCCAGGCCTGGGGGCCGGGGCCCTGTGTAGTTTAGTTCTTTCCCTGATCCACCACAAATGAGCCGAAGAGCTGTGTGGTAATTAGCATGAGGAGTTGCGAGGTGAATCAGGTGTGTTAAACGAGGGTAACCCCAAAAATGTGCAGGGCTCCGGCCCCCCAGGACTGGAGTTTGACACCCCTGCAGTAGAGGGTCATATTTGGCCTTAAGAACAGCTTCAGTCCTTCTTGAAATGCTATTATAACAGACCTGATGTGTCTGGAATAAGATTATGGGATGTCCTTCTAGAAGCAAAACAAGACAAAGCAGATGAAAATTGCTTTGTGCTCCAGAATTTCCCATAAACAATCAATGAGGTGGGGGCAGCATGGGGGTGCAGTGGTTAGCACTGTCTCACACCACTGGGAGCTGGGATCAGGTCTCTGCCAGGATTCCGTGAGTGTGGCGCTGGCATGTTCTCCCTGTTCTTGTGGAGTTTCTTCTGAGTACTCAGTGAGTACTGGGTTCCCTCATAGTGTAAAAATATGCTAATGTAAATTGGATTTACCAAACTACCCATTGGTTTGTATGTGTGAGTGAGTGTGTGTGTGTGTGTGTGTGCGTGCCCTGCGACCCCATCCCAGATTGTTCCCTGCCTTGTGTCTCTAGGAGGGGCTCTGGACTCCCCATGACCCTGAATAGGACAAGCAGGTATAGAAAATGGATGGATCAATGATGGTTGGAGCTGCTGACTGTGGAGAACCTGAAATGGGTTTGACTTCATCTTGGCGTTTACAAAATAACTGTCAAGCTTGTTTGACTGGGGGTACGGCAGAATTTTCATCTTCAGATATGGAAACATCATGATGGAACAGTATTTGCACAACAGTGTGTATTCCATCAAATATATGGCCCTGGCTATTACACAATCGTGCAGAGTAATTTTTTGACCTAATGATTCCCCCAAGATACCATTATAGATCCACAATCATGTGTAATAGTTGACAACAGACATGATGGGTGGAAGGCATCTTTTTGGGCTTTCTCCAAATGTAGCAAGAAAGAGCAAATCAGCACATCATTTTACTTATTTCCATTGCTCAAGGGTCCAATTTCCCTACTCCTTACTCCATTTTACAGCTCTTTGTGCATTGGTTCTGGATACAAGTCGTTTCTGAACCATAAGCGTAATCAGCAGGTTTGTTCAGATCATAAAGTAGATTTGGCCAAGACTGGGTCACCTTGGTGCTTATTCCATGGTGGAGTTCTGTGGCAATTTACCTGGTTGCTGGTTTATAGCTTTTAGCAACTACCTCATTAAGTAAAGTCTGTGAGCTTTGAATTACACCCATTTATTGCAGACATGGTTTGTTCATGTGTAGCATTTTTAAAAATAATTTTTTGATGCTACTCCTTTTTCCACTTTTGAATTTTACTCCTGGCGGTGGCCTCATTGAAATGCTTTTTCTTGCCTCATGTTGCTTTGGAGACATTTAAATGCTAACTGTCAGCGCTGTTTTTAGTGGACACTAATGGACGTTGAACTTTATGACTCATTCTATAGATGCTTTTGTGCTTACTTCTTAGCTACTCCAAGTTTAAAGTCCTTTCCCCCCATGCTATGTTCCCATTATTTTGCCCACCCCCTCTGGATAGTGTCGCACACTGTTTAGTCCGTTTCTCTGCCTGACACCGCAGTTCCTTAAGTAAACTGGCCAGCAAAAGGTGTGCTATGTCCTTAGGAAATATTCATACCAATTACTCTTTTGTCTTGGACTTGACAGAAGATGTCAGGCACACTTAATTTGACACGTACCATACCTAATTGATGAAACAATTGGACGGAAGTGTTAAAATTTCAACTGTCTACAAAGGGCTAAAAAAGACTTCTAAATTAATCACAAGCGTGTCAAGCATGCCAGCGGGCACCAAAAGCATACTAACTAAATCATCTCCCTGAGACACTGAAAAGATTAGATACCCCTCCACTTCACCCACACCAGACCTTCCGTCAGTTCCCAGCATACAGTTAATTACTTATCATTATTCCATCGGCTGTCTGCGCATATTACGCTTTGTCCTGCCTTTTCAGCACCCCAGCTAAAACTAACTGGGGTGACACCTGCTCTTTGATAATGGTTATGATTCAAGGACATGACGTTGGACCATTAGGCATCAGCATACCAATTGCACTACATTAGCATTCCAGAGAAACAAAGCATATTTCATACCCTGTGCAATTAATCTTATCTAAAGACTCATTCTTCCTAGGTCTATTGCAACGCAGAATTCTGATCATTAAGGCTCACTGTTTGTCGGCTTGTTTTTGGTTGCGATGCTGCTACAGACATTTGAGTGATGTGCCCCAGGAAGCGGCCCTGTGTCAGTGCCCTTAGCATTCCGCTTAACAGTCTGTCTGAAGCAAAACCTTGTCATTATCCATCCTCCTAATGTTAATGCTAACAGCCACCAGAGACGTCACTTCAAACAAAGGAAGCTCAATCGATACTAGCCATCAATTTAGCAGAGGGAGGAAGTAATACAAGCATTTAAAAAGTGGGCAGAGCAAAATTTTAGACAAATTATGTGCCTTTTTCTTCACCCCCCCCCCCCCCCCCCCCAATCTCGTTGCCCATTAAAGGATTCACACTGCCCAGAGACGGCTGCTCCATGGTTATTTCTCGCTCAGAGGCACCATTAAAAGTGAATCACACAGTAACACACCAATCTACACTTTCGTACTGGGTACATTTAACTGGGTGCTATCCAATTTGTTTGCATAACACTCAAAGCTGTGATGCTCTCAACAATTTAATCAAATGTACCCCTAATATTACACTATATGAACCTATATTAAAATATCACAGTACTATATTATACTGCACTCTATTATAATACGAAAAAAAAGCATGTGTAACAGAAACAAATTACTCAGGCAAAACATTTGCATGGTTATGTGTTTTTTAAATTAATTAATTTCTGCTTCTCAAACCTACATATAATATACATAAACTCTATTTCTAACACATTTCACGTACATAAAGGAATACAGCATATTTTCTGTAGTATGGAAGTGCCCACCATATTCCATATGTTAAGTATCATATACAAGGTTAGGGGATGAAACTCATTATCTTTATACGATAAATAAATTAACCAAAAGTATAATAATCCAACGAAGTGACAGCTACAATAAACAACTGAGGGTTCATGGGGTTTTAGGTGTAAATATTCTGGGCCAGTAACACAGATCCAAATGGGTGTCTGTACCACAGGGGTCAAATGATATATCTGATGATCACCGCGGTACCATCCCTGGCCTCGACACGCAGACAAAAATAGCCAAACAAATAATAAGTGTTTAAGGGCCTTTGTGTCTCTGGATATTTATCAAAGAAAATGTCCCATTAGTCTAGCTGAATTTGCGCTATTCTGGCAGAAATGAACCTTGAAAAAAATACAAACCAAAATTCAAGTTGATGAACTAAAAAAAGAACGTAGAAGATTTCACTGCCCAGGCTTATAAAAATCATTTGGAGGGGTTTGTAACAATTTTGATAAACATCCTTGAGAAGCCATTTGTTTCCGTTCATACTTTTGTGTATTTCTGGCTCCAAGTGTGAAAGTCTGTGGTACATGCACCAGTCGGACCAAAATAATGTACGTTAACGTCACTGCAAGCTTTTTCTAGCTTACTTTTCTGCAGCCAAGAACCGATTGTTGTTCTTCTGTTTTCTCATAGCTCCCTAGTTGTCATACGACTTAGAAAGCTGCCGCAGCAGTTAGAGAGGTAAACAATGGGAAGTTATTTAATGATTTGGTTTCTGTGTTGGGTGTCACTTATCTGTTTATCTAGGAATAGTCATGGAGAAATGGAAGACTGGACACTCCCAGAGCATACAGAACAGTCACCACGGAGCTGAAAATGTAGGTTAATTTGTTTTTCTGTTGGGAGAAGAGAAAGCAAATTGAATGCATTACATTCATTCTGGCAACTGAAAGTTCATCTTTGGGTTCTTTAGCTAGCTAGGTAATCTAATGAGATGTTGAGAAGGTGGTTTTCTTTGAGCATTTCTGGGATGCTATGGTGACTGAGGGCAGCAACAATGAGTACTGAACAAAGAGGAAA
Source organism: Petrocephalus schoutedeni (assembly GCA_026780765.1). NCBI lineage: Eukaryota > Metazoa > Chordata > Actinopteri > Osteoglossiformes > Mormyridae > Petrocephalus > Petrocephalus schoutedeni. Next base: position 13,313,868 of record JAODKL010000040.1, on the reverse strand, counting down.
CTAAACCAAGATTCTAGAAATCTCCGAGGCTATATTAATCTGTTCAGCTCACAGGACAATTCTGAAATCTTTCATGCGTGCCAGTGCAATACCCCTCAGCCTGTATGAGGTCACCATAGCCAAGTGAATACAAAGTACAGTGCAGTGATCAAGGACAAAGATTGTGGGTGAAATTTGGGTGAAAGAATTTCTGTATATAAGGATTTTGCTGATGCTATCTACTGTAAGAGGAGATGAAGGAATCCCCTATTCAACAATCAGAGCTCCTAGTCTCTCTTGGTCAGAGACATAACCCATCTTATATCCCTGCTATGCAAAATGTACCGACTGTACTG
>JAODKL010000040.1:13223495-13241798 GCA_026780765.1 Petrocephalus schoutedeni | reverse complement strand
TGGCCGTGCTGTAGCATTTTGCTGTTTACTCCTGCCTGCTGCTCCCGGCCACTTGAATCAGCCTCGTTAAAAGCGAAAGCTTAGCCTCTGACCCATTGCACTGCTCCTCACCCCTCCGTAGGACGTGCTGCTGGGCGTCCCAAACCCGAGACAGGCCCGGGACCCTCTCATTAGCGGCCCACATCAGAGCCCCCCCCATTCCCCCCAACTAGGAGGCCTGAGAGCCCGTCAGCCACTACAGTAGGTCCCTTTAGCTCTCCCTTGTCATTATGGTCGGAGAATGAAACTCAGGCCTGAAAATAAACCCCGCTGCCGGGCTCCTATCCCCAGTGCCACCTTACACGGCCGCAGCAGGGACAGAGAGCACCCTGGGATGTCGATGGGGCATTGGGCCCTCCCAGAGCCAGCCCAGAGATTCGGGAACCAAAGGTTCCTGAAAAACTAATCTAAAACTGAACGGAAGACATCACTCAGTGCAAACAGGCTAGCTTCTAACACTCAACGAGAAAGAAGGTGACAGGAATCACTAGTCCTTGATCAAATCCTTATTTAAAGCCAAATGTGTTACACTTTCTAAATACGTCATAAGCTCATATTTAATTGAACACAACACAAAAAACAGTACTGTATAGCATTTAACTATATATAACAAAAATAAAAAATAACTGATTATATTTAGTCATTCAATCAAAAAGAAAACTTGGTTAATCATATTGAATAATGGGCCCCTTACCCTATGAAAAGAATAAAACAAAATAAAGGCACAAAGCCATTAGACACTGGACACAAAAACAGTTTAATGCTGTACTCATCCATCCTGGTCTGACTCGGTATGCATCTAAATCAACAGCTAGAAGTCTAGAGTGAAAGGAAGACAATTTGTGAGGTAGACCTGCTGCCAGAAGGCATTAGCACATACCTGAACAGGACGGCTTTAGGGCACGTCTAACCCGCAAATCAGCTTCACTGCTTCATGTTGTCTTTTGTATCTTACCTTTAATATGTGCATCTGCTAGGATTTATAAATGTAATAAACCAATACACTAACCCGGCCGCTGTATAAACTGGTTTAAACTGGTGTTGACAAGCTTATCATTAACATTAAGGGGGCTTATTCATTAAGCTCTTTCACAATTAGACAAATCTGTTATTAGTACATTCGTGATTCACTTAAATACAAACATTTCCAAATGCAAAAGAAAAACAATGAAATTGTAACAAAATACCCACTTCCACCACCATCTCCTAAAATGCCTACAGATGAAACTGTCCGCAAGCAAATGTTTAAAGAATCCTTCCCCAAGCTCTGCAAATGTTTGACGAGGTTCCTGTTTAAACTGATCCCCTCTGGATTTCTTAGTGGCCAGACTCACCCCCTTTAACAGCCATTCAGCCGAGGACGATGGCTCTTCAGCAAGACTGAGGTTAATCATGGACCGGAAGAAGCCCCCTGTGTAAACAAAGGCAAATGTTAAGTGCCCAAGGACAGGCCAATGAGGAACACCCACGACATTAAAGCTGAAACCTCATTAAAAAAATGGGTCTTAGAAAAATTACCAGCATCTGTCTGATTTTCCCTGAGATCACGGTTGGTGGCTCCAGATGGACAGTTCATAATCATGTACTCTGCATCCTCCACTAGAGTAGGAGATGAATATAGAGAGATGAAAGACAGACTCAAAATCTTAATAAAATTAATCACACCCAGTTCTATTTGCCACTTACACAAGCATTATGAAATAGTATAACTTTTACTTTAATAAGATTTTTCCCCTAATGTTTGTCATGGTATTTGTCTATTTCACAGCTCATTCCTCCTCAGATTTCAATAATCAATCACAGGGTACATCAGTGTATAAGTGTGATGCTTTTGAAAGGATGACCTAAATACATTTCCAGGTAATTAATCTGGTGGCAATGGATTTATGGAGTTATCTCCATTTAAATAAGTCCAAAAATGTATGGTTTGGGATATCTGCCTTTCTGCACAATTATACACTTCATAACAAAGAATTTCTGCTTTTGTATGCTCTCTCCAAATCCACCCAGCTGACCCTATTTAAACCCTAAAAATGTTTCATAATAGCAGTACTTTATTCATCCCTGTAGGGAAACTGGGTCGTATTACATATACCAACTGGCTCTCCTAGAGTGACTCAGGGACACACCTATATTAGGGGTGCGCCAGTCTGATATTCAGGATCGTTATCGGCCCAATCTGTCTACCTATATGTGGCTAAACCACGTCTGATACTTCCTTAATTACAGGTAGTCCCCGACTTACGATGGAGATGCGTTCCGATGACAATCAGAACTCGAAAATATCGGAATTCGAGGTGGGCTTTGAAACACCAAAAACGCCGAGAAAAATACACGCTCCAAAACAGAGAACTCTGAACTGAACTCGATTACAGGTGAGAGTGAGGTGGGAGACGCCCGCATCCCCGCATTCGCTGCTACGCTTACCTGCCGCACAAAACTTAAAGTATTTCTGCGATGTTGTTGCATCGCTGTTGTTATTGTAAGATAAAAAAAAAAAACGTTACTCTGGGATCATCAGTAGTTTTCGATAGTGTAAAAAGATTTGTACAACCAATCACAAAGCAGCTCCTTCCCAACACCTCCTCCTGTTTTAGAGCGGAATGCTCACACTGCCACTGGGTTTGTTTGCCACGTAGCGGGTGCGAGTTCAGCTGTGACATCACGCACATACCCTTTGCAACAGGAGGAGCGTAAGAACATCAGATAGGAAGGTAATGATCTGCAAGTATTTTACAACATTATATTCAAACAGCAACTAGTAGCGCAGTGATTTGCGAACCTTGTAAAAAAAGTTTTGAGAGGTAGAAGTAGCATTTAGTGGAAAATCTGACTAAACAAAGCACACACAATTTAGCATTGTCCATTTTCTTCACTCCTATTGAAAAAAAAAAAAACATGAATGCTACCAAGTGGCTCAGTGCTTGTGGTCTGCATCACTGTGACATGTAGTTCTCATCAGTACGCACCAGGCTATATATATATATATATATATATATATATATACATATACACACACACACACACGCACATGCACACACACACACACGTGTGTGTCTGCAGGCGCATGTGTTACATTTTGTTTTTGCAGAGTTAGCAATGCTTTGTTTACCTGATTATTCCTAACATTAAAGAACGATCAGAGTCTCTTCCACACAATGAGACAAAGCCTGCAGCTTACTAATCAAGTGACTGGTACTGGATCAGTACTCTGTATCAGGACCGATCGGTGGATCCCAAGTCAGATCTGTGCATCCCTTATCCCTTATTGTACAGGTGAGCCCTGGAGGACTCAAAGGGTCAGAATTACAGAACACAGGGTACAGAATTAAAAATAACAGAATTCTAGACAAAGATTTCCTAATCAGATGAGTTTCACTTAGAATGTAATGCTCTTAGAATGAAGGATGCTGTGAGTAATTAAAAAAAACGGCAATGACAAAAAAGACACAACATAGAGGATAAGAAGATGTTTTCTGAGACATTAACTCACCAGGAGTGTCCTGTAGTTTAGACAGCAGGTCTGAAATAGACTTCTTCTGGGCTTGAGCAATATAGCTGAGGTTCTCGTTGTCCAGGACCAAGAGGAAGGACTGCAGGTCAGAGACCAGCCGGTTCAGCACTGTGGAAGGAAAAGCTGTAGTGGTGAGTGCTCACCTGCAGACGTACTGATTACGGAATGGGCCAGAACAGTCAGGGGATATTAACAGGTACTGGACACAACAGCAGCAAGACTGAAAGAATAATGCATAAGCCTCATGGCAAACCAGAATCAGCATCTCTTATTCACCAAGTGCAGAGAGGTACAAGAAATTTCTTTTAAACTAAACATCTAAAAGTAAAGATACAAGGAGGAATAAGTAAGAAGGGAGAAGTGCAACGATGAGGACATGTGGACAATGAAAATAAAGAAATAGATAGATAGATAAATGGACGGATGTAATGTGCAGACTGCTTGAGTTTGGTGCAAATGAGTTCCATAAGTTAATAAAGCTGGTACAGTGGGTGGTTAGATTATGAGACGGTTTCTCATCGGTCCTTATTTAGAAGGCCGATGGACCTGGGGGAAAGAAGCTGTTAGGGTGACAGTTTGTCCTTGAGCTCAGGGCTCTTATTCTCTGCCTTCGCTGGGGTGGAAGATGCTGGAAAAGGGAGGGGCCAGCCAGGATGCAGGGGGTCAGACATTAAGGACTGTCACTAAAGACTTATGGAAAGATGCACGAAAACCCACTATTTAAGCTATTTAGTGCACATATACGTGGAGAGAGAGGAGTAGAAAAACAGCCGTAGTGAGTCCCCTGAAATAACAACCAGTCCAGGGCCACAGTGGAGTGTATCCTCAGAAGCACAAGAGAGACAAGGAAACACCTTGGATGGGATTGTGGTCCATCATTCATTCATTGCTTAATAACATTTGTAATGTATTTAGTTTGCATTGTAATCAATGGTCACATAAATATCAAGAAAAAATTGCAGATAAATGCTTAGCACAACACGCTGTAGTATTATAAAAACTATCAGTGAGTGATACTGCATTTGAGTATCAATGCAACAGTAAAAGAAATTTAAAAAAATGGAATGAAAGGTCTCCCCACACTGTGCTGCTACAAGCTACCCTTCCTTCTACAGGTACAGTCATGCCCCGCCTCCTGTCATGAATTGGTTCCGAGAGCCCAGTATTAAGCCGATTTTTGACGTAACCTGATAATGCCTTAAAATGCCACAGAAGCACTAATAAATAGATGCAGTCATTCCCATTGACGTAAATGCACCTTTAATTCATTATAAAATCAGTGTTCACTTTGCAATCTTAAAAGTTAATGTTCACCTAGTAAAGAAGTAATAAAAATTACTGCAATAAGTGACATTAAATATTTCGTACTGCATTTCCATAAGTCTTTTCAAGCCCCTCTAGTCGTCTGCTATCGTGAATATCACCATAAATGAACTTTTAATTTAACGGGATTTTAATTCAAGTAAATTATGTTCATTATTTACTGAAAATCATTTTAATTACTACAGACAACTGACAAAGTGGAGTTTGACTTATGCAAAAATTATATATACTGAGGTACTACTGTAATTTGTATTTAAACACTCAGTATACCTATTGCTACCCATCTTAACTAAATACATAAACCTGAAATAATCTTCCCCTGAATATTCTCCCAGTCATTATTCTTAAGAAGATCTGATTAAATTCACTTTGCAATTGTACAAAACCACTTTGTAATTGGTACATTGAACACTGTAATTGGTCAGTATGTTCTCCCATGTTGCGTGGTTTTCCTCTGGACCCTCCAGTTTCCTCCTACAGTCCAAAGATGTTTTTGCATGCTAATGCATGTCTGTAGAGTACATGGGTAAGTGCCCTGCAATGGACTGGCGTCCCATCCAGGGAGCACCCCAAACTAGAAGGAGGGGTCATTTTGCTGGATTTATACAAAAACAAGTGAAAACAAAACGTATTTTAATGCTACGATTAGAAACAATTAGGAAACCCTCCAAAAACACACCATTACTGGTACATTTGTGTCTTTCCATGTAAAAGCCAGATTGAATTTTATCCATATCAGCAATCTTGTTACGGTCCAGAGCGAGCAGTGGTACCGCTGTGTACCAAAGCACCAGGCATTCAGTGACTCGTACAGTGTATGAACGTGCCGGGTTTAGTTTACAGTACGCTGATAAACAACAGCAAACAATGAGGGCTGCAGTGGTGTGCGATAGCCGCCCTTTTATGTGGGGGGGGGCATAAAGATCCCCCCGCTGGCTAAACCTCATCTGCCTACACACAGCAACAGACAGTACAAGCCTCACTTCTGCTCTCACAGTGAACAGAGATGCATGGATAGTGTGGGGGAGTCTATCAGAGGCCCTTTGTACAGCAGTCCGACTATCTGTGTAAATTACTCTGTGTGGAAGAAAAAAGAAAAACAGTAGATGGGAGGCGGGACGTTCTGCTTATGAAAGCCTCAGCAACGCTGTCCCATAAAAACAAGCCACTTGTTATGGTGTCCTCAATGGCCTTTAAATCTCTCTATGAAAAGAACGCCCAAGAGCCCAGGCAAGCCTATACATACTTCCAGTGCTGAATGAAGCCTTCAAACCAGTTAAACTGAAGAGCTCAATTGTTTCATAATTCATGCATCTTTCCCAGTATAACCAGAAAACAGCTGAGGCCAGTGCACCCCCACAGGGGACACAGACAGATGTGGCAAACGCGTACCAGATCGAAGGAATATTCCATTACACCTTTATCCCAAAGGCCACAGGCTAAATGTTTAAGGCCCAGGACGGCCCATGCCGTTAGCCCTGAGAAACATATTTAAACGCAAATAAGCAAAGGACTCAGTTGTACAAACAAGGGGGAGTCATAAGCTGTTTTTTTTCTCGAAATAAGTGTTTGCTGGACACCTGAATGAGACCAAAACAGTCTTTTCCCATATTACCCACCAACCATCACAAGCTCTTACACCACAGGTGAGAGGAGATGCCACCATATGGAGAAAAGGGGGCAGTAGTTCCCGGCAAGTGAAGGCCTCTGGGAAGGTGGCCTGTCAGTGACACACACACGTAATCCCAAGCTCTGGCGAAAGCCCATGTTAATATGCTGATCCGGACAGCGTATGCTGGGTTCTTTAACTGCAGCTGAACTTAATGTTGTGAAAACAAAGGTCTCTTCTTTGCCACGTTTTTCTTGGAGAAGAAACCGTAACTCAATATCTGTGTCCTTACAAAATGTTTTCGGCTCATTTTGAAAAACAAACGGCACATCACTAAAGATAACAAAGAAAGACTGCAATTGTAAATTATTACCAAACGACCACACGTTTATTTTCATATGTATCGCGACTAAGGCTTGGCACGTCTGCCAAGGCGTGTTTTAAATTACTATCCATAAAATACTATATTTTGCTTCTGCCCAAAAACAGACTTTCATCATGAGCAGAAGACCTTTTATTGTGGCAATGACTGCAAACGTGGGGCTTCCCGTTTCTCACCTTTGCGAGCCGTTCCCAGTGACCTTCGGACAAAGCCGGGCTGGCGGAAGCACTTAAAAACAAACACGAAACAGAAACATTCCGAATGGCGGGCGTCAATGTTTGGTCACCAAAAGGGACAAAAACAAGGGGAGAGATGCTAAAGGCCTCCACTGAATTCCATATTTACATTTTTGATAAAAACTAAGGAAACAAAAACACCAGGGAGGATTTCTGCAGGAATTTTGGGAAGGGATCCTGTCCTGTCTGCCTTCTGACTGACCCCCCTCTCTTCCTGACACTAGTATGAATAAGTATCAGTGAAATCACACAGTAGCGCTCGCCGCATGCCTTCCATGAGAGGCAAACGCCGCTCTGCATTCTTCCTCCGACGTCTAATCCTTAGAGGTATCATTATTCCATCCGCTCCATTTCCTGCCCTCTCAGTATCCTCAGAAAACAGTCCGTTCTTTCGGAAGATGCACCATAATACCTTCTGACTCACTGACAAACAGCCCAATATTTTTCAGCCCTTAAGTAAATAAATGTCATTCAACTGAGATTTTGTCGCAGTTACAGCTGATGACTTAACCTTTGTGGGAAGCGAATGCAGGCGGGTTACCTGTCTGGGGAGGGAGCGACTTTCTTTATTCATTCTTTGAACTCAGGTTTAAGTAAAGAAGAGCGATTTTCCCAACAGGCTGTGAATATGTTTTCAATTGTTATTCTGTTCAGTGGCTTTTACACAGAGTTAAGCTAAATGGCTTGCTCCTAGCCCACAACCCTGACTGGGATAGGAGGTGAGAAGATGGATGGCCACTATAAAAACACACACACACACACACACACACACACACACAACATTCCATGCAAATCCATAACCTTACATTTACACAATGTTGCTTATTTGATTGCTATATTATAATTTCAGGCCACATGGTAGATTCGCAGCCGGACGTGAGGAATGTGAGGGCCAGAGGAGAAGAACTGAAGTAATCCTAAAAACGACAAATATCAACCGTTTTGTCAAACAACAAAAACACAGCAGAAAAACCGTACAATGACTCCATTTTTCAGGAGCTGGCCGATCAAAAACGGTCAGGGATCAACCCCCGAAGAAAGCAAGCAAAGTAAAGCGCGGGGCGACCCTTTCCGCTTCCTTTTAATTACGCAGAGAAATCCGACCCCACAGTTTTTTTTTTCTCTGTACGCCTAGTCACATTTCAAAACAAACCACAGAACACCCATTCACAGTTATGCCAGGCAGGCTCGCTTGAACTGCACGATACAACAATCACATTTTTAAAGAGTTGGTTGGGGGGGAGGAGGGGATTGTAATATCTGCTCATTAACAAACCTCAAATTTTAAGCAGAGACATTTTTCACATTCTGCAGATGTCTACGGTGCCTACTCAGTCTTAAGTACTGGGGGCAGTGCGTGGCCCAGCTTGTCAGGATGCTGGACGTGTGATGTGAAGATCACCGGTTCAGATCTGGTGGTTGGCAGACCGATTTCTCTGTTGGGTCCTAGTTACGGGGGGACAGGCTGACCCTACATTTACAAATGCATGTCACGTTTTATAAAAGCATTGGCTGAACACCTGAAAAATGTATGTGCTGGTAGAAAAACAATTGCAGCCTCTCAGCAACGTCTCATGAATGAACATTTGGGCTTGATGGCACTTCCAATATCTTGCCATTAAAACACTGTGACAAAATGGAGGCAAAACACATCAAAATCAGGGAAGAAAAAACTTCATCATAGGTTATGAAATTGCATGTTTATTCATTGTTCACAAAAGGATAGCTTCAACTATCTTGACTATTAACTATTTTAGGTCTCTATTGAAAATATACTCAAAATAGGTTACAGGGTTTTGGGTGCAATTTATATTAAAACTATTGTTCCCTATGTACTAATCTCACAAAACACCAGGCTTAACATGGAATTCTGCACTATGACCTTCAGCTGGGATTGTTGTCTACAAAGGCAATATGGGAAAAAATGTAGGAAGGGTGGGATGGTGTGGGTGATTTAGCAGCCCGCCAGAGTATCCAAAGGAACTATCAGATGTTGTTCACCATTCCATGTCCAAATGAGTCTTCAAAATTAAAGGCTTCCATCCTAGCATCAACACAACATCCTGTCCCGGAGGAGTCATGGACGCTTTGAAGACAATGGCCATTTAAGAGCATGCAGATAGCATGCGCACGGCATCAACACGGAGACCGGACACGTTAAGAGCATGCAGTTAGCATGTGCAAGGGATCAACACGGAGACCGGACACGTTAAGAGCATGCAGTTAGCATGTGCACGGCATCAACACGGAGACCGGACATGTTCAGAATCTCCAACATTGGGGTGACAATCAACTTTATGATTTGACTATGTCCCGAACAGTATATAGATCCTTAGAGAGCTACATTCATTAACTAGACCTTTGCATCAAACTTTGCTAACTAACTATTAATTATTATTATTATTATTATTATTATTATTATTATTACACTGATCCCGACAAAGACATGTTTTGGGGTCCATGTAAAAGGCAAAAGCATAAAATCATGACTGAGAAACAAAGATATTATGGATACATTTCAGTTGGCACGGGCCTGCGAGCTGGATAAGCCTGATTTTGTATTCATAGGCCGCTAGAATATTTACAAAGGAAATGTACATGTGTCCGTAGACGTAAAATCGCAGAAACAGAAGGTGGATGATAAACAAGCGCAGCCTCCGAATGACTGGATGGGGGAAGCTGGCAGGAGCGGACTCCCTTGTAACATAAGCCGTGATGTCATGGTCTTTGCTAAGCAGGGTCACTCCTCACAGGGTGAGAATGGAAAGAGCAGCGCGAATGCAGCCCCAAAGCCATGTGGCCACTCCAGTCCATAATACCCAACTCTCCTAACGTTGTAGGAAGAGATCAATGAGACATTAGTATGTAAAACAAACTACTCGGCTGCTTCGGGATCCCTTGGGAGACTGTGGTGACCGGGGGGGGGATTTCCGATTACTGCTCTATAGTTATGACTTACATTCCTTTAAAATGATAAATGTCGCAAAGCCCAGCTTCCAAAACACCGCGTTTTTACTCATCCGCAGTAATGGCCATTTTGGACTGGATCCACGTCGGCAATATACTGGCTATAACACCATATACTCAATTATTAATATAATAAACATGCTACCTGGAATAATACTGCACTTTAAGTAAAATAAGTTAATTCCATTGTGTGAAAAGTTTTATTCAATTCGCTCCCAAGGTTTTTATTATTATTATTATTAATAATAAATAATAATAAAAAAATAATAATAACTCAGACAATAATAATACTTATTAAAATACTATGTGGAACAGTAAACAAGTGAGGATCGGGGAATAACGCTTGATGCCTGGTTATACATTTCCTCTTATACTTCTCTCCAAAAAGTAATAAAGTACGAGTTTACACTCCTTGCATTACAGTATCTAAAAATATCTTAATAATAGATTAAAAAACAATCTAAACAAATAAAACGTGCCAAGTAACACGGGTTATATATCTGAGATACATCTCAGATACCACTGCACAAGAAAATGTGTGAGAAGTCCATCGGATTTCTGGCTTTATTAGAAAAGGCTGGAGGGAGAGAGAAAAAGTTCCTGAGCCTCATCCGAAGAGCCCATCGCAGACTATTTTGTCCTTCAGATACACTTTTCACACCCGTGTTTGCTTAGATATCTCCTTACGATACCCGCCACGAAAGCGACGCTCCCACCTCCAGCACGGAAAACAGCAGAAGTTTTCGGGCGATCGCCGGGAGGAAACGGCCCCGGTACCTTTTTGTTTGTCCATCGCCGTCGGTGATCAGGGTTCGGGATCCGTGTCGTGTCCAGGCATAGCTCGGTGCGCGGCCCCGTGTGCGGCTCCGTCCCTCCGCTACGGCCGCCGCTTTGTGGCGCGATGCGATCCCTGCTAATGACTCCGACCACCTTGAGGGCTCCGTGCGCACTCCTCCTTCCGCCCTCCTCCCTCTCTCCCTCCCTCCGTCCCTCCCTCCCTCCGTGAGGACACAGGCACATCCTTATGTCAGCTTTAAGGGACGCTGTACGTCTTTGGATTGCTTTCTGTACGGAGGGAAACGGCTCTTTTTGGTCTGAAAACGGCTCTTTTCTGCATTTAAGATCAGGGAAAATAAATCAGAAAACTTAACACAGAATAGATTTCATATAGATGTATTTACTTTATAAAGATACTTTCAACTATATATAAATATGCTTTGCATGTATTCCGTCTGTATTCCGCGGTTTTACACAGAAAATCGCAACACTCTTCATGTTATTTTTTTTTATTTGTTCTTTTTCCAACACACTTGCACATGAAAAACACAAGTGGAGAACAGATGCGTATGGAGCTCCAGTCATAACTGCCTGACACGTGTGAGGCATTCGCGACCGGCTGTGTGCATTTCCAAATACATATCCCTAATATCCTGCAGAACGGCGCGGTGCATCAGCAGGTTTGAAAGTGGTGAAGAGGAAACAGACGATGCCCATAAGCACATAGAGGCGACAGAGACTACTGATACACTGTCTCTAGGGGTCGGTGACCCAACCCGGACCTCGTCCACCGGACACAGACGCGCTAATTGTGCTCCGCGTTAAGTGATACAGAGAAAAAAACCTACGAAGCAACCCGAGCTGATAAAGTGCTGAGAGATTTCTTTTAATTGTGGCAGAATCCTGAACGTGCACAGTGCATCTCCCGTGCTCCGTGAGCCGGGGCCCCGCCGTCTCGCCCCCCATCCAGTGCACAGTGCATCTCCAGTGCTCCGTGAGCCGGGGCCCCGCCGTCTCGTCCCCCCATCCAGTGCACGGTGCATCTCCCGTGCTCCGTGAGCCGGGGCCCCACTGTTTCGTCCCTCATCCAGTGCATAGTGCATCTCCAGTGCCCCGTGAGCCGGGGCCCCGCTGTCTCGTCCCCCCATCCAGCCAGACACCCACTCTTCGGGAAGAGTTTCGGTTTCGGTAGCACTTCCACAGCCCATACTGTCACCAGTGCTACCCCCCCCCCCCATCCTGCCTCCCCTGTCCGGCAGCCAATGGACAGGAGAGGTTTGGACTAAGGCACATACCCTCTCGTGATTCCTGCTGCCATACTATGCTCCGCTTTCCATCCCAGTGAAAATAACACAGATACAGTTCAAGAAAGGGAACATACCAGTTACTATTGCTTGTAAAGGTTTTAGCTGAAAGGGTTTATGATGTAGGGATTGTGGGACACCCACCTGGCCTGTGACCCCTGTAATCTCCCCAGGGTTCCCGTCTATCCATCCACCCACACACACACACACACCCACACACACACACACAGACCCACACACACGTGCACCATGGTCACCTGTCCCTGCAAGTATCTGTGCTTCTACCACATGTCCAGTGACTGGAGCTTCTGCTGTTTTTTTTGCCCTTGTCACTGATTCTAAAGACAACCTGTAGTTCCTTATCAATAACTATCAATACTTTTAAATGAGGCCTTTTGTAAACTCATGCTGTCATCTATGTAAAAAAAAGTGCCTACAAAAAACACAAACAAATGATGCAGAGAATTCACTTCCGTGCAGATATGACTCCACGCTCGTAAGATAGCAGATTCTTTTTTGCCTATCCGGACAGTACACCAGTAAATGAGTGATGGTAACAAAGGAGTAGCCAGAGCTACCAATGCAGACACTGCGCTTGTTATCGTGATGCAAATCAATACCATCAAACAAAAGCAAAAAACCTTAAAGGTGCAGGTATCGTAGCAGTGAGACCAGAGAGGCGATAAAGGTAGGCACTGACAATGTGTCCCGCGTACCTTTAAGACGTCAGGCTCTGTCCATTTGGAACAATACTGAGACTATAACATCAGTGAAGGGTTAACATGCTAATCAGCCAAAAACTCAGCTGCAGATTTCTAAACGGTGCAGTTTTGCTGGAGCTAAATAGTAATAATACAATGTGTGTCTATCCAAAGTTCCACCACTTCAAAAAACAAATTAGTTGAAATGAAAATTATTAAAATGACTGAGGAACAATTCAAAAACATTGTTCTACGTTTGAATAAACAGGGTCAAGTAAATCAGCCCATTAATTCTGCTGGTAATTCAATGTCAATAGAAGGACACTGCATGTCAGCTGACACCCAGCAACATGTGGCTGCTTGGTTAAATACACTGAGAAATAGTTATAGTTAAGTTAATAGTTTCCCTCACTAAAGTCTTTGTGGCAGTGCTGCTGTGATATAAAATGAGGACCAATAGAGTAACTGGGTTTGTAACCTCACTTCCCTGCCTGTGGGACATGGCAAGTAAGGCTAGGTAACCTTATCCCTTTGTTGGTACCAATTTGAACAATATCAGCCAAAAGATATGTCCCGCCTACAGGCTCCTGCCCCATCCATACCGTCCCCTGTTGCTACTGCAGTATGAGAACAAGAAATAGTTACTAGACTAAGTTTTGAAAACTGTAGATTTTTAGGTGACTATTGTTCTGGAATGGGACTTTTGTCCCTTTCCAAGTATTGTATTTGACTTTTTTCTGTATTTGACTCTTTTCTTGAATGTATTTCCAAAGTAGGGCAGTGGTCTGTGTTCATGAATAAGTCTCTTCTCACTAAAACAGCAAAACCTTCTTTTTCAAGTCGTTTTGTTTCCAGAGAGAGAGCTGATCAAAGTCCTCGATGGACATTTTAAACACGTCCAGGAATTCTTCTGGAGCCAGGTGACGCTGTGGGGAGAGACGGGCAAAGCACATCAAACAGGGCCTACATATCAGATATCCCTAAAACCCTGCAGATATGGGCTCAGTGTAGATGATTATCCAATTCTAAGGAGGCATCTCAAAGGGGTGATGCTCTCCACGTGTCTCAGGCCAGAGTACTTATGGGGATCTAGATTCAAATGTTCTCACCTCTAACCAGAGGTGGGTAATCCAGGTCCAAAGAGTAAAGATCCAGACCAGGATTTTGTTTCAACCAACCAGTTACATATTAAGAGTCCCAGTTACAGAGTACTCGACTAGTTGGTTGAAACAACATCCTGGTCTGGAATTTTACTCTTTGGACCTGGATTACCCACCTCTGCCTCTAACCAACACATTTCAAAGTATGTTTTAACACAGATAAAAATGGTTAGGTCTGAGATACACCAGTGAAATGAGGTTACACTCCTCACCCCCGTACCTCAAGTTTTGTTCGGTCAACGTCTGGGGGGAGCTTACTCTGGCCTCTGTGAGTCACCATGAGCATTCCATAGGGATACACCTGTCAGGGGGAGACAGAACCACGCGTCACAATCAAACCCACACCATCCATTTAACAGGCAGCAGCTTTGACTCAAAACACTACCCAGTATTTCATCTTCGGATGAGCACTGCAGTGCTCTGACAGAGTCCTGCTTGGTGTAGATAGAAAAAAAGGTGGCACCAAAAAAACCTGCCCTTATACTGTATGATATGCATCATTTTCAGATACAAATTTCAAACAGAATCCAGAAGATCACTTGATAAGCAAAAGCACCCTGCAAAGGATTCAATCCCAAAGTGAAACCTTGGCCCCTCATTGCCATCCTTTATACTTCTAAAGTCAACGTTTAAGCATGAAGGACTAGATAAAGAAATGAAATGAATATGTGTACTTGGGTTGGGAAAATATCTATGGTGGAAAGTGCACTAGGGCAGGTATCACACTGGGATAAGAAACCTTTGAGGATTTGGCATTAATTAGGTCCCTTTCCTCTCCTGCTGTAACATACTGGGCAGTGAGATTGCTCTGTACACCTCTGAGCTCCTCCCCATTCCCCCACCTCAGACACACCTCTTACTGAGTATAACTGCACAGGCATAAAGGCCCCGTCTCTTGCTACTGAGTTGCACCATGCAAGTAAGCGCAGGAGATTGGCACCAAGCATGGAGCTTCACTACCACTGCTCATGATGAATGGATGTTGGGGTGGGGGGGGAAATGGAAAGCCTCTCATGAATATGTCACTATCAACAGGGGAACAGAGGTGGACAGTTCAGGTCCAGAAAGTAAAAATCCAGACCGAGATTTTGTTTCAACCGAGCATGAAGACTCACAGTCTCACAGTACTCAACAGGTTGGTTGAATCAAAGTTTTGGTCTGGATATTTACTATCTGGACCTGAACTATCAACCTCTGCAGGTGGAATTGAAAACTTAGGAAATGACTGATGGTGCTGGCAGCCAGAAATATCAATAATATTCTTACCTGAAGACCTAAATGACAAGAATAGAGAACAATAGGACATCATCTAACATGGTATCAAACCATCATAAGATGCTGTTAAATAATCTATAGTTATGATGTAGTCTATAAAAACAGAATTACAATTCAATGGATATTACCTTTATGCGGTTTACATAGTTGAACAAGCGCCCAACCAATTCTAATGAAGGAAGCTTAACTATATCTCTTTATTTTGGTGGAGTAACACGGCAAGCACACTGGTGGGACGGTTCCATCATCATACCTGAGGATCCACCCTTATCGCTGTCCGGTGAGAAGTCATCTGACTCAAGCTAAAAAAACGTACAGAAGATGCCCCTTTAGTGCCAGAGATATCGAGATGTCAATAACCAATAAATTGCTTTACTATTTTCTCAAAAACAAGGTACTGATGTCTTCTTTTTTACATAAACCACTAGCAGGAGATTCACAGTATGAGCTTTTATATTCTAGGAAAAGACCATGGAAAAACTTGCTAAAAATGGTTTCATATTAAATTGTGGCCTCAGGGTACCCTAATCCTACCCACCCGAGTTAAGCTGGTTCTGTTGCATGATGGAAGAGAGGTGGATTTGGAAGTTCTGGAAGATGGCCCTATGAGAAATCAAGGTTGAATAAGAACAAGCATGTCAGCACTTTCGCGTGTGTGGCCTAACATAACGTCCAACAGTGCATGACCCCACGAGAAAAATCCATGATTTGAGATGCAGACAAATCCATGTGCACTTAGTCTCTCCCTCGTCCACTTTGAACCCAGACAGCTGGCACTCTTAGATATTCAGTAATACCATGGCATCTGATGCAGTTTATAAGACACATTATGACACAGTAGGCACGCTATCGATGCAAAAGTCTATACTGAACAGCATGCTCACAAGTATATGGATATTATATAGTAACTCCGGGTAAAGACAGGAGCAAAACTTTATCATCAGGAGGGGCTGACAGCTTTTGTTAACAGCGTGAGAGAAACAAGGTCGTGAAGAAAACATCTGATATTGTTGATCTCTGATCATCAACAGGCACTTGCTGACAATCTAGCTGATGATGTCTAAGTGTAATTTGGTGACTCAGCTACAAAGGAGAACCAGATCAAGCTAACTTAAGAGTCACAGAAAACCATATAAATAAACCATATATCCAACAAGTCTGATCTTTGTTTGTAGAGATCTGTCAGTACTTTTTCTGAGTCTTCAAACAGCAAACGATAACCCCCTGTGGCTGAGCAAATGAGGCTGTGTGTTTTGTGGACAATTTTATATGACTACTGCATATTATCTGGTCAGTACACTACGTTGTTTTGATTGCTGGTTTGAAAGTTATGCTCATGGAAAGTTATCATGCTCTAAACTGCAGGAGAAAGAAAACATTCCTGAGTTGCTAAGCAACAGTTCCCATGGAGTAAAATCTCAAAGTCAAACCACTATTACATCAACAAAAGAACAAATGGGACATCACCTACAAATAAATTGCAGAATAATTAAACAATATTTGACATAATTTCGTTATTAAACATTCTGTGAAGAATGACAGAAAAATACATCCTTATAGCCATATATACAATATAAATATTTGCCTTGGACATGACATGACACTGACTGACTGACTGACTGACTGGCAGACAGGCAGGCAGACAGACAGACAGACAGGTAGACAGACAGACAGACAGACAGACAGACAGACAGACTGACGGCAGACAGACTTCATTAAGCATGGGAAGGAAATTTGAGTGTTACAGCAACAATTAAACAATTAGAAGAAATCTTATTTCTGCAACGTAAAGGTTATCTGAAAAGCGCGCCCAGCCATGTCTGGCATACACACAGCACTCTGTACAGAGTGGGTACACCCTCTGCATTAATTTACCATATCATCTGCCTAAAATCATGCCAATCTGGAATAAATTAGGATTTCTAATGACAATATTTCATCTGAGTGAACTCTAAATAGCCACATAAAGGCTGGTTAAACATTCCAGTACTCCATTTCAGTTAATGGACCGGAACAATCTCTGACTCACATCAATTAAACAGAAATTATATCCAGTGCACATTCATGAAATGATGTCCTGATGAGCATTTCCTAGCACAAAAAAAATATACATACAAAGAAGTTTTATTGGAAGCCTAGCACAAAATAACTATGCATACAAAGGAGTTTTATTGGAAGCCACCTTAGTTCCCCCTACTGGCCTGACAAAGTTGTATCAGATTTAGGTACAGTAATATGTTTTCCAATTAATATTTGAAGTAAAAGCAATCTAGTCATCTTCAGTATTCATCTCAAATTTGACCCGCACCAAGTATGCTTGGTGGCATCTTTAAAAAGGAAAATTTTAACCAAAAAATGTACTAATTTTATTCATCTGTGGAGGATTTTCTATATATGTAAATGTGTACAGCCGGTCCCCGGGTTACCATATTTCCACTTTACGACGGGTAAGCAGATCATATATTTACTTTGAGATGTTCATTACTATTTTATCAAACATGCTTTGTAGGCTAATGTAAGTGTTGTAAGCATGTGTAAGGTAGGCTAGGCTAGGCTAGAATGCTTGTCAGGTTAGGCGTAGTACATTAAAATGCATTTTCACCTAATGACGCTTTTGCCTTATCAGAACGTAACCCAATTGTAACCTGGGGAGCAGCTGTTCTGGTATCTTATGTATAATTGTCATATATTCTATAAGACGTATAAATGCCACTTATCATACATCAATGAATGTTTTTCCAGGTTCTATTGTCATGGGTATAATATGATTATTTGGATGTCTCCTGCATACTGTTTTTAAAATATTACTACATTATTATAACCAATTATTACATTGCTACATTAAATTTCTGCATTTGTATTAAGTAACAGGGCTGTCCCCTCAACTTTCCAGTTTAAAATACTCGAATTTCCCCATTTTTTCCCCCAATTTGAAAAATAATCCATCCATCCATCCATTTTCCAACCCGCTTATCCTGTTCAGGGTCGCGGGGGGTCCGGAGCCCATCCCGGAAGC
>JAODKL010000040.1:13209250-13222124 GCA_026780765.1 Petrocephalus schoutedeni | reverse complement strand
GGGGCCAGGAGTGAGGAGGGCAGAGGATGGAGGCTTACCCAAAACAGCCAGGGAGGGGGGGCAGGGCCAGTAGTCCGTCTCAATCTTGGAGGGCTGGCTGGGATCAGGAGGCTGAGCTGCAGGAAATTTGGACGATTCGATGATGAGGTCCTCTATGTGTTTGCTCTGCGGAATCGACAGCGACAGATCTGCACCAGGACAAAGGTGGGTATAAAAAATCCTGAGATCTAGTCAAGTGTGAGGGCAGGTATTGCAGCAGGTATTTCAGGGCAGGTATTGCAGCACTTTCAGGAGGGGAATATGGAATATTATAATGGTAACACTTTGTATAAAGCCCACATTCATAAAGCCTAATGACTGTTCTTATAATTCATTGTAACACATTTATAAAGTATCATAAGGCTATAACTATTTATAAAAAGGCATAACACAGCATAGCCATGTGTATTATGCATTATGAATGCTCTACGAAGCTCTCATCTATAATGTACTATGGATAATGCAGGACACCTGGTTCATCTCACCAGTTCATTGTCAGGTTTAAGTGAACCCTGAAAATTAACTGGTGAGGTGAACCAGGTGTTCCTGAGCAGGGAAATCACCAAAACGTGCCGGACCACGGCCCTCCAGGACCGGAACTGCCCACCCCCGAACTATGCAAATACGAAAAGACGCAAAACCTTGTTTGTAAATGGGTGGCTTCTTGTAGATGTTGGTGCCGTTTTGCGGCCTGTGGAAGTGGTGCAGAGGGGCGAGAGTGCTGCTGATTCTGCGGCTCGGCACTGCGGGCACCGGGGACGGCCCTGCTGGGGACAGCCCTGCCGGGGACGGCCCTGCTGGGGACTTCTGCTCCAGGCGCTCTCCGGGCTCCTGGCACGTGGAACTCTGCCATGGGACACGAGAGGCAGATTGCTCTCCGGCGTCGGCCTTCTTCGGCCCACCTCGCCTCGCTCGGTGCTGTGACACTGCATGAGCTCCATTCCATGCTCTCTAGCACACATCAGCAGATACATTTTACTAGATGTACTTTATTGGCTGCTGTCTATGAGCACTGTTATTGCCTTGTGAGCTGTAACACTGCCATCAGGGTGACCGACATAGGAGGTGTGAACCAACAGAGCTACCCAGTGACTAAATCATTCACTCAAGCAAGCAGTGAAGCCTGTCGCGCCTTCAGGTCTGATAGCGATTCATTAGCATGCAGGTAGAGCTTCCAGGGTGAGAAAGAGGGAAAGGCTCTCCTCCTGCTCTGCCCAAAGAGCGAGGAAGCAACAAGGCGTCCCTCGCTTGGGCATTAATACCCATCATCACTCAGCCATTTGTCTCACCTGCGGGGAGGATGGGGGTGACATCGAGCCGGGAGACATGGACCTCTAGAAGACAAAAGGTCAAGAAAAAAAAATGTTAGTGAGAAAGAGAGGAAGGTAGGAGAGATACAAAGACGTTTACTTAGGTTAGTCTTCATGTTATGCTAATCGGGATTTGCCCAAGCAAAACCGCAGATAACATCTACAGCATGCAAACTACACAGACCTTTTCCAATAAAAACCCTTTAATTCAAAGACTGCAATAAACCACGATTTGTGATCTCTTTGCCTACAGGTCTGTCGGGGGCCCAAGCTGAGAGTGCATGCATTAGAGAGCAATCCTGGCTTGTAACAGCCACCTGCCCCGCACCAGGCCCGGGCGTGACACCCATCGGAGTGCGTTATTACAGATCACGCAGTGGGAGGGCAGACAAATAACACGGAAGAGCTGCTTTCAGGAGGGACAGTAAAATGACAAAAGCACTTAAGAATAATAATTCAAGCAGGATGAAATATCATCGACTCCGAGGTTCAACTGCAGTAAAAATGCTGTCTGCCTTTATGGGCCCATGGCACAGAAGAAGTATTACAGATGACAGCTTTGCAGTTAGAGGAGGGTCTTTCCCTTAAAATAACTGCTGAAATATTTCCTCCTGACTACATTTACATTACAGTACATTTACATTACATTACATTTACATTACATTACATTACATTACGATCGACCATTTTTCTTATTTGCCTGATGATCTTATTTCAATCAAAAAATGTTATTATCATTAACAGACTATATTTTGTATTGTCAGATTCTCAAATCAATCTCAGCAATTACTGTCGGATGCCCATTTTAAAGGCTGTACTCTTCCCTGCTATTCATCCGCTATAAACTCCAGTTTTTGGCAGCTTCATTGGCTTTGAATATAAATACAAGTTAAAACAAGAGACTTAAATTCTTTAAAGGATACAAAAGCAGAAGGCTTGATGATCCAAATGCTGTTTGCAGCCTATCAGTGAGAATGATCCGCTGGGGACCTTCTGTACCACTAATCCTCAAAGATCACCTCCCATGATCGACAGTGAAAGTCCAGAAGCTAATGAGGTCAGTAACTCAAACTGTGTCCTACACTAAAAAATGTATCTAACAAGCAGTAACCATGTGGCTTAATTGCACATGTACTGATGGCACCCAGATGGCTATGTCATGCTCTATAGCATCACCACAATTAATCAATCAATTCATTTAAAAGCAACTTAAAGATCCATCCATCCATCCTACATATTTTTGCCATATCTACTGACCTCTCTACTGCTAGGTAACTGATCTGACTTGTCCAGAGTCATGTAGCTGAAGTGGGGTTCGTAGATCATTAAGTCTGGCCGTTCAATTTCCAGTATTGCTTTGTCTTTGGGTATGGCCGCCAAATCTTTATATCCGATGACCTGATTGTCAATTTTTGCCTGGAAAAAGGATAAAAGAAAAGACAATGATTGCATAATGCTTACTGTAAGCTTCAGGCATTCACAACAGACGACTAAATTCTCCCTGAATAGAGTGCTGTAATGACATAATCCTTGGGAGATGCAAGACAGAAATAAACTGGAATACATAACAATATATTCTATATTTTGTGAGTTTTGCAAGATCGGCATATTCTCATCCAAGCTGTCAGCTAGGCAGGTTTCAGTATGGCTACTATGTTCATGTGGCCAGACCTCATTAGAGTATCTGGCTTGAAGGTCTCCAGCAGTGTGTCAGTAGTTTGCGTGACAATTAGGCCTGGTCCTTGGAGGGCTTCTTACCACAATGGTGACTGCCGGGGATCCAGGGACAGTGGTGGCCCGCGAGGAGCTCACACTGCCTGGGGAAGTCCGGGTTTGCTGCTGAGAAAGACAGAAGGTAAAAGTAACTTCAGCAAAATTCAAGGCAAGTCAAAGAATTCACGCGAGTGGGACGGACATGTCGCCGAACATCACGCTCCTGGTGAAAATAAGCCATAAATATAGAAATTCTTCCCAGAAGTAAATACTGAGCTCATATCCCATCTCAGAAATATCAGTACTCACTCAAACCAATATTTATTTTCTATTCTATTGTGCTATTTCTAACAGTAAATAGGCCCAGGAGCTAACATTTGTTCCTAAGCTAAATGAACAGCAAACAACCAGGGTCTAACCAAGAAAGTAACTGACTATCTTACTAGGCCCACATTAAATTGTTTTCTCAAAATAAACAATTAAGAACAAAATTAAAGACTATCATACCTTTTGCATCATTTTAGACGACGACAAAACGTCGTTCCCCTAAACGGATTCAGCCAAACGGTTCTGCTTAGAAAAAAGAGGCATGTTTATAAAATAAATTATCAAATGTCTGTTAAAATATGCTGTTTCACACTCCGTGAGTCACTGTTAAGCATACAAGCATCTTGCAGCCTGGAGAATGAGGGCGCAAAACAGCGACCCCTACAGGGGCAGGGAGTGACAGACTGAACACAGAAGCTGAGTGGTAGGTTTTACACTATGACATGGAGCACTGATGATCTGCAGTAGAAATGTTTTTTTTTGCATCACAAAGCCATCAGAAGAAATCACTGCATATTACATGGCATGCTGTAGACATCTTCTGTCATTAAATTACAAAAAAAAAAATCCCCACAGAAGCCAATTTTCCAATATCCAACATATACAGTTTTAATAATGGCTATCCATTACAGTTTATTTTTAGAATTAAACATTTAAACATATTGGTATTACAGGATACTTTAAACAAGATGTTAATCTTACCTCAGATGGACAAATGGGTCATTTCAGTGGCGTTTCTGAACCTGAGGGCTGTTGTAAATCAGAAAAAAAAGGTTTACTATAATGTACTTGTCAAATATATTCTCATTGGAACTGCGTAAGTATATAATGCATTTCACAAGAAGGAATACTAAAATTATCCTCCTTTGAAAGTCCTTTTGAGGTTGTGCTGAATACTGAGACTGAGCTCCATGCTATTTCTTGATTAATAACTGCAGGATGTGCAGACAGGCAGACATGCCTGCCATCCATCCTGGGAGGCAGACACCAGGCACAGCCATCAGCAGCGGTAATCCTCCTCACCCGCCCTTGTGCCCAGCATGACAGGACTCTGATTGTTTTCCCATGGTAATCAGAAGCGAGGTCTTGCTGCCAGTGTGGGTGGCAGCAGTTTAGTTTCGTTGTAACCCCATTCCACACGCCTCACCTCCAGCCTCTGCCACACATGCAGTGAGCGTTCAGTCAATTATCAACCATAATCATAATTATCTTGGTTAATATTAAGATTGCAATTGTTTAACACAATTACTCACTGACTAAGGAAATATCATGCCTTTGTTAAACTTTTAAAAAGATTTCACAGAGGATTTCCTCGAACACCAAACATGCCAACTGAGAAACTAACAGAAAGGGGTTGGAAAGAGACGCACTGGATTTATAACCAGTTTTGTCTCGATTATTCTGTTTTGATCATTACTGGAAGCCGGAATTGTAATTGAAATTAAAATTTGATCGACTGCCCGGTCCTACTTTAGACCCTTCTCATTTCATCTCGAAGGCACAATCCCTCTCACTAATTAAATGAGATGACAGGAGCTGGACAGACTGATAATTCTCCTGTTCCTCTAAACAGACATCAATCTGTCGTGCCCATACGGGGACGGCACAGTCTCAGTCATTCATAAACTTACATAAACTGCCTGTCCTAGCCACTGGTACACAAAACAACTATTTCAGTCACAAAATCTGATCTGAAACCAGTGTCTACTTGCCAGCTTCTGCTTTGGATCTTGAAACATCATTGTGATGCACTTTGCAACATTACTCTAGAATTAAACAAATTCCTTATTTGCTTGGCAGATGGTTTTATCCTAACCAACTCCTACAGCGTACTTGATTTCCACCTTACAGTTTCCTTCACTTTTCAGGGCTTTGCCAGTCTCAGGCAGCCAAAGGATATGACTGGCCAGTGAGCAGCGTGGCCATTAACACCTGTGCCTCTTTGGCACGAAGCACTCGCAGGGGCAGGTAACCCACAGCAATAAATGAAGCAGCTAGGAAGAAATGGGAAAATAAGTAAGGCGCTTTATGCTATAATTGCAAGTTATATAACCCGTCTTGAAATGTACTGGATTATTTTCAAAGATAATGACACACTGTAGTGTATCACTGTACAATTAACTTCACCAACAGCTGTATAACTTATACATTGCGTTAACAAAAAATATCAAAGCACAAAGGTTCATTTATACAGCACTTTATCATATCAAATGAACTTTTAAGACCCATAGCCATTCTGCTATAATCAGTTTGCCTGGGGGGCTGCCACACTCACCGTTGCATAATCGGTCTGTTCCTCTGCCCCGCCAGCTAAAAGTATGAGTGCTTTCTATGTTTGTGAAGCCCGCATATGGGTGCCTAAGGGCTCCAGACCTGCTACGAGCTGCCGGGTCACCTGGCTTCCGCTGCACGCCCAGAAACATCCCCCCACTGCTGAGAGACTACAGATGTCAAATGAGCTGATGACTCATGATGTGTCAGTCAGAGATGGGATTCAGGATCAAAGCCAGTGACGTGCAAACGCACACACACACACACACACACACGCACAGACACACACACACACACGCACAGACACACATACACACACACACGCGCACAGACACACACACATGCGCACAGACACACACACACACACGCACAGACACACACACATACGCACAGACACACGCACAGACGCACACTTACGCACACTTACGCACAGACACACACACACGCAGACAGACACACATATGCACAGACACATGCACAGACACACAAACGCACAGACACACAAACGCACAGACACATACATACGCACAGACACACACACACGCAGACACACACGCACAGACACACATATGCACAGACACACGCACAGACACACACACACACACGCACAGACACACACACACGCACACTTACGCACAGACACACACACACTTACGCACAGACACACATACGCACAGACACACACACACGCACACACACACACACACACATACGCACCTGCTGTCACTCAGGACACAGTTTTAAAATGCTTCCAATCAAAACCAGATGCAAAGCTGAACATGTTTCATATGAATATGAAGAACAATTCTTTCTACAAGAACGATCACCTTCATAACAAAACATCTTTTTGCAAATTTCAGTCTATTACAAAATAACACCCAGATTATTATGGAATTAAGGCAAATGACAAACATCCATAATATAAAGTGGATTGTAACAGAACTGATTTCATCTCTATGCACATATATATATACTCACACTAATTAAACAGTCTGATGTTCTGTTATTCTATTTATGAATTTCATATGTGTGATATACTGTATATTAGCAAAGTGGTCCAGCCTCATGAAAGCAGGGATTACATGAATGTGGCATGCAATGCAAATGCGAGTCTGCCGTGATGTTAGCCCCCAAAGAGCAGATGTATGCTGCAGCCAGGAACAGACCGGACTCCGCTCTCGTTATAAACAGCAATCATGCTACCGTGGCTTCTCAAGGCAAAAGGCAGAAGTCTCACCCTTTTCTGAAGCAATTCCATTCATTTTATTTATAGATTGATCTTAACTTATTTTTAACATGGAATATTGTAAACCTATTTCCTGACTTTCCATCGATAAAGACCTTACACCCTACTTACTTACGGTCCTCATATTAATAAATCTTGTGCACCGTTGCATATGAATAATATGACCTCCTTTTCACCCCTTAAGAGAGTCATTTTAGAAATATGATTACTGTAGACCAGAGGTTATGAAAATGTAAGCCGTGCTACCTCCAAATGGCCTGTAAATGTGCATTCGCAAAGCACTTCTTTATCAGTGACATTTATTAAGCATATTCTATAAAAACTATGGCACCAAAAGCACAGAAATTGGGACGCTTTTTTCTGCAAAGTCTTCCCGCAGTACCCAGAACCCCCTCCCCGTTTGTTAAATGCAAAGTATGCCCCTTAAACCTTCAAAATGGACTGTGGAGAAAAATACCCACAAACCCCTCCCCCTTTTACAGGGTCCCACCTTTACTTGGAGAGGAATGATGATATCATTGAAGATACTGAAGGGAAATTACCGTAATATCATTAGTATTTAAAGGCTAATAATAATGTTTCACATTAGATGTCCATAATAATGGAACTTCAAACTGAAGTGGCATCCTGTACAAGGTGTGCTCCAGATTTGTGCCCTATCCTGCATCTAAGATTAAGCCCCACCCCCCCATCACCTGGACCTGGATAAGTGGTCAAAAGATGGACAGATGGATGGATCATGGTGGATGAAGAATCTTATGCCGTGCAATTTGCAGTAAGGAAAAACAGAATTCTAGTACAGCATGCAATATCCTAACCCAGTACTGCAATGAAGGATTCTACCCCACACCCATCTGACCTGTACACAAATGAGCTTCATGCACTCAAAGAAGCCAGATGGTATTTAAAGGGTTATAGTTTATGCCAAGGAGAAAATATAGAATCATCACAGTGGGGAGGTGATGACCCTGCATCATCTGTGCTAGTCAAAGGCAGCAGAAGAGCCTCGTCTATAATGCTTGTCCTTGGGATCAAATTCCAGCAATGCTTGGGAGAGTCAATATCAGGCTGGTCTACATGGGGATCACCCAAGAAGCTATTACTGTCCCTCTGACTATGCGAAAGGCATTTCACTGGTGCAACAGGGAGACAAACAAAAAGAAAATAAAGTTAAATCATTCCAAGCAGAACCCTGTAAAATGAGGAGAATGAAAAGTATTTCATCACCAGCCAAGGCTGAACACAGCAAAACAAAGTCACTCGAAATTAGAAATGAGTCCATGAGCAGTTAATATAATTATTCATGTACACGAATCCATCACGTAAATCTGAGATGTTGTGGCTTCTCTGTCCCTGTTTCATCATATTCCTTTGGTTAATATGCGAAAATCAAATCAAACCATCACATTTTTTCCTCAAAGATTACAGCAGCGATATTTGGCGTTTTTCTAGGTGCTACATCAAAACTGGACAAGACAGATCACATATGAATATATGAAGGAGAGACTTAAATTCCTACCTCCAGTGACAGAATGAATCTGAGGCCTTCAGGAGGAAATATTCCTTCCACGATATCCAGGTCATATTGTAGTTCTATTACCATTGTATTACGCATTCTTGCAATAGAAAGGCCAGCCAACCTCTTATTTTCCGATAACACGGCTACCACTGCTAGAGTGGGGATTACTTTCGTATATTTTTGTTAACGTCACACCTTACCATTCATGGTGAAAGCTAAATGCAATCCCGGGAGGTAGTAATGAATGAGTTGGCAAATTTACTGCCCAAATTATACATAGATGTTACTGCTCCTTGAAATTACCTATAAAAGCTTGCAGTATGTAGCCAGGGGGGTTTCATATACAGAGCCACATTCAAAGCCCTTTTCTTTAACGTACACTAATGGCTGTTCTAGCCACTTAAGGCCCAGACTTTATCTCCAGGGAACAGTAACTAACAGAATGGTGATCACCTGTGACCATGTGCCTTTCTAATTTGGTCACCTCATCTCACAGGCCCGTGGCTGACAGGGTGGTAAATGAGTCTTTCAGTCACACGCAGTTCGGCGCCTGGACAGATCCATTTTCATCATGAGGCAAAAGAGGATTTATATGCCCTCGTTTATGAAATGACCCCCCCCTCGCCACCCCATGCTGGCCAAAATGACTCAGTCCTTACCACCTGCATTATATTCCCAAACATGCACTTTCCATCAATAAGCATGCAACTAAATAAATTCTAAAGTGTGTTTAACATAAGTGAGGTCGGGGTTTTACACCAGTTCCAAAGCTCTCCTGTACAGGTAATGGAACGTTGTGAACGAGAGACCTCACGAAGGGACGGGTGGGTTCTCACAGGGTTTCTCTTGGTTGTTCCTCGCAGTGGAACCAGAGCATGCAGACGGATGTGGCTGATGGGAACCCCTGAGATCTTTCTCTTGCCTCTCGGCTAGCGCCTAGCCGGCATTTGGCATGTGGATGGGGCGCGATGGAAGCCCCTACCTCTCTTTATCTCTCGCTTGTTTTCCCCTTTTGAAACAAGGCCTCCCAACAGCTGGGGGATTAAATCAGCCCAGGGCTGAGCTGCCCATTGTGTTTCCTCCGGAGCTGCACATTACACAGATTTACTGGCTGTCAGGAGGGAGGCTGGTTGTATGTCCTGTGTCAACTGTCAATGCTTTGGGCTCTTTTGGGTTTCTGCTGACTTCCCTTTATAACACCAGCAGTAAACAAGCCAACTGAGGACAGCTAATTTACATTTATGTTGGCAATCCATCTTAACTTTGTATTTAGGGTGATCTTTCCACTGAAGAGAGTGATTATTAACAGTCATTGAACAGGACTCCTGATGGTAACACAATTACTGGCATTTCTGTTTCCACAGATATAGTCATATAAGTCATACAGGCATCCTCCCAAAATACAGTCAAATGAAAGCCGTTTGGGAATATTATCACTAATTATTATATAAGTAATGGTGAGAATATGCCTCAATGAAGAATTTACAGAAAACTTTACTCACAGCTATACGATCTTCCAGAAGTATGGTAATGGTGAAATGACACAACATCAGAACAGCAGAACAATGAATTATGTTCACAACAGACTCAGCAAATTGAATAACCCAACACTAGTCTACACTTCACTTCAATTGAGAATGGTGGTGGTAGAATCATGCTATGATTTTGCTTCTCCTCAGCAAGGAAAGGGAATCTTGTTAGGCCTCGGAAAGACATAAGTGCTTACAAATATTCCAGAACAACTGAATCTGTAACAGTGGCACCATGAACTAATCAGTCAGATTCAATTCCTAAGTGGTCAGTATAGCCCAGAATTGAATGCCACTTAAATATTCTTATTTAACACATAGGAATGTTGACTTCTCTCTCGCACATTGGGGTCCTGCTAGAATGAATCATCCCATGTTTTTTCTAAGTAGCAATCTCCACTGACCCCTCAGTGCTGAATCGTTTACAGGCTGTAACTCAGGCAACTAGCACCAAAGTAAAGGTCAATGTTACATCACGCCAATTTCTTTTTAGCTGCGAGAAATCACTATTTTCATTCAAACAATCACATTTGCACATTTGTGCATAAATTTGTGCATAAAATAAACAAAGCACTTAAAACCAACCACTTTTAAATTCTCACTTGAATGCACCTTTTGTCCAAACTAATCACACATACCTAATATGCTCTAATGTGCTTTAACTGCTTAGAGCAAAAGAGCAGGACTGAATCAGGTGAGTCAGAAACTTCTAAAATACAGGCTTTCAAAATCAGTAGGGTGACCCCTGCTCATCCACACATGTTTAGCAAGGCAAATCCCGACAAACGCCCGGAACGGTATGTATAAAGTGTCAATTTACTACCGATTTCTAAGTACTGTACACTATGCATATCAAATTATTTTCTCATTTGCTATGAGGCCCTTTTTATATAAAATACAAACCATATCAATAATGCCCCTGTATGTACAAATTTACCATTAGCAATTTACTATTTACTATTAACATTTACACTAACAAATATTATGTTTTACAAATTTGTTATATATGATTTTATGTGATCCAAATCATTTTCAGAATTCGCAGGCTTCAAAAATATTCCCATTTAATTGTTCATGGCCAACTCGCGAATAACAGGATCTGTGAATGTCAAATGCACAGATCAAAAAATGGGTTACTGTGTATAGTAGGGCTGCCATGATGCTATGTACATTACATTTTTTAACAGACACTTTTATCAAAAGCGACATATATCCGCGTAAGCAGAGTCGGCCAGTCCCTGCAGCAATTGTGGATTGAGGGCCTTGCTCAAGGGCTTGATGGTTGAATTCACTCAACCACAAAATTTGAACTGGTGACCTGTGTTTGGAAGGTCCTAACCTGTCGAGATACACCCTGCCCTGATGCTTATTCTGACTGCAGCAATAAACCGTAACAGTACCAATCCAGCTTTGTCCTAACCCTACCTCTACTGTTGTTTCCCTCCATCTTTGTGAGGGACACGGCAGGCTAGTGGCCGCTTCCCATTTCCATCTCGCTCCTAGCCAAATGGAAATGTACATGAGGCATGTTTTTCATCAGTGAAACATGAAGCTGTAAATCCCCATGGCAGGAAGAGAGATTGTGGTGCTCCTCGATCAGGAAGCCTTAGCCAACGTGACTAAGTAGCGATAAGCACCGCAGCCCATTCGATGGATGCATGAAATTACAATCACAAAAGCATCAAGGGAGCTGCTCTAATTATAGTTTAAAGACGGCACCCTCACTCTTGCCAAGATTAAGACATTCAAGACTAATTTTTATAATATTTTGGGGAATTCCAAAGTAACTAGTAGGCCTTGTCCCGGGTTGCTCCAGGGACCATCAGACCCTGCTCTCTGACCCTCACTGGTACATCATTTTGGATAAATACTAGTGTTTAGGAAAAGATTATGTCAAACGTAAACAGAAAATGTCTTTTAACCATGAGTGTGCAGAAGTAATCATTATGCAATTTCCTGCAGCAATGTCTCCTGCACTGAGAAGCCCACAGTGACTCACTTTCCGATGGATCACGTCCATCTGACATTAGTGAAGTTACCTCAGGTGACAGAAGAACACGCAACCCAACATGGAACATGGATGCATATGCAGAAATGTCACAGTGCCATAGCACCTACTTTGATAAAACAGTGATAAAAAACATGTACAGAACACAAAAAGCTGAGAAATATTACCATAAACAACTAGCAAACCTACCTTATGCTTGTAGAAATTTAAGATCCATGAAACCATGTGTTTAGATTCTTAAACGTCTCTGTTACTCGGCGAATCATGAAAAACTCACTCCGAACAAAAGGAACGATCCCAACACATTTCCCAGGCGGCTTTCAAATCTTTACTGCATGACGCGAGGATTTCCAGAACTATCTTGTTGTCTGTAGATGTCCCTTTCACATCCAGGGCCCCCCACCCCCTACCCACATGCGCACACCCCCCCCAGTCTTCCAAAAGGCGCTTATCTCTGGCCAGCAAGACTAGTCAACGCCCTATCAGCCTGCGACTGCCATTACCACGGCAACACTTACCCAGTTGGGTCCTTCAAGTACTTCTGATAAATACGTTGATCTAGACACCCCCCCCTCCCCAAAATAAGAACTGCACGTACACAGGACTCACAGTGCGACCAAGTTCCAAACTGCAAAATCTCGCTGTAATCAGCATGGCTGAGACCAGCCATTGCACCTCTCTCTCTCTGGCCCCAACATCAGGGCTAATCCACCAGTGCGTCCGTCTCACCACACGTCACCCATAAGCACAAGTTCACATTCATATGCACGACAGAGCTCAAGTTCGCGGGCCGAGCACGCGTACACGTGTTTGTGGTCGACTGCCAGATTACATCTCTGTCCCGTTTTTCACTGTCACACTCGAGACCCCCCCACCTCCAGCAGGCCCCATCTGTCCCTCCAAGTATCGCTA
>JAODKL010000040.1:13180125-13194694 GCA_026780765.1 Petrocephalus schoutedeni | reverse complement strand
TATAGCGTGTGTGTGTGAGAGAGAGAGAGAGCATGCACAAGTCCATCTGCGCTTTAGTTATAGCGTGTGTGTGTGTGTGTGTGTGTGTGTGTGTGTGAGAGAGAGCAGCGGTTCCCAAAAGCAAAGCCGCTAACTATGATAGCGACTGACAGCCGGAACCATGCAAAGCAATCAGTCCAACTATGTTAGCTGCTAGCGGGAACCTTTGGGAAGCGCACCCCGGGTCATTTCCTAACTCACTTCTCACCAGCTTGTCGGAAATGAAAAACCAGGAGGCTGCTGGAATACACTGGACACGTGACCCTCATGGCTGCAATTTTTAAAAGTCCAAAGTCAATACAGCATTTCCGGGGTCACGTGACAAGCGTCGCGGCAAAGAATCAATGGGCGCTTTGCTTTCGGACATATATTGGGGACAATCTGATACCCCTAATGGGTCATGTGCAAAAAGGTGTTAATGCACAGTGTAGCTTACATGCAGTCGCCTGAGAACAAATGCAAATAGTCAAAATTCACAATACAGTGAATACTGTAATATTGTAGCCTGGCATTTAGCTTTTATGCAAAGCACAGTGGTGCTTCCTGGTTGTATGTTTTTTTTGTCTCCTGTGTAAAATACGATAATGCATTATACATTCTAAATATATAGCGTTCACTCTCAATTAAAGTGATATGTGCACACCTTCCTGATTTTACATCAGATTTTAAAGCAATTTATGTAACGTAAGATTCATATAGGCCTATGTGATATTTGCCTCGTTTGTCAGTTGATTTAGACAAAGCGTCAGCTAAATAAAAAAAATATATATATATATATATATGTGTGTGTGTGTGCGTGTGTGTGTGCGCGCGTGTGTATATACACAAAAGGTAATTATAAAGATTAAAATGATTAAAACAAATCTTCAGTTAAGATGAGATGCAGTTATATCTGTTCATCGTATCTCCATACATCCAAGTGTATGTCGCATGGCATTCCTGAAGATTAACTGAATGGAATTAAATGTATATTGCCAGAGTAACCCTATAGATTGACCTTCGGATTGAGTACATTTTTGTGCAGTTGTCATTGCAAGACGCACATCTCTAGGCGGCGCCCTATAACCTTACATTTTATTGAGGGCTGAAAAGACAATCCATAGGCAAGTTAACTGAAGTGAATGAAACTATTTTTGTTTGTTTGTTTGTTTAATTGAAACAATCGGTAAGTAAACCAGACATTTTTTTCTCAAACAGTTGGTCTAACGAGTGTAATATAATACTATGAAAGTTAGTATATAGTATTCCATATAGTATATAGTAACAGGCGGTGAAATTAATGCTATAATTATAAGAAACAAATCTTCTTAAATACTGTTTAAACATTTTAGATATAATATTTATGTAGAAATGTAATAACAATATAACTGTAATAACACAGAAGATTTTAGAATTATTAAATATTTGAAGGAATGACAAGCAATACAATCTAGAAGACAATCCAGAATATTGTAGTGATGCTAATTTGCTAAATTCCAAAGCTGAACTGGTGTTTTGTTGTGAGTTTTAATTTTCAACAAAGCCTTTATATGTGAACAGTTAACAAACCTTTTCCTTCTGGCTTTGGTGATAACTAGATTTACTCAAAAAGGACTGCAGGTCACCTGCAACACTGGTGAGTTCCGCAAATTCGTTCAATTCAGCAAAACTCAAATCTGAAGAGGATACTGGAATTAATATTGACCTGAGTTGAAATCAATATATTTAATTCAACCAGAAATGTAGGAACCAGGGGGATGTGTAACCAACAATACTTAGTACACTTCATTCATCCCTCCAAAAAAAGAGAACTTTACGTTATATAAATTTACATTATATATTATGTGTCTCCCCCAATATCAAACTCCTATGCCAGTGGATTCAATCAAATGCATATGAATCACAAACTAATTACTGAAGAAGCAGTGGGCACGTTTTTGGATTGGTGGCTACATTAACCAAAGAGATGCATTTTAAATTCCAAAGTTATATGAGGAACATATTAGTAGATACTTTAATAGCCTGGGATAGGAGTCCAGTCCCTCATTTGACCCTGCAATGGATAAGCAGGTCTGTGCTGGATGGGGTAGAGGCGTAGAAGATGTTTGTTTACATGCATTTCCAATTTAAACATTTATACATATTTACACATTGTACAATTAATAACATGAGAATTGTCCTTAACATAGTTTTACTCCTTAGTTTATAGTTAAAATATGCGCCTATGAATATGTATTTTCCAAAGTCTGAAATGACCCCAGCCCTATTGTGCAAGTTTCTACCCCCAGGAACCTCTCAAAACATTTATATTTATATTGCAATTTATTGATTAGGTTTTGCAGTGATGAATAGGTGCTCACAGTATTCAGAAGTATAAATAGCATTAATGAAACGGAATATAAACTTTCTTTTTCTGACATACTTATAGAATTTCCATATTAATTTTCTGATAAGGGTGACAGATCTGCAACAATATGTTATTATTTTTACAATTATAGCACATTTGTGTGTATCCATGATGAAACTGGCAGCTAAATACAAATGATAAACCAAAATGTAAATTGCTTTCCGATGCATTGTCAAGAGGAATGCTTGTTCCATGTGACAAGGCAGCAGTGCATTGTTTTGGAACCTTTGGGAATGATTATATTAACTCCAAAATGTTGTCCACTGATATTTGTACTAGTACAGTATCATTTTCTTACTGAAGCTCAATCTGACTTACAACCTGAATGGCAGAATATGGCCTAATATACACGTCTTAAAAAGTGGCATCACAAAACTGGCAGAGAAATTGTAAAAATTTTCTGACCATGATTTCAGATGAAGGTTCAAAATTATACAACTGGTGCTATGGAGAATATCAGTTAGTTACAGAAACAAGTACTGATTTCCACTGAGGCAGAAGGTTTATTTGACTAAATTCTCCAGTTACCGTACTTCAAAGCGCTGGCATACGTACAAACACACTCTCAGAAATATTAAATATATACATTTCATTTTCTATCTTACCTTATTTACATGTAATCATTTTACATTATCATTTGTTACATCATTTGTTCTGTTCAAGCATTTAGTAGTAAAGATACAAAAATAAAATGGTTTCTTTCTCTTATTATTAAAAAATACAAACTCAGTCCAAATATATGTATTGGTCTTCTTGCACTAAGGTGACGTCCTTGGCTTCCGGTTCCGTTTGGCTCTGCGTGTTGGTGGAAAACTGATGAACTCAAAATGTTTGGGCCGGTCCATATTAGGGAAGGGAAGTGGGCCCTTGTGAAGTCTTTTGATAAAATGTACTTCTCTCTGGTTCTCCCTGGTTCTGGAGGCCTTGATGGGCTTTCCCTTCCTGGTAAAGGCCATGTACCAGCCTTCATACTTAGTGTTCTGGAATGCAGTGTAGTTGTTCTCCAGGACAATCTCAGTGAAGATGCAGTCTCTGCTTCTCCCATTAGGCTAGTAGGAGAGAACGGTACGGCTTTCAGTCAGACGTATCACCAGCACATACACAGAGAGCATGGCACCATGCCCATTGTCATGCTAGGTTGTTACACTTGGTGGAAGCAGTAACACCGAAGGCAAGGAGAAAAGAAATGTCAGACAAAAGAATTGCTATTATCCTAAACTTACTTTCTCAAAGCTTGTGACTCTGCACTGAGTAAGTGTATCAAGACTGATTGGATGGATGGATGGATGGATGGGTAGATGGGTGGATTGATGGATGGGTGGATGGATCGCATAGTTCACAAAATAGTAGCCAATGTAGAGGCTGCATGAGGATTGCTATACTATTGATACTTGTAGGACACTGACTTAACCTGTACAAAGTTTTCCTAGACCCATGCTATAGTATATTATTTATGGTGATACCTTGGCAACAAAATATTGACGTTCAGACGTGCTTCCAGTACAATATTAAACGACAATATCCAAATATAAAAATTATTACAATTTAGGTGACTATGTTCAGTTGTCTCCTAGATAGAATGGCAGGCTAATGTTGTTTTAATGCAGTTCTAATACAACAAAAAAATCTTCCAAATTGTGAGGGGTTCATTGAAACTATTATACGGTGTCTGGATACTGTTCACAATATATAATAATACACATTCAAATGAGGGTCATAAACATTTAAACATCTTTTATTCTGTCTGCGTTTCTTTTATTCTGTCTAAGTCTTATCGGAGGGATATTGCACAATCTCTTACATTTGCATTTGTTTCTCTATGGTTAGGAATGATCTAACTAAACCCTTTGTCATTTGACATGGCCAAAAAACCACATAAGTAGGAGACCACCCATCTATCTTGCCACTGCTTATCCTGGATATGACTGCAGGGAGGCCTGGAGCCTATCCCAGGCAGCATAGGGTATGAGGGCTAAGGAACACTCGCACACCGTGGGTTACATAGTTAGGGCTGGGTAATACTATGGGCAACATAGGTGACTGCCAAGGGTGCCTAGGGGACTTCTGAGTGGGCCCTGGTGGTTATGCTCCCTAGGGCACCACATTGGCTAATACCAGTACTGTGTATAATGATGCCAGTTAGCCTAACTGTGAGTCTCTGGACTGTAGAGCAAAGCCAGAGTACCCAGAGGAATGTAATGTGACATGGGGAGAACATGTAAACTGTAATACACATGCACAGACAGGGCACACACATGTACACACGCACACACACACACACACGTTTAGATTCCTAATCACGACACCCTTAACCCCTACCCAGCCCTAACTTTAACCATAAGTAACCAAACAAAATACAAGACTTTTGTTATTTTTTTACTTTTTTGATTGAATTAGCAGGTTTTTATAAAATAAAATGAGGTCTCAGGTCCTTTGGGCCTCACAAGTACAGTAAAAACCTGTACACACACACACACAGATTACGTATTTTCATGTGGAATTTCCATTCATTTCTATGGGCATAACCCTAATCCCAACTATGACTTATGGCATTTTTAGTTTTTTGGTTGCACTCACAGATTTTTATAGAATTCAGTTTCCCCATACGGGGATTATATACATACCCACAAGCAAACACACACACACATGTGAGC
This sequence comes from Petrocephalus schoutedeni, assembly GCA_026780765.1. NCBI lineage: Eukaryota > Metazoa > Chordata > Actinopteri > Osteoglossiformes > Mormyridae > Petrocephalus > Petrocephalus schoutedeni. The sequence continues at coordinate 13,189,615 of JAODKL010000040.1, read as the reverse complement.
ACACACTAACGCACTCAATCCCTAGCCCTGGCAACACAGCTACCTATGAATCACTGTGCTGAGACTATTTACAATGAAAAATCCTACATGAAGTTTCATTTTTTGGGGAGAAAACCCTGATCAAATCAGAAGAAATAAATCAGCAATTATAAGTTTGAGCTGATGTCCTGCCATGTACCAACCTTCAGGCAGGCAGCTGACAAGCTACACAGGAGAGCACTGGGTGAATATCTGCCAGACCCACCAATTCTAAATTTTTAACTGAATTTATAATCATTATAATCTATAGAACAAAAATATTTCCAGTTGCAAAGATCCACACACTCATGCATCTCGCATATTCTATGTGGTGCATAGCTTCTCTATAACAGTATAGAACATCAGCACTTATACACGTCCGTCTTACAATTTCTATATTATACACATTTTACATAAACTAAGAATTCAAACTACTAAGTATCCTAAGTAACGGACTAGTAAATTGAGAACTGATCAAAAATGAACTAGGCCCAAATGCAATTTTGTTCACAAAACCACAAAACATTCAATCAACCGGCTGTCATTGATGCCGATGGCGTGGTACGGCGCCCTGATAACGATATAAAAGGCGACCCACCTTCGCCACCAGCTTCCCCCGGCGGTTCATGCAGATGTAGCGGCCGCTCTCGGCGCCTTTGATGCGGACGCGGCTCCCGAAGGTGTCGGTCTCCACGAAGAGCCGCGCTGCGAAACAGCCGCAACGTGGGGATTAAAATGCGCCTTTTGCAGTCTGCGGCAGTGACATGATCCCGAAAACGCTAAAACCTCCGACGTATGACACGCATCTAAAGCGGGTTCATTTCTGTGTCGATATACTGTGAGATAAGCTATTACCCAGCATTCGTATTTATAATTACTTAGCTGCAAAAAATCCCTGGTCACTTTTTTGTTCGGAAATTAACTTGTATGGTTAATTTAATTTAATTTAAACGGCGTTTAATTTATCTGACAATCTGACAATTATCAATTATAAGCACAATTGTATACGCCTACAATATACTCACAGCTGATAAATCTTGATTTATTCCTTGCCGATTCATTCTAAGTACAGAATAATATATTATCGAGGTGCTTCCTGCCAACTTTTCTCCCAAGTTACATGCTTCAGGCTTCAGACCATGATTGTTCCACATTGCACATCGTGTGCGTTTGCGCAGAGAGCGAGTTACCGAAGCGGTCGCCGTCCTCCGCCGTCGCCGTCACCCTCCTGCCCTGGACCTGGACGTGCTTGCCGCTGGTCCGGCTGTACAGCTGGTAAACCCGGACCTGTCGCCGGCTGAGCTGGTCGGTCACTGCGCCCTGCTCCCTCACATACTGGTTAAAATTAGGAGACGGGTGATTCTCCCCCTTTTTATGCAAAGGGAAAAATAAAATCACACGATTTTTTAACCTCTCTAAATACTTGGGTATTTGTTTTCAAAGCAAGGTGGACTGTGCTATGCACAGGCATGTATGCGCATGTATATATGGGCATTATATTCTAAATAAAAAAAAGAAATAAGTTATAAAAACTTTTTATGAAGATAGCACAAAATACCAATAATATACTATGGGAGATGTTGTTTGTGAATTAAAAATATGATGTGTCCTGTTGACAGGAAGGGTCAAAGATACACGGCGACCACAAAAAACCTACCTGAGCATTACACCACAGCACGAAGAAATGGAAAGATCTGTGAAATTCAAAGCAAATAATTATTACTATTTGCAGAGATGTTCAGTTTACCAGCCCCGCCGGGGAACATAAATGTGAGTTTTCTTACATGTAAATGCAGCGCTGGTTTATTGCATACATTCTCCCGTTCATTCACACTGTCGTTTGTTGTATTTCTTCGGAAACTGCCACCTTAATCCCAAATTAGCGAGCTGTAATTCCAGTGCTATTCCGTCCTCTTCGGGAGCGATTCCTGCTCCCACTTGACCCGTCCACTTCCCGTTCAAATAAGCAAACTTGGATCCATTCACAGTTACAGTTTTGCGAGGGATCGAGCGCACGGATCCCTTAAAAGGAGAAAAACGCGTAAAAAGGCAAACGCCAGATGAAGATTAATCCGATCTCAGTAGGTCTGCTGATTTAAGACTAAATTAAAACTGCTACTAAATTTAAAATGGCCAAGCAGAAAGTCGGCAACTGCCATCATTCGTTTCGAAAGCCTTTCAGTCGGTATACCTGCGACTTAAAAGCGTCATTATGCATGTTAGAACCATGGTAATTTATTAGCGGCTCCCCAGCCCAGTGATTTCTGTCACTTCGCCCTGCGACACATGCACGTTTAAAACGGGTCCCCGTCCTCCGCACTATGCTAAGGGAAGGACGAGAGGACAGATCCCTCCCATGCAGGCGTGCGGGGACGGTGGGCAGTGGCCACAGAAATGTCACCTTGAAGAATCACAACTAATTACAGAAGCAACAAGGCCGTATTTATATACAGATTATAAAAGCTGAGATGCTGTTTGGTTGTCTTGCTCCTTTTTTCTTTTTATTTTTTTTTACCAGTAATCAGTTTACTGAACATATCCGACGAAGGCATTATAATTTATATGAGGAAAAGACGGCTTTCTTCTAAAAAAGATCATTAAACCCGCCGCGCCCTTGCATACGGATTTCCAAACAACACATTTACCATAATCTCACGGAAGTATAATGTCCGTAAGTAGAAAAAAAGCGAAAACACCGCAGTACAAACGCAGGGGGCCGGGCGGAAATTCTTTATTAATCAGCCTTGTCATTAGGCCTAAATTAAACATTTGGAGGTTATTTCAGTGTAGAGAAATATCTCCTGATACAATATTATTAATTATAAAGGGTTAGTTCTCTCTAAGTATTTTGAAGGCCAACCTGTTTTCAGTACAGGCCTAGATAATTCAAGGCATTTAACATATTGCATTAATGCTTATCTGTTAAGCTTGATTTTTTTCTTTTGCCCTTTTAATGCGTTTAGACTATAATTAACCACCGTCGTTACGGTGTTTGTTGTCGCTTACGAGGTTTTGGGCGATAGGTGTGACACCATTTAATTGCCGCCCATATATCGGCAGGTCGTTTCCCTTCGCACCATTTGCCGATGTGGTAGCCGCCATCAATAAGGCGCGGCTTGTTCGTCTATCTCCCAGACAGCATTTATCTTTTGTTCAATTATGTGGAATCAACATCGCGGTGCAAAGCAGTCGGCAACAACACGGTCAAACTTTAGACTGAAGTACTAAAAGTTGTAACTAAGAAGTAAAATTGCAGCGCGGGTTTTCACAATGACAATAAATAATCACACGCCACAGTCGACTTCATTTTCAACTCGTTTGTAAGTAGCACGGACAATTCTGGGGATAAAAGAAATATGAGTAATTTAATCAACGAAAAACAATGATTGATACGCGATAACATTAAAAGCCCTCAAGAGATGCCATTTTCACCAGCTTTATGCTACAACCAGTATCCGACGGACATGCAGGAATGATAGAAGTAAAGATAAGTAATAGATCAGTATTTCTTTGATGTAAAAGACGCGCTTCGTTTGTTCCATTAACAATATTGAGGAAAATAAAAGAAAAAAAATTGGGGCAAAACAGTTCCTCCCGACAAGAAACTCCAAATAAATCCTTTGTAATAGTATAAAACACAAGCCGCGTATTTTCAGACGAAATGTTAAAGCTAAGATTACAAGGAACCTAAAGCATTCTCCCCTCTCTCTAAAAGTCAAGTTGCTCTGTAATTATGCCATTAAAACCATGCTTTTGCCATAAAGACCACATTCCTATACATCACATGGCGTAACATCTTTATTGTGCCAATCCCTGTCCTTACATTCTCTTGATCCATCTGTCTTGCAAGTGAGCTGTCAAAGATAATGTCTAAGCCTCTTCAGACAGCGAGCGAGGAGAATGCGTTTTAGCAATGCACGTCACCTGAGCGGAGCTTTCAGAACGTCCATTTGCATGGCTTCCACTTCCAGAGAAATACACTCTGGTTCCAAAGAAAGACATCTGGGTCAGTCTGAGGACTTTTTTTTTCTTTTTTGTACAATTTATTCGATATTACATGTGGACAAAATACTACATGCAAATGTAACGCACAGTTTGTACGTATAATGCAAACACTATCAAATTTGTAACTTTAAAAAAAGCAGGGAGGGCAAAATGTGTGTGTTTGTGTGAAAGTACAAATTTTCACATAAATTTCACAGGTATATTTATGCACAGGCAAAAATATGGAAGTGCTGTGTGTATTGCAAAGATGTACAAACACAGATTCTCTTGATGATTCTCTGTGTGATTCCAGAGCGTGCAGCTGGAGTTATGCTGGTCACCACTGAGATACCTGGAACATTGCCTGTAACGCCGGTCACAATGTCCATCTACTTAGAGTCTGTCTGTCTTTGCTTGTACTGTAGATGCTTTGATGGAAAGTCACTTAAATGACATATTGATACACTGGAGTATTTAAAAAATAACTGAGAATAGGCTCAGGAATAAATCTGTATAAAGACAAAAAAAACTGTTGCACTGAATAGGAACCTTACTGACAGGCCTAAATGGTGGGGGGTGGGGACTCTATTCACTGACTCGCAACTCGACTTGGACTCAAGTCACAGATTTGATGACTTGGAACTCTACTTGGCAATACTGATGGAAAGACTTGGACTCGACTTGGACTTGAGGGCAGATGACTCACGACTTAGACCCGACATGGACCCTATGATTCGAGGAGGCTTGAGGTTCTAGTCCTCCCTCGGGATACCATAACATGAATTTTATAATTTCAGAGTATATTAATTCTCTGCTGTCTACATTTTCATTTGACTGAATGCACGGCCCCTGAGATGAAAGATGCATCGCTCTCTAAAAGGATAGAGATGTAAAAATTGTGTGAAGAAAACCGTGACAGAGTGAAGAATCCTCTGCTTAAGAAGGATTTATCCTGCAATGTACTGTGGTGGGACATAGGCAGGGACTCAAGTTACATGAGTCACAACTCGCCTTGGACTTGAGTCACAAATCCGATGATTTGTGACACAAAAGCAAAAATGTTGGAGTGACTTGGCCAAGGAGTGACTTGTTCCCATCGCTGCTAAATGATCTTTAGAATGACAATAATGGTGTCATCACCAGTTAATCAAATGGAAAATGTAATTTTTAGAAGTCAGGTTGCTATGCTGTTAATATGATTCTATTATCATGCTAATACATAGCTGTACTGAAATCAGTGCCCCCTCCATAATGTTAATAAGGGCACAATGAGGGATTTCTTTTTTTAACTTGTAAACATTGTGCTTTTCCTTGGAAGATTAAAAACTGTCAGTAAGGTAGTAGGGCAGGTAGCTGTATAGTACATGCAGAAATGTTTCACTGGCCTACAGTTACAGAGGCTCATTCTTCAAGGCGGAGGTGCCTGGGCGAGGGAGCATTTGTAGTCGCTGGCCTCATCGCTGTGGAATTCACAGTGCTCCAGGATGCCGCCTTGACTGTCAGCAAGGTTTTTGGGAGAGGGATGTGTGGCAAAATAATATACTGTCTCTGCGAATACCCCCGCCCCCCCCCCCCCCCCCCCCCCCCCCCCGCCCTTGCCAGTTTACAAAGTGCCGGTGAGATCTGAAGACACGCAACCCGATCGTATTTATTCATGCCTCGGCTGGCTTTATGGGCCCGAATGCCCTGATAGTAACAACCCAATGCTTAGCCCCTAATAGGTATCTACTACAGCCCCTCCAAAGGTACCCAGCATTCCATTGGGATGGGAAAAAAAAGCGCAGTACTGCTGAGCGCTTTAAGAAAAATAAAAAAAAAGAGGGTGACACTGCAGAAATGCTTAACAGGTGGGGGACCGTGGGCCTGGAGTCAAATGTAGATGTGAAATTAAATAAGGCGGAAGATTTGGAGTCTGAGCTACACTGTCAGAGGGGCTGTCATTACTGGCCCAGATGAACAAACAGAGCAGCAACCTGAGAAGAAAGTTAAAACAAGCAGGTGGCAGCACTGAATACTTAGGACTTACCTTGCTCACAAACATGCCATGAAAATGAGCCGCGCTGTGATGGCAAATGTGCAGAGTCACACTTTCATACCCAATTTCATTGACACATTGTAGTCTATGGAAAATGAAGTATCCCCATAATAGCATAATAACCCCATCTGTATAAACATGCCAGCCTAAGCGAAGAAACCATTTAAACTTCACAATAAGCAGATTCATCTTTTGTTGCCAGTGAAGTACGTCTCTCGTCCTGTTTGCCGGCATCTCTACCCTTTAGCCAAGGAACTAAAGGATCACATCTTAGCAGTGCGCAGATAAGGACATTTTGGGCCTTGAACCCGCACAGTACCATGCTCTGGGTCGCAAATAAAAACGCAGGGGACGGAGGTTGTGTGGTGGTCCCCAAACAGCTCCGAACACATCGTAAAATCTATAGCCATAAAAAACAACTGGTCACCATTATGACCCCACAGAAGTAGAGAGAAGTGGGTGGTCCTCTAATCCACCATAAGACAGGTACAGTGTCCAAACTCCTAATCAAACTGCCCAGTCAAACAGTCGGTTAAGTTGCATCTCCGTTTTTGTTCTCATTTATTATAGGTCAAGCTGATATTTTAAAGAGCGATTCCAATAGGATAAAAATGTTCAGTCTTAGATTTAGCGGATTTACCCTTATGAATCTATACAGTTCACTAGCCTTTCTGAATTGGCAAAGCAACAATTTGAAAAATTTCTACACAGCCATTAAAGCTTGAAGCTAGCAAGTTAGTAAGGTGGTCAAATATTGGCAAACCTGTAATTATTACAGGGGACACCCAACCCCCACACACAATCCAGCCATTTGCAAAAGTTGACCATTTGACACAACTGAGAGAAGCAATAAATTTGAGCTAGTTCCCTTTACCCCCCGCCCCCCCTTATCTGTAATGGGGGTGTCTCTCCCCTCCCCGGCTTCTACACAAACACACAGACTCACACATGTTTGTATTCCTATCTTAGTGAGGACGGTCCTTTCATTTCTTTGGGAAATACCCTAATCCCAACCACAACACCCTTAACCTCTACCCACGCCTAACCTTAACCACAAGTAACCAACCTAAACACCAAGATTTTTGGCGTTTTTACTTTTTTTGACTGCATTCAGAGATTTTTATAAAATGAAGTCTGAAGTAGCGAGGACTGAAAAAATGACCTCAATAGTCACATTTTTTGAGGATTTGCTATATTTTGGTCCTCACAAGCACAGCTAGACCGATGCACTCACATACAGCACACACACACACACACACACACACACACTACCTGAGTACTGACTCCCCCATTATGAGCAAATCATCAGCAATACAGATGACAAATTTCCTGAATAACAACCTGCATTTGTGTTTTCCTTCAAGCAATCACAACTGCTTCTGTGTCCCTCAGCAGAAATGCATAGCTGCAATGACAGCAACTGTCAGGGTTAGAGCTCAGCTGGTCCTGTCAGGGACCCTTAGTCTAGGGACCTGACTGATGAAGACACTGCTGGCGATCGGGCGGCCGGCTAGCATGCGCTTTAGGGTCAAATGCGTCAGACGGTCAATTCCATTCCATGCTGAACACACAGATATAATCCCATGTGTCACGGTCACCTATTTTAAAACGTGCATTTAAAAATAGAGGGGTTACATTTAATACCATTTCAAAAGAATGATTTTATGCCCAAAGAGGAGTTAGTCAATTAGAATAAACAAAATACGGGAAACATAAAACTGAAGCAATGTTATTCAGAAAATTATAAGAATTACAAAAATTTTATAACAATGTAAAAACGTTTACAGTTTATCTATTTAGCAGATACTTATATCCAAATTGACATACATGGGTTGTGGAGCAATTGGGGGTTACGGACAGTGGAATCATTCTGCTGACCCTGGGTTTTGAACTTAACTTTTATTCACACAGAATTCAATTATTAGCCAGTGCTTGAGATTCGAGTGGCCAATTCACAATTGGTACCCGTGAGCTGCAAAAAAATCTGATATTGCCCTAAGACACATGCCTGAGATGCTAGGAACGTCCGCGGGAAGAGCTCCTCACCGTCCCACTGCCGAGGGGGAGCAATCAGACTGGGCGTGGGGTCAGGCACAGGGTCACGGCAGGAGTGACCACATAATTAGCGACGCGCAGAGAGGAAGGTTTGGGAGCTGCCGCCATGCGAGGCAGGAGGGTCCTTCAGAGACGCACCCAACACAGCGAGGAATATTTGTGTTGCAGTCTGGAGGCTCAGATGCACGACTTCAGCTGCGTGCCAGCGGATGGCATCAGGTTTAAGCAAAGAAGAAACAAGCAGCTCGTTTTACTGACGAATTAGGCCTGACGGAGCTTTATGTGCAGAATCTAAACACGGCAAGAATGAAATTCCTCTAAAGTTGGCAATAAGTCCCAGATCAGTGACTGGCAGATTCTTGAAGAATCTTTAATTTAATTTGCTTAGCAGCTGTATCCAGGCACAACAAGCTCAACAACAAAAAGCCTTTTCGGGGGGTTAACACACATTCTAAAAATGCGACCCCTGTAACACAAGCATTTGTAAAAATACATTTTTTTGGGGGGGGGGGGGGATTTTACACATGTGTTCTCGGACGTTGATGAAATTTATTCAATCTTCAGCTGACATCCAGCCTGTATTAGCCATGTATTCAAGGGATTGCTAGATTCACATACTCACAAGACTTTTCCCTCTTATTTCTTAAGATAAAGAGATAACATGATAAGATAAAGGGCTGACATTATTTTAGTCTTTCCTTCACTGCAGTTTTACAAAATTGCATATTTGTTACATTTCTTTACACTGTACATTTACAAATGCTAATATTTAACTCGGCTATTACTTATCGTAGTATGAATGTATGTAAAGTATAAATTGCTGGTCATATTTTAAAGGTGATAAGAGACACATCACCAGATAGTGAGGATGAATATAGCAATTGCTGGTGAAGTATATGATCCTGAGAGGGTTACTGCACAGACAAGGGCACTGGGGACATTCACTGGGGACAGGCACTGGGAACATTCACTGGGGACAGGCACTGGGGACATTCACTGGGGACAGGCACTGGGGACATTCACTGGAGACATTCACTGGGGACATTCACTGGGGACATTCACTGGAGACATTCACTGGGGACAGGCACTGGGGACATGCACTGGGGACATTCACTGGGGACAGGCACTGGGGACAGGTACTGGGGACAGGCACTGGGGACATTCACTGCGTACGCTTCCCTGCCACTCTGCGTTTGCCGCCTGGATCACAATAAAAGAGTCTGGGCTCCCAAAATGGCAGCAGCCCCAGCTGGTGGGGGCAGCTGCCTGTACCCCTGCCCCCCTCTTCAGATCTCCAGTCTGCAGTTCACACCTGATCACCGACGGCTGCACTTCACACAGGAATTTTCCATTTTCTATTTTCTCTCATCGCTGCCCCGCCCCCCCCCCCACCCCCCC
>JAODKL010000040.1:13145449-13156945 GCA_026780765.1 Petrocephalus schoutedeni | reverse complement strand
ATTTCCTGTTTTTATATATACCATCATGCATTTCCCATTTTTATATACTCTGTCATGCATTTTCTGTTTTTATATATACCATCATGCATTTCCTATTTTTTCCCACTAAAACTACAGTTATTGTAATCACACATGAAGTCTTCTTCATCATTACACATTTGCAGTTAAACCCTATTTCCATTCATTTTCTGTAACCAATTGTCCTATTCAGAGTTGCAGGGGGTCCAGAGCCCATCCTGGAGGCTAGAGACACAAGGCAGGGAACAATCCTGGATGGGGTGCCAACTCACTGCGGGCTGCACAGGCACACATCTACAGGCAATTTGGTAAATCTAATCCACCATGGCATTTTTTTTGGACTGCGGAGGGAGGGGGAACTGGAGCACCCAGAGGAAACCCCACAATGTCATGGGGAGAGCATGCAAACTCCACACGCAGAGCCAAGGTGGGGACCCCAACCCCAAAATAATTTGATTTGGGATAATGAAAGTTGTCTCATTCCGTAAAAATAATCCCCAGACATCTCACTGTAGGCCCGAAAAGGCCCGTCATCCCAGAAAAATCTCCAGCCAGGCACTTGTGCAAATCTAAAGACAGAAATAAAAGGGGAAAGAGTTGGGGGTGTAATGAAAAACCCATCTGAATTGAAAATCTGGTCCAAGTGTCTAGAGTTTCCTTGCACTGATTTAAAACTCCAAATCTGACTCTAATTTAAAAGGAACTTTGCTGCCATAATTTGATACACCTATCAAATTGATATCACCTATCACTATTACTGAAAATTACTATAATATATTTTTCCATCTTCAGATCTGAGATCAAATCGTATCAAATGGTTGCACATTTAATTGTATCCTTTTTGTACTTGTATCTGTAAAAAATGTAAAGACACCATCACAATACTTTAGCTTGCTAAAATAAATGCATGAATAAGCTTTTCTGTATCTTGTTTAGGCAGAAATCCTGTAATTCTTGCTATGTGTTTAAGGTAGTAGTACAGTAGGCTGATTTTGTAATTACCTTGGCTGTTGAAATTAAGATCTGAACTACACCAAGATTTCTGGCTTGATTTGTAGGTATTGGTGTCATGGATTCAAGGCGAGAAATGACTTTCAATCTTTCTTTTTTGGGGTCAAAAACAACTGCTTCAGCTTTTTCTGTGTTCGATTGTACAACATTCTGACATCCATTTTATGATACCAAAACTTAGATATATGATTCATCACTGCTTAGATTAATGTAAATTAAGACTTTAAAATGCTTAGAATGGACAGAAGCTGGTGAAAAAGCTGCAGGTTTATTATTTTGGTGTCAAATGAATTATAAGGAAACAGGAGTGGGCTGTGCACACACAGATCTGGGGGCATAATTAAACTTCCAAACGTACCAGGCAATAATATTATTCTCAGATTATGCTAATTCCTTAAAAATATGATAGAGGTTTATTGAATAGTCTGGGGGAGTGGCTTCCTCACCACACCGAATCTCTTCAACATCTTCTGCAAATGGCAAGGACAAATAAATATAAGCAAGATTCAAATAGATGATACCAAATGGACATTGGATTTTTATTGCAATTAAAACATAATAAACCAGTCTTCATTCAGTGGTAGATAGTTAGATGCTTTATTGTCATTGTAGGTACAATGAGATTTAGTTTGGAACACGCCAGCAGATGCTCAGTATATTTATAATAAAATAGACTGAAGCATAAATAGAATGGGAGAGTATCTACAGACGTTATATATGTACAAGATATATAAATATGGATATATGTATTTATTCACAATAAGGTGCTGATAAGTGAGTTCACAGAAGTAGAGTTTTCAAATAGACTAAATGCACATAAATACGGGGATTGCACATGTGGGGTATTGCTTCAGAATGTTCAAGATCAGTGCTGAGAGTTCAGAAGTCTGATGGATGTTGGGTAAAAACTGTTCCTCAGCCAGGCTGTGAGTGTGTACAGGGTTCTGTAGCATCTACCGAATGGCAGATGTGTAAAGAGTTTGTACTAATTAGTTCAAAGCCAAAGAGGAAATATCTCAGATGAAATAACACTGCATTTTCCCACCCTCTGGTCAGTGTGTTAAGCTGAAAAACTGTGTTAATGAGGGCACCCATGGGAGCACACTGTGGTATGACATTAAACGCAGTAACACTGTCGTGACTCATGGGGGCATTGTGGAGTATTGTGGAGTATTGCTTGTGGAGTCCCGAAGCTAGTAGCTACTTTGCTCTTGGCCCTTTTTCCACATACTTGCAGGGTATTCACACAAGTCACCAATATTACAGACCTACATCTGCTGCCGTCTGACAGGTCATCACACAGGCTGAAGTGGGCTTTATTTTTGTAGTGTAACACAAACAAACCCTAGCCCCTTTTTTCTTTCATATATCAAAATTAAAGTAATCAAGCAATTAAAATCAGTATAATCTTGCTTTCAGTACATTCAATACCGTAATGTACAAGTGAGTTGAGCAGAGTGTTTCTCAAAAGATAATATTCTCATCAGTTTCTCTTCTACTGTTTCCCAGAGAGAAAAACTCAGGGGCGCAATAGCCAAAGACAGAGGAGTGGCGACAGAAACCGCAGTAACTTGCCAACAGGAAGGCCCTAAACCTCCGAGCTGGCTGTAACGCCTCCTGTTTGGGAGGAGAACATGGCACGCAGAAGATAGCTCTCACCATGCATACAACATTGCTAGGTGACAGGAGCACTTAGTGACACCTGCTCTCCTTCTCTGAACACCACAGTCAGCAGAAGTGATTAACTGTCTTTGTATAGTGAACACAAATATATGAACTAAGCTAAATGTAGAGACTGAAACTGAACCGTTAGAGACACCCCATCTGATATTGATGCAGCTAATGGAAAGTTAGAAGAGGAACTATATGGTCGATCCTGACCACAGCACCAGAAGAGTGCAAATAGAATCTAAAAATAGTCACTGTGTCATCAAACGAACAACGTGAACTTGAGCTTTTCACGTGGACGGAGGTTTTCTGTTTACTAGAAGTTCTCTTTTCCGTCGCTAGCAATGACTAAATAGAGTTTGCGGGAAGTTAAATAGTTTGTTTGCTCCAACTAACGTACAGACAGCCCATTGTTTAATTTTAGTATTGTTCTGTAGCATTTGCTAATCTTTTGCTAATCTTGAAATTGCATGAACAATGGCAGAAATAATCATTTAGAAATCATTTTGAGGAACTTGAGAAGTCCCAGCACATAAGCCCTTATTATGTACTTGTTCTGCATAATGACAAAGTGACAGCCGCTTTGCAAATGGTTTTGTACCAACCTTCCAGAAAAAAAAAAATTCAAAACAATGGAGATGACAAAATATCCTGTCACTGCAGACCGTTATGAACTCCAACAATGAAGCATTGTGCAACGTCACAAAGTTTGAAAATAAATCTTGGTTCTCAAGCAGCCAGGACTATGAAAAACAAATTGGAGCAACTTGAAGAGCTTGAGGAAGGCGCATAGTTTCAGAGAAAGGGCACATGCAATAGCTTGCAAAAAGGGGCACGCAGCCGTATCGACGTGCAGCACCCAAATAGCAAACAGGAAGCTGAAGTGACAGGCTGCTGGTGGCCACGGCGTCACTGGCGGCCATCAAAAGCCGCTGGGGTTCTGCAAGGCGTGCAGATGGCGAGGCCGGGGGACGAGAGCCAGAGAGCCATGGAAGACTTCATCAGGAAGAGAGGCGTGCTATACATACAGCAGCAGAGGTTTGGGAAGGTGAGATCTTACCGAGGCTCCATAGCTGTGCATCATCTGCTTTTCTTCTGCATACTGATCGGCTACATCAGGGTGACGACGGGGGATCTATGAGTATGCAAATTAAATTAGTCTTGGTGGAAAGTTTACTCAAAAATTTCCACTTCAAGGCGGCTATTATGGTTCCTTCCTTTACTTGGGGAGGTCCTACTACGCCTCCTCAAAATCTGCAAATGTTTTAGGTGTGGAAAAGGAAATATTGCGTATGAAAACGACATGACTTTGACATATTTAGTCCAAGTTACTGTATACTGACATGAAGAGTAACATATGAAATAAAAATCAACATACGGGTGAAAAAAATTCTTGATTTCTCTAGTTTTCCATCATTCAATGTATTCAAATCTTACTTAATCAAAATAAATTCACTTGTTTTTATTATGAATGAAAGGGTTAACCCTAACCCTAACTAAAAATTACTGATTTCTTTAAGTAAGGGGCTATATTTTTGCACAGAATAGAACAGTATAGAAATTTAGATTGGTTGATTTTTCGTTACATGACACTAACTACTAGTCATATTAGTGTTACTGCAGTGGTGTTGTTATATGGGCAGTAAAGACAGACATTTGGATTTTATTACTGTGCCGTGTAACGTTTCCGTATGTCATTTGAGGAACAAACATGGTCAAAGCCAGTGATAATACTGTTTCTGCCCATAAATCACACAATGTTTGTCTAGAGCAAATAAAAGTGTTAGAGTGCAGAAAGCTGATATTTGGTCTAAAGAAATTGTCCTTAGTATGTGACTAACAAAAATAAGGAATTTAACCAGAAAGTCGCTGCGCACATATTCAGAATATTGCAGAGTCAGGCACAGGCATTTACAGATAAGCACTGCAAATATATGAGACAGACTGGCCGACTCTTTCCCTAAAGCAGGGGGCAATTCTGGCCCAGGAGGGCCGTGGTCCAGCACGTTTTAAGTGAACCCTGACAATTAACTGGTGAGGTGAACCAGGTGTTTCACCAAAATGTGCCGGACCACGGCCCTCTGGGACCGGACTTGCCCACCCGTGGCCCAAAGGAAGTCCTACTGTGTGTAGTTCTGGTACTCTGGCACTGCCCAGAGCAGCCTACATGATTCAGAACCAATGTACAAGTTGCAGAAGTAAATTGTGGAAGAGTGCTGTATAATTGCATGCTGCAATGCTGTGTGATACTAAAAGTACTGTAGAAGATAAATGTTCAGTGTAATAGAAAACAGCAATATAATTCCGTAGCTAGTATAAGAATAAATACGAGACATTTAGAATACACAGGTAAATTCGACATGTCGGTAACGAAAGGACTGGTACATGCAAATACAACATGGATTCTCAGACTGACCCTTGTGCTGATACTTTGTCTGGACCAAACAGCTGTTTGAGAAACAGGAATTCAGGATGATTTATTTTCTTCACTTCTTTATTTTCTTTCTTCTCTATAGCTGCTGAAACTCTCTTCTAGGGTTAGTGATTTATGAAGGAGTGGAAAGGTGTTTGGGAGGACTCTAAAGATTGAGTTTCATGGTAACAGACAAATATATTTCTCAGTAGCAGTTTGTCTGTCTAACTGATGGCTGTGCATGACTTTCCGTTGCCTCGGTTTAGAGCCTAATTCAAGAAGTAATGTCAAACGCAGCTGCCATATTAAGCAGGTTATAAACAAGTTAAATAAGACTAAATACAGTGTACACTTTAGAAGCATGAAACCTCACTTATGCAACTACCAGGTTCATCCAAACATTTAGCTGAAATCGTGAATAATTACTTGATTCTGAAGATGCGTTGAGCGCAATGAGAAAGACAAAAGTTGTTTTTTTTTTTTCCACGTGGAAGTTAGCAATATATGCAGCAATATGAACCAGCATTTACTTTGTAATAAAGGAAAACAAGCTTTCTGGGAGGCTAATGAAGCATCAATCGGGCCTATTCTGTTTAACAAGCTGCACTGTCATCTTTCCCCGAGCAGAAATGGAAGAAGGTGTGGTCCATCATTTACAGAGAGAGCAGCCACTCCGTCTCCCGGATGGAGTTTTTCGAGTACAAAGACAGTGGTGCGGCCGTGGGCACCGAGAGGGCGGAGCGGACGGCCCGCAAGCAGGAAAACAAGAAGGTCATCAAGCTACGTGACTGCATACGGGTGACACAGACTGACAGCGAAAGCTGCCCCAAAGACTGCAGGCCTTTCCTGGTGGAGACCACAGAGAAGATCTTCCTGTTTGCGGCAGAGGTCTCCGAGCTGGAGGGCTGGACCCAGGCACTGTGTGAGATAGCTTTCCCAGTACGTTACTCTGCGCCCACATCCATCGAAGTAACCTGAGTGGCTAGGTCACTCACTCATTTTCAAGCAGGTCACAGATCTGAATAGTAACACTGCACCTTATAGTATTATAGTATACTTAAAGTATTAAAAGAAGTACCACTCTATATTTAACAATGTTTGCATATTACTTTTAAAAAATGTGGTTATCGACTGGACAGTTCACTATATTTCGGGAGCGTGAAGAACTCAGTAGGTTATCGCCAGTTTGTCTAAATATTTTGACAAAATCGCTGCCCTGTCATACATGTATCATCACACAAAGGTGTGGTGACTTCATAAAGCATCTTTTCATCGGTCAATTAGATGTCAAGCGCTATCAGTAAAGGGAGGACAATGGGTGTATTCAATCTATAGTAAGAAGTCAGAATGGTCAAAAAGTGGACAAACCGACACACTTTTCACTGGACAGCAACGATTCATGTGACGTTTTTATCAGGGGAAGTTTACAATTTAGTAGGCAAACTGCTATTCTTAGTTATTATTTTTAAGTGTTATATTATTGGTTGTTAGTAAAAAAAAAAATCTTTGAAATAAATCTACCTTTCAGCTGACATGACATGAGTAGACTATTCTAGAAAGCTAAAGTGCAGAGCAACTAACATAGTGTGAATATATGTGCAGTATGTCATTGCATATATTTGCAGAGCCATGGGACTGATCTGTCATGCCTGTTGTTTTGTGTCATTTGCAGATGAGCTGGAGTGACCAAGGATTGAAGAAGCGTGGCAGCATTATGCAGTCCAGGGGAGACGGAGCCGAAGTGGAGATGGAGGACAACACCCTCTACAGCGCGCGGGAGAGCGGTAGGGAGATGGAGGATAACACCCTCTACAGCGCGCGGGAGAGCGGTAGGGAGATGGAGGATAACACCCTCTACAGCATGCGGGAGAGCGGTAGGGTCCACTGGCCATAAGCTGGGAAGGCTACTTTATCCTTTTTAAGCTAAGTAGGGATTTAAGTTTAGGGGGCAGTTTAGGATGTAGTTCAGTAGTTTAAGGACTTATGTTTATGGGCTTGAATCATATCACCAATGGGCCCTTCAGCAAGGTCCTCGAACCAAACTACTCCAGGGGGCACTGGACGCTGGCTGACCCTGCTCTCTGACCCAAAGCTTTCCTCCCTTTTATGTCACTTTGGATGTACTATGCATTTAGCAAAAGTGTCTGTTAAATAAACACATAAATGTTAAGTTACCCAAGTTATGTTACAGTAGAAGCTTCTAATCCGATCATTTCATGACGGTATTCACACTGTAAGATAATAATTTGATGTAAGCTGAGATGTGTATTCTTATATATCTTTATTCCAAACATTAGTTATTGAATGGTGTCATTCTGATCAAGGACGAGATCCCCTTCTTATTACAGCCTCTAATCAGTCCACCCTTGCTGTGGTTGCGAAGTGTCCTTCCTGCTATAAGCATGGATGATTGACTTGGACAGCAAAGGTGCCACTACCGGCTGCAGATGCAGATAACATTTACAACTGCATGGCCATGCTCTGCTAGGAAATGGTGGCCAGATGGGTAGAACCAGAGCCCCAGGTTTCTGAGAACCTACCATGGTAAGGCTCTTACGGCAGCAGAATGGTCTGGGACTGATCAAAACGTATAAGCAGAAACTCTCCCTTAGCCATTGGTGGCTTCTGTTTGTCTGAAATTTGATAAATCAGTTGCTTTTCTTCTCTTTACTTACGTCGAGGACCCTTCCACTCCATCAGCAGCTCTGGCACGGTGACTCCCTTTACGATTCCATCCAAAGTGTGCTATGTGACACTGAGTGTATGCAGTTGTTTGCAAACAGTGACAGCCCACATTACGCTTGCGTCTTAATGCTTTGCAGGCACACAATTTATGAGCATGTAAATGTACTTTATGGGGGCCTGTAATTGTCAAACAAAATGGCCTGCCTGGTTTTAGCAAAAGGCAAGACCTCGCTCACTTCTCCTTTTTATATTTTGCACCACTGCGCAATGGAAAGTTGCTCTCGTCTGTGGCTTATTTTTCCTGTCTGGTAGTTGAGAAAGATAACACTAGTTCCCACTTCATTGTACAACCTGACCACTTATCATGCAAAAATAATCCAGTTTGTCTACAGTCATTACTTATGGACCATTGCCTTTCTTTTGAAGAATGTAAATTTGTTAGAAAAGCTCCGTTTAATTATGCCATTTATCGAAGCCTATGTTCCTTTATGTAATACAACGTCAGCTTTAAATGGCAAGAAGTGAACCCAGAGTTCTAAAAAACGAAATTGCAATGCAGCTTAATTTAGAATATATATATGAATATTTTATACGAATATCTCTGTACTTCCATTTGCAGTAGCTTTTGGGTTATATTTACTTTGCCCCACCCTGAATGATACTGAAAGGTGAGCAATACTTTTGAACACAGTTGCTTAAATTGAGCTCTATTCTTATACTCTGCCATCCCACATATTATTCATAATTGCACTGCTGTCATGCTGGTGCATCTACCAAAATAACTGTATATAAAATAATAATGTACCACTAAAATATATATACATATATTCTTGCCTGTCAATATGCATTGCATATAAACAAAACAGATCCGAAAGAATGTCAAACAAATTAAACTAAACTCTTTCAGTCGAGTTTTGCTTGAAAAAGTGCATGCAGTGAATGCAAAATAAGCACGTTTGCAACTCAGCCACCACAAGCGTCAGCTGACCAACAGATACCAATCTGCTAATCAACACTCCCAAGCCATTTACTGGGTGGCCAAATGAAAATCTGCTTTCTGCTAGTCGTTTCTGATCAAAATCAAGACATATTTAGTGCAGATGTGGACCACGATATGATCCGTAAGACTTTACACATTGGGGTGGCAGGCATTTAAGAAAGAGCCTAAATATTGCAGCCTAGAGCCATTCGATAACGTGCCTTAATATCGTACTCTAGAAACTTTTGGGAAAATACCTTAACATTGCTGCTCATTTGTCTCTCATGGAGAGCACAAGTAAATCTGCCCCTTTCACTCCTATTTCAGTCATCCTGGCCTATTTTATTGTTAGAACAGAGTGGCTTGAGCGCTTCAGCATCTGTGAGGTGGTCACAACCACCACTCAACTACTAGTACTGGATCTGCTAGTATAAGTCTGAGAATGTATAATTAGCACAGACCCGAAACCAAAACAGGCAGGTCATGCACCAAGAAAAAAAATGCTAAATAAAACATCAAATGAGCAGGTATCTGCAATATAGAAAGATGTACTTCGATACTTTTATAGTTATACTTTCTCACTAGCTACAGTGCTGATATGAGCTGCCTGAAACATCGGAAACGGCGGGAGAGTGAA
The DNA here is from genome assembly GCA_026780765.1 of Petrocephalus schoutedeni. NCBI lineage: Eukaryota > Metazoa > Chordata > Actinopteri > Osteoglossiformes > Mormyridae > Petrocephalus > Petrocephalus schoutedeni. The sequence continues at coordinate 13,147,534 of JAODKL010000040.1, read as the reverse complement.
ACCCTCTTTGTGTGGCTGTTAGCTTGGGTAGCCCTGCTTCACGGCCAAGTCAGTCAGAATAACCATGTGACATAACTCGGGCTCAAACAATGACTTGTGGTATGAGCTTGGGCAAGGAATTATACAATGTCATTTAACAGCTTCTGGGAAATCATTTCAGAGCAATTCACAGAGGAAAGAACTGAACCAAGAAATATGCATGGGCTATAAGGAAGGGCCAATTAACACCATTTAATATGTTTTGAATGTAGTTTTTGAGAAATGTGGCTTTGATCTTACCAACTGTGTATATTTAACAGAACATTGACGTTATTTCTAAAGTTGCTTAGTATGCATTTTTGGAATTTAATTATGAGCTTCCTGGAATTGTGTTTAAAAATGAATAAAATCAAAACTGCAAATGGTGATAAAGCTATGACATTAATCAACTGGTATTAGGCTGCCTGTGCTCAGTATAGACTTAGGAGAAGCTCACTGCGTTTTTGGAGTGAAAATGGTGTGGAAGGCTGATGGAATACTTTATGTCTAAAATTAATCAAAGTCCTAAGAGGAGAACGCTTTTGCAAAGTTCTTGTTTTTTTAATTTGCATGCATAATTCCTAACCATACTCACAATTGTAAAACAGGAAAATATTTTTAAACATATTATTAAAGAAATGAATTTCCCAGTTGTTATGGTGAAGGCAAGGTTCTCAATAATAATAATACGTTATAAACAGCATATTCTTCAGCTTATGACATAAAACCTAAGCCACTGAAAATAAGGATTGCTCACATTTTCCTGAGTACAGATGAGGCAATATAAAAAATATCATGACTTCTTTAAATTGTAGAAACTGATAATTTCACTGCTGAATGGTGAGTGAATGGGGTTGAGTGAAAAATAGCCACCTATAGCTGGGTACAACAAAACAAGTTGGGGGATGTCTAGGACCTCGCCTTATTTCTTCTCAGTACTCAAACATGGGACTTAATACAGACATAAGCACCAAAAACGACCAACGCAAACAAGCAGATGTGCTCTTTTTCAGTCACAGGTATCTGTATTTCCCAGAGACGCAATAGTCAATGAGAGCACCATCGTTATAAGAGCTACAGGGAGCTTTTTTAAGTAACGGCATCTGGCAGTCGCATGACCTTGTTGGCAAACTGCAGATATATATCAAACCATCAAGAGGCGTCTCAACAATTGAACTTCCTGCTCAGCTGCCGTGCGGCAACTCGAATAAAAACCAGTTAAAGGAAGCCGGCTTGCAAAATATTTGCCCTAAAAACAATGTGCTGCTAGTCCTTGGGTTCCAAAAGAAAAACAAGAGAAGCAGGAGAAAAAGCAGAAAGCTTAGCACCTGTTAGCCCGGTAGCAAAACCACACGCGGAAGTCACCGAGTCTATTTTCTGCACAACATGCTTCAATAATAGCGCTTGGGTTCAGGAAGGAAACGCTTCTCGTTCTTTCATTCTGTCTGTTGAGGGATAGACGTGGAGATGATATCGAGTCCTTCTGCAAGCTCAGCAGCGCTGCTGTTGTGGCAGTGTGCCTGTGGTTTCCGTGCCCACATTTTACAGGCTTAATAACTGCTCCTAAACCACAACTCCACTACAGGTGCAGCTGTATGAGGGGCACAGCTTCATAACGCTCATGGCATTATACGTTTTGTCTCTGCAGTGCCACTCCAATGATTGTGGAGGGTCTCTGGATCCCCTGGACCCATTAATGGAGTTAGCTTAGCTTTAATGGTTGGCGAATTTCAAGTTTGAAAAGTTTGAGTTCTTCCCCATTCCCATATAGATTCTGGATTGCTTTTGTGTCCTTGGATTTTATAGATACTGCCATATTTAAATATATGCATAGTTATATTTGTCACTGTCACTAAAAAAAGCTTCCAAAATTTAAGCATAACATGCCATATTTGGATGAAGGTACAATTTTTTTACTATTTAGAAATGTGAAATTTGGTCATGACCCTAACCAGGATAAGCAGTTCAAAGATGGATGGATGCATGGATGGGTGGAATGGTGGTTTAAATTTATTTTGCTTGCAACATCAAAGATAATTATGTCATCAAATGTTTTATTGGTAGTAA
>JAODKL010000040.1:13130872-13145349 GCA_026780765.1 Petrocephalus schoutedeni | reverse complement strand
GGTGGAATGGTGGTTTAAATTTATTTTGCTTGCAACATCAAAGATAATTATGTCATCAAATGTTTTATTGGTAGTAAATTTTATATTTCTGATAGCTCTTATTTGATATTATAATATATAAGGGTCAATATATACAATAACCATCTAATACCCTTATTTGATTTAAATAAGAGATGTAACCTTTAACATCTAACATTTAATTGTCTCAAAAAACATTTCATAAAAGTAAGTCAAATGTAATGCCTTCTTAAACGTCATATAGTTGCATTTCAGCTGAAAAACAGAAAAAGCCTTTAAAGTTGAAGTGGGTAGGGATTCTTTTATAATGCAAATGCACAAAACCTACAGTGAACAGTAACACAGCGGGGAGAAGCAGCATTTTTGATATCGTATAAGACGTTTTCAATTACAGCAGCAGGTTATGTTGTCACATGTGGACCCTTTTTAACTATATGCACGTCATTAACTGTGTCTTCTGCATGTGCTGTGGGTCATATGAGCAGCACCCTAGTTCTCCTAGTCTGAAATGGAACACATTTTGCTGTACACCTTGCTGTACCTGTGACCTAGATCCCAAAAACAATGCAACATATTTCATATTGAAAGAAAATTTTAACTTTCAAATGGTGAACATTAATGACCTTTTGTTTGTAAATATTTGGGATTCAGTCCTAGCTTTAATCTAAAGTAGTCAGTTGATACGTCAATTATCAAGTTAAGTTTCACATCCTATACCAATCTGCCTTCCATTTTTCAAAAAGAGAGACGGAAGTAAGATTTACACTCATTCCTCCCATTTTGCTCACTGTGAAATAGGTGGTTACTAATACAGTGTTTGTTTTGAAAGCCATGATTTTTAAATTTGAGTTTTCTTTGGTCCCTGCCAGTGATGAAGGACTTCAAGGTGACAGTAAGGAAGACCGAGGTCTCTGAAAAATGTCGGCTGCGTGGGGCCTACGTTCTGCGGACCGATTTTGACAGCCTTCTGCTCAAAGACAATTCTGGGGAGGTGATCTTCTCCTGGCCTTACCGATTCCTCAGGAGGTTTGGGCGGGACAAGGTGAATTACAAACTGAAAAAATGTATATCATATATATATATAAATAAGTATATATGTGTAAAAACAGAAATTTGAAAAAAGAACTTTTTGTAAGTTTTGTAGCTATCACTCACGCCCCATGTAACTGATAAAATGATTTACTGTGGAGAAGTAATGCATGTCTTTTACTTATTAGCAGAGGTACAGCATGGATAAGGACATAAGAGATCCTCAAAAACGAATCTTTTCCCATCTTGTTTAGGTGACTTTCTCCTTTGAAGCAGGCCGACGATGTGACTCGGGGGAGGGCAACTTTGAGTTTGAGACCAAGCAGGGAAATGTTCTCTTCCAGGCTGTGGATCGAGCCATTAACCTTCAGAAAAGCAACATGGCCCCCCAGCGCCAAGCTTCGGGAGGGGTGGATGTTGTCCTGGACAATGGCACTACATATAGTACCGTCAATGACATCCAGTCTAGAGAAGGTCCCCCTCCATCACAAGGTACCCGCTCTCGGCTAGAGCTACCCGCTGACAAGATGCTCACTGGGGTTAAGAGCTTGAATCTTGACAGCAGACCACCTCCTCACAAGAACCAGGTGAAGAGCATCTCAAGTTGCCCATTGATGAATAGTGAGGACTCGACCTACTCCCAGATCTCCATGTCCCGGGAACAGGTAGAGCGAGTGGAGAGGGCACAGGAGATTCCCTCCTCCAAGGTGGTCCCTCAGGACTCAGCGTATTCTCTTCCATTTGATGCCATCGCCAAGGGTCTCAACTCCATGTTTGCTGGCTCTCATTCAATCAAAACGGAGGATGGGAGCTGTAGGGAGGCCTCTGTAGACGGAGAAGAACCTTCCGATCCTTTGTATGACTCCATTGATGAATCAGTCATTAGGTCAGCCCTCCAGGCCAAGAGTGGAAAGAAGCCCACATATACAAAGGCGGAACACATTTATGACGAGCCAGAGGGTTGTGCTGCGGAAGTTACAGCTGCCAATGACCCCCTGTCCTTCTATGATGACCCGGAAGAGTTCAAAGGTCAAGCTTGGAAATATAAGGGCTCTGCAGACCCAAGTGGCCATGAGTATCCATACAACCCCAACATCGATGACTATGCCGTGCCCCAACCACCAAGAAAAGCTTTCCCTGTGAACGAAGAGGAAGACTCTCCATACGATAATGTGATGGTGAAAATGGCTGACAGGGGGAACAGATAATTTCACACCCAAAACCACACTGAGTTTGGAAATCTTCCACAATTTTTGCAGGAAACTGTAAATATTTCAATAACTGTGAACTTCGATAAAAGTGCATATGTTGCAGGCGTTTGGCATATGCTAGCTTTGCCTGTCTTAGGAAACTTGTGCCTCACCGATTTCTAACCGCCAAAGGAATAAGAGTAAGAATATGTAACATAAATGGCAGCGACAGAATTTGTTTCTCAGATTTAATTGATTTATTGTTGTGTAGAGCATTTTCGCAAAGCCCTCATTTGCTAAGGAGCCCATTTAGACTCACTGTGGCAGCTGTTCTGATGGCTCCATGGGAAGCCAATACTTCCCAACTTCAAGCTTCGTCACAGATTTTTTATTATAAAGTAATATATTTTTTGGTAAAATCTAAAGACATTGACACATATTTGAAAGCTAAAATGTATTGTGCGGGAAATGTTTGGATGCTGTGTAAAGTATAAACAGAATGCAATAATTTGCAAATCATATAAACTGAGAAATGTTTATTGTTTTATGACAAATACATGCTCAATTTGAATTTGATGGCAGCAACAAAGTTGGGACATGGGCAACAAAACACTGGAAAAGCTGTGTAATGTTAAAACCAAACACCTGGTTGAATATCTGACAACCAATTAGCTTAATTGGTAACAGGCCAGCGAGATGATTGGGTATAAAAAGAGCCTCCCAGAGAGGCAGAGTCTCTGTGCCGTGAGGATGGGGGGAGGGTCACCACTCTGCGAAAGACTGTGTGGGCAAATGGTGCAACAATTTAAAAATAATGCTCCTCAATGTAATACAATAAATTGGGAATTTCATCATCTATGGTATATAATATCATTAAAACATTCAAAGAATCCAGAGAAAAGGACAAAGCTGTGATCTTCAGGAACAGACATGATTCTGTAGTGGAAATTACTGCATGGGCTTAGGAACACTTCCGAAAATCACTGTCTGTGAACACAGTTTGTTGCTGCATCCAAAAATGCAGGATGTAACTCTCCCATGCGAAGAAGAAACCATATCTAAACATGTTCCAGAAACCCCGCTGACTCATTTAAGACAGACTGAGGCAAAATGGAAAACTGTCCTGTGGACTGACAAGTCAAAATTTCCTGTTCATTTTGAAAATCGTAGATGCTGAGTCTTTCGGGCTAAAGAGGACACCTTGCCTGCACTCTGTGTGTGTGCACATCCATGTAATAATGTGGAACTTACAGAGAAACCACAAATGCTATTTTCTGATTGGCTGGTAGGTGGCTTTTAACGCTGTATAACTTGGGTCAGCTATGAACTCATCGGAAAACTCCAGTCCATATGCCTGCACCTCTTCCATTAATTCTATGTAACGGGACACCTTGGTCAGCATTATCTCTTACTCAGTGAGAGAAATACAAGGTGTGGCATGTGAGCGTGTGAACGGGCTGAAACGCATGAGTCTCGCAGCCCACGCATGAGAAGCGAGAGCCCAGCAAGCTGCATTCTGCAGGTATTACAGCAGCCTGGCTCCATAGTCGAAGAGTCCAGGTGCTAGACTGGCCTGCTTGCAGTCCAGGCCTGTCACTCACTGAAAACATTTGGCACATGAAGGAACAAAACGTACGACAAAGACCCCAAACTGCTGAGCAGTTGAAATCCTATATTAGGCAAGAATGGGACAACTTTCAAAGACCCAGCACCTGGTCTCCTCAGCTTAACAGCTACAGAGTGTTATTAAAGGCAGAGGTGGTACAGCACAGTGGTAAACATGCCCGTCCCAATTTTTTGAAATGTGTTGCTGACATCAAATTAAAATTGAGCATATATTTATCCTAAAACAATAAAAAATTTGTTTCCAGGTTTGCTCTGTGGTATTTGTTCTATTTTGAATTAACTATTGTAACTATTGTTTTTATTTATACATCCAATTTTTTTAAATTGGGTTGCAGGCTAATGTTAATCAGCTATGGAATTATCAATAGAAATTACTGCTGAAGGGCTGATATTCAGAGGAAGGAACCCAATTGTTGGTTGGATGGTACCTCTACCTTACAGAGAATGAAGATGTCACAGTGCCCCATTTGTTCCTTTAAGCCTAGTCCCTCCGGTATGTGCTTTCACCAAGGCCAGCTCCTTGCTGTGCCTACCCTCAGAAGGAAAGGGTATCCAAACAATGAGATCTACTCCGGATGCACACACCCTGAAGGGCTCTTTGCAGTATGTGCCATGCATTCTGATATTTTGGAGAGGATGGGAACGTGGCTGGCACAGGGGACTCTGATTCTGATTCTGTCATCCTTTCTTCTGCAATGGAGTCCCTAGCTAACAGACAGAGCATGCACAGCCTATAAACCCGGAGTAGGGAGCGAGAATGCTAACCCAGCAGAGAGGCCTGTGGCTCTGCAATGGAGCCCCTAGCTAACAGACAGAGCATGCACAGCCTATAAACCCGGAGTAGGGAGCGAGAATGCTAACCTAGCAGAGAGGCCTGTGGCTCTGCAAAGGAGTGCCTAGCTAACAGACAGAGCATGCACAGCCTATAAACCCAGAGTAGGGAGCGAGAATGCTAACCTAGCAGAGAGGCCTGTGGCTCTGCAAAGGAGTCCCTAGCTAACAGACAGAGCATGCACAGCCTATAAACCCGGAGTAGGGAACCCAGCAGAGAGGCCTGTGGCTCTGCTGCACGCTGCCCTCTTCAGCACACGCGTGTGTATGTACCTCGCATGTCGGCCCTGAGAGCATCCTGCTAACTCTAGTGTCAAACGTTACGCACCAAATACTACAACAATTAAGAGAGGATCCTTGAAAACTGTGTAAATGATTCACGAACGCAAGGGGCCAGTGTAATAAATCACCCCAAAACACAATCTAAATGCAAATACACATGTTTAAAATTTCAAATAAATCAACTCATGCAAACCTCAGTTGAGCCGTTGATAGATGGGTGAAACAGATCAGCAGAAAGGATTAAAAAAAAAAACAAGCTGTTGAGCTGAATGCGTTTCATCACGACACTGATTCACACTTACTCCGTTTCTTTCCCTTGCTGGTTCCTCCTTTAATGTTTGTGTAATATGTGCAATAGTGTGTAATTGTGCAAATATATTGCAAAAAAGTCACCAGCAGAGCTGCCTGAAAGTAAGATAATAAAAGTGATATTTAAAAGCACCAAATTGCTTTGTTTTCAGCTTCACTTTATTTAAGAAAAAAAAGCAGATTTAAGAAAATAAACATAAAAGAAACAAAAACCCACATCTTTCATATGCAGAGATATTTGCTGTTGATCATTTATGGGGAAGGGGTATAAGTATTGGGACACACCTCTTAATCATCAAATTCAGGTGTATCATTCAGACCCATTGCCACTGGTGTAAGTACCCAGAAATGCAGTCAGGTTTACAAACAATTGTGAAAGAACGAGTCATTTCAGAAGAGCTCAGTGAAGTAAAGCCTGGTACTATCACAGGATGCCACATTTGCAATAAGTCACTCTGTCAAATTTCTTCCCTGCTAGATATTCCATGGTCAACCAAGTGGTATTATTAAGAACAGAAACATAGTCACAAAATGGCAGAACATGTAAAGTAACAGAGTGGGTCTGCGAGTGCTGAGCTGCGTAGTGTGTAAAAGCTGACTCAGTAACTGCAGAGGTCCCAACTTCCTCCGGCATTAACCCCAGCACAAAAACAGCATACCGAGAGCTTCATAGAATGGGCTCACATCACCAGGCACAATGCCAAGCGTCAGATGGAGCAGGGTAAAGCACACTACCACTGGACTCAGAAGTGGGGTGCGTAGTGACGAGTCGCCCTTCCCTGTCTGCCGGTCTGATGGACCAATCTGGCTTTGGCAAATGCCAGGATATCATTACCAGCCGGGCTGTATTGTGCTAACTGTAAAGTCTGGTCAGAGAAGGATAATGGTATAGGGTTGTCTTTCGGGGTTCAGGCTAGGCCCCTTAACCAATCTTTTGGGATGAACTATAATGGAGATTGTGAGCCAAGCCTCCACATCTGACATCAGTGCCTGACCTCACAAATGCTTCTCTGGATGAATGGGCAAAAATTCCCACAGACACACTCCAAAGTCCTGTGGAAAGCCTCCCCAGAAGGGTGGCAGCTGTTATAGCTGCAAGGGGGGACCGGCTCATGCCTATGGGTTTGGAATGGGATGTCACTAAAGTTCCTGGGGGTGTAATGGCCAGGTGTCCCAAACCTCTTGTCCATATAGTATATATGTAATTCCAAAATAACCGGTTTATTACCTCTTTTGCTAACCATCCATAATTACATAAATGTGTCTATTGTTTACTTTTCTTATGCAGCTTACGCATGATGAAGGTACAGGGGGCATGTTGCAAAAAAAAAAAAAAAAAAAAAAAAAAAAAATAATAATATATATATATATATATATTATATATATATATAAATGAAATACACCAAATTCATTGATTATCTGAAGTACATAAACAGCAGTTGATACAGTTTTTCAAATCTATGAAATGTGTCCTATTGCACACTAGGGGGCAGTGGCATTCTTTAAAGAACAATAGCTCCTCGAAATAAACTTCATCAGAAAGATCCTCGACCAAAAATATATTAAACATTCCAAACTGCAAGAATGTTAAACATGGCTGTTACTCCATGCATTTAGTTCTTAGTGTGTAACATTTACCATTTTAGTGTTCATGGAAGAATATTATTTTATTCTTTCTGAGATTTTAAGAATCTAAATTCAATCATCATCTGCAAACACGAATGGGTACTTTGTTTAAGAAATATAACCCAATAGCTATAAACCAATACCAATATTTTACAACGGTAGAATTAATGCCAAATACTCATTTATCAGTCAAGTCAGACCCTGACTGTACTTTATATCCTCAGGCCTTATCAGGGCACTTTTTCTGCTCATTGTAAACGAGTTGGGGACAGACGTTCTTCCACTGAGGTGACGACCACTGTAGTGTTTCCTCACTGGCATTCAAAAATGGGATGTGAAATACAAAACGCAGCATACGCAATCATTGTTCAACTTTTGGAAGATAATGGCAACAAAATGCACATTTGACGCATACATAACTGAGAATTTGTATTTGGTGCATTAAAGGGCCAGTGCATGGTACTATGGGTGAAGGCTCTGTGCCTGTGACTGGAAGGCTGTCGGGTCAAATCCCATGGTGGACAGAGTGGTCACCTTTTGGCTCTCAAACAAGGCCATTAATTCCTGTTGAGCTAGGGACTAACTGACCCTCTCACTTGGTTGTTGCTTTGGACAAAAGCATCTGCCAAGTAGATGTAGTAATATTAATATTATTCTCAGTAACACATTGGAATTGGGATTCCATTTCTTTTTCAAAATGGTAATGTCTAGAAAAGCCCTGTGTGACTAGGATATTCAAACCAAAGACAGTAGTTTATTATGGGACACTACATAATTACTGCCCATGGTTTTTCTCATGCATTTTAAACACAAACAACAGACGGGTGACACATAACAATTAGATCATTTTTTTCAAATGTTTTTAAATCTTCGTCTCAGGATGCGACCACAGCTGATTTAGAGGAAGCCTCCACCCGTGAACCCAGTAGTACCTACATCACACGGTAATATGGCCCAGACCTGTGATTGGTGAAGATACGTGAGCTGGAAGGAGTCTTGTTCTATGGGAGTTAGGTTCATTATGGATCAATACCATGCAGCTGTGATCTATTATTCATCACACAATGTAGCCATGTTCCACAAGTCCCTCTACACTAAGCACAACTTTGCTTTTCCCAGTTACAAAATGTTAACAAGATCCCAGTCAAAGGCACTGGGCCCATTTATTGAAAAAAGCTGGACATTAGTGGTTAAACCTTTCATCCACACGATTTGGTAAATCGTGGGCGTTAGCGAGTGTTTTCACTCTCATTTTGTCACCCTAAGATAATGCTTTAGAAGCCCCGGCTTAGAAAAAATGCCACGTTTTTGCTATGAGCGATAGCCAAGAAAACATCAGGAGGTGTTTTCACAACTTACCCCCATTGGGGAGACATTATTTGGGGGGTACAGGCAAGTCCAGGATGGGAGACAGCCACCACAAACTGGGGATAATGACCAGACTGGGGAGGCATTTATATACCTGACTAATGAGGAGGTAACGAGGGCCAGCCATGGACAGTTAATACTACTGGCCTAGAAGGGAAGGAGGGCGCAGGAGAACCAGCAGTGCCACCTGCTGGCCCTCACAGGAACTGGACAGGGCATGACGGAGCAGTCTGTGACAGGAGGTAGTTTAGTTTATTTGGTGTAACTATCAGCAATATATATGAGTGGTGTGACACTAATACTGTTTTTTTCCAGGTTCCAAACAATAAAAGCAATTATATTATCCATCCATTTTCTACACCATCTGCACAGTACAGGATCATGGTAAAATTACATTATGTTTTTAAATTACATTACAATGTGTGGACCACATTTCCTAGTCAGCTAATATGATCAATATTAATTGTATATCTCACACATTTCATGACCCAAACACTTAATGGATACTTTTTCAAGTTGCTGAATTTAGAATGTTTTATTTTTTATTTTACAATGGCCTCCATTTAATTTTCGAATTTTTCTGGATAAAAACATTTGGAAGGAAATCATGCCTTAATTCCCCTGCCTTGTAATTTTGCCCAGTTTTTAGGAGTCTCATGTGGTCCATGTGCTACACATCCCAGTGGTAAGTGATATCATTTCCTCACGAGGTATATCATGCTAATGTCATTTCACCATTCAGTAATTAACTATACTGGGGAAACAGCAATTAAATAAATCCAGGAGCTAAAGAAATTCAGGTCTTCTTGGATTACAAAATATGACAGGTCTCATTACACAGGTGTTACATTAACTAATTAAAAAAAGTAACAAAATCAGAATGCCAGATGTCTTATACATTACTCTGCATCAATATAACTATTGTTATTATTCCAGGGCTTTCATGACCTATAAAGTCAAATTCAACCATTATCATGTGTTTTTTAATCATGAACAGTTCATAAAATTAAAGCGCAACTGACATTTAAGTAAGATGTTGTAGGTTTGTGTAAATTATTAGTGTGGGATCATTGAAATTGCTTCGTTTCGTATTGTCCGTTTGGCCCACAGAATTTCAGCATAATCTCCATCCATCCATCCATCCTCCCAACCTGGAGCCTATCCAAAGACACACAGGGCACAAGACTGAGCAAGCGTGGGCAAGATGCCATTCCATCATAGAGCACACACTGACATACACAAACACACACTACGGGCATCTTAGAGTCACTAATGCACCCACCTGACTGCATTTTATTAGAATGTGGGAGGAAACCACACAGCTCAAAGGAAATCCATGCAACAAAGAGACATATGCACATTCCACACACACAGATGGCAATTAAATATATGTGGATTAGCCATAACATTAAAACCACCTGTCTGATATTGTGATGATTCCCTTTGTGCCACCAAAACAGCTCTGTCTAGGCATGGGCTCCAAGACATCTGAATGTGTCCTGTAGTGTCTGGCACCAAGAGATTCGGAGCAAATCCTTTAAGCCCTGTAATTTTTGAAGTGGAGCCCCCACGGATGGGATGTTTGTCCAGCACATCCCACAGATGCTTGATCTGATTGAGATCTGGGGAATTTGGAAGCCAAATCAGCACCTATAAGTCTTTTTCATGTTCCTCCAACCACTCCTGGACAATATTTACTGCTGAATTAGGCCACTATCATTAGGGAATACTATCGCCATGAAGGGGTGTCCATGGTCTGCTACAGTGTTTTGGTAGGTGGTATGTACATTGCTCATCAGTAAGCCTTGGGTGCCCATGACCATGTTGCTGGTTCACCTGTTGATCGTCCATGGACCTCTCTTGGTAAGTACTAAGTACTGCATACCAGGAACACCCCACAAGACCTGCTGTTTTGGAAATGCTCTAACCCAGCTATCTAGCCATCACATTTCGTCCCTTGTCAAAGTTGCTCAGATCCTTGCGTTTGCCCCCTTTTCTGATCAAAATGTGTCCCCAAAGTGTGGTAAAACCTTCCTTACTGTTGGGGACATTTTTTCAGGGCGCCATTTGGATAACCTCAATTTTATAAAAATCTGTGACTGCAATCAAAAAAGTAAAAATGCCAAATGTCTTGTATTTGGGTTGGTTACTTATGGTTAAGGTTAGGGCTGAGTTGGGGTTAAGGGTGTCGTGACTGGGATTAGGGTTTTTCCTACAGAAATGAATGGAGGTCCCCATTTAGATAGGTATGCAGGTCTGTGTGTGTGTCTGTGTGAATTGCAACTTCCAGTGTCCAGTTTATTCAAAAGCCAATATTAATGAAGTCTACTTTTTGTCAAGAACCTTTATGCAATGTATATTGGATTTGTAATACTCCACTCCCACCCCTACTATAATTTTCAACATATTTCTAGATCTTTCAATACAGTTGTCCAATGAATCTCACAGTTTTCTGTATACCATCTGTATTTCCAAATCAATGCAATGTTTCAAAGTTTCACAGTCAAAATATCAAGCAATGTTATAGATGCAGTTTTATAACCACATCAAAGGCCATTCATATTTGCCTGAGCCTTATATTTGCATTACTAGGCTTGTGCACACTGGATTTTAAGGTTATGGGGTTATGTGTCTTGTCATTGTCACCAGCACTGCGACAGACACCAGACTAATATGCCCTGTAATATTAGTAATAGGGAATATTCGATTTGACCTTTTCTGTTCAATCATGGAACGTTCACAAAAGAATTGTGTGAGGTCACAAATGAGAAAAAAGGGAAAAGATTAATTTCTGACACACCACAACGAAATGTCCCCTCTGCATTTGACATAGCAGTGGGCAGCTATAATTTAGCCCCCAGGGAGCAGTGCAGGGGGGAGAAGACGCAGTACTCTGCTGGTCAGGGATTCAAACCAGCAACCTTCCAATCACAAGGCACCACTGCCACAAAAAGGCACACTGTGGGAAACCATATTTATAATATAATAATAATAATGTATAATAGGGTTATTAACAGACATTATAAATCAAAATAGCATGAACGACTTAATATTTATTTTCCCCAATATATAAATCTGTATATTTTACCGAAGCAATTTAGGTTAAGTATCAAAGGTACGAGAGAGGCTACATCTCCTGAGATGTGAAGCTGAGCCCCTTTCCCAGTCCAGATTGTTTTGCCATTTCCATACATAAGAGCCACTGTTCTTTGAACTGGAATCCAGATTGCACTTCTACTCTTACCTTCTCCTGGTCCAGCCCCAGCAGGTCGATTTCCCGCTAGGGACTCATCAGGTGGCAACATGCATATGACATTTGTGGACGGAATTACAAATGAGACAAGACACACCTTCCAAAAGGTGAGACATACACCCGTAATTGCTACAGAAACGGACATATAACTATAAACAAATTTTCCCGAAAATATACACTGTACTGCATCCTGTACCTACGTATTTTACAAATGGTGGGATAGATATTTATATATAGAAACAAGAACAATGCTTGAAGTTCTGCAAGTCCTTATATGTATCCATGAATCTGTAAAGCCTCATGTCTTGACAGTTATTAATAACTAATTGAAATCAGCATTTATTGATTTCCATTTTTATATTTCTCCCCAATAAAGAGCATGCATTAAACTAATGCTGTTTTTATCAATGAAAAGTTAATCCAGTTACACGCAAATGTGCCCTATCAAAATCACTATAAAATACGTGGACATAATATTAATGAAATGTTGTGGATAATTGGTTCCTATGGAACCAATTTAGCCTAGGCACATTTTCCTGAGTATTAAAAATAATATTAGTAAAACAAATTAATGAAATATCCACCATGTTGTCCAGAATACACATATCGGAAGGATACAGATTCAAGTTCTCTGTCTACTCTATCTAGTCGTTGTATGTATATGAAGAATCAGTTACTCCGATCAGTTTTGTGAACAGTGGAACTCAAGAGATTTAAAACACGGCCCTTTAGTTTGATAGTTCCAATAACAAATCTCCGAAGTAGTTAATTTGTGTGATATATTAATCTGCACTCAAAATGACTACAACTCCAATCTGGAATTGGACTGGGGGAAAGTGCATTGTTTCCAATTTCTTAAAAAAATGGTTTGTTGGAAAATTACTGCTGTGGCCTCTAGTGCCGAAAACAATAACTTCATTATTTACACGTACACAGGCTGATCTGATTGCAGACTGAGGTGTTTCCTATTAATTCATTCTGTTTGTAGTCTTTTCTATGTAGGGCAATGTACAGTTGCTAAGTGTCATCATTTGGCATTGAATCAATTTTGAATGTAAAATAGCAATAGTACAAAACATGTAATGGTATTGATTTAAATGTACTTGTTTTGGTGGTATAATGATAACACTCTAGTGGTCCCTTTGGGCAAATCCTCCTTTTCACCCACCTTGCTATCCATGACATGCGTGCAGGTGAGAGGAAGCTGGGCAGCAAAGGGCAGCCTCCTGCAGAGGCCCCCACAGAGCAGTTAAGGGCCCACTGACATGTGGCTGTTCTGCTGAGGCCAGGGCTCGAACCCATCACCCGTCTGTGCCCATCACAGGCACAGAAGCTTAGCTTATAGGTACCTCATAATGATCCTTTGTGTATATTTAAGAAAACCTTTTGAGAAATGTTTATATTATTTAACAAAAATGAGATATTCAGGAGAACAAATGCATGAAAGAAGACTTAACAGAGCATTAGCAGAGAATGCTATGAGGGCTAACCCAGATGCTAGCCCAGCTGATGACCAGTGTCATTATACTGCTAGCCTGTACAACACTGGAATTAAACCATAGCAAAGCCACTGAGGCACTGGGAAAGCCTGCTACCGCTGTTGGCCCAGCTCCGAAGGCTCAGTGACCCCAAAGGACATCTACAGCAGTGGTGGCCACATTCAAGTTGCTTAGGAAACAGTCTCCAAGGAGACAGGTAAGTCCGCAGAGGCTCATGGGTGGTAGCGTACCAGCTGGTCCCGCTATAGGACCATGGAACCATGGCCAAGTGCCAATCACACCTGCTGCAGCAAAATTACACAAGAATTTGATCTAGTTTTTATTGGATATTGATAGAAGTACCTGATATGAAATTGACCATCACCTTATATATGAAACTACTTCACATTTATGCATATTAACAAAAAAAGGTTAAAGGCAACAGAAATAAATTTAAACATCATTTACACAGACAGAGGAATTTATAATATAAACAGTTGATTGTTCCCAATTCTCATCATTGAATCCATGGAAAAAAAATTTCTGCACGTCCATGTGTTTTTTTGCCTCTAATTAGTTTAAAACAAGTTTACAGGCACAAGAAAACAACTGAGAATGCTATAATATAGGTTGTTGTAATATGAAAGTCAGATATTCTAAAATGGATTAATAAATCACATGAAATTCAAGTAATGAATGTAATTTATTTAAGTTCATGTCCCATCTCTCTTATCTATCTTTTGCTCCATATAGCATATTTTCCTGGTGTCCTTAAAATTAAGGAATGGTCAGCTTCTTTTTTCCCTCTGCTTTAGGCTGCCACGGCTGGACCCACTCTTATTTGATGTAGGGACAAATGCGAGGGACAGATAGGGACTCCCCCTAAATAAAAACCCTCTGTAAGTCGAAATGAGCCCTGTGTGAAACAGCAGTGCTTTGCAAAGTGGGGGGGGGGCTTTGCTGCCTGAAAGGAAGCGGCACGAGGAGGAAACGTCCGCGCCTCAAACCCACGCTCTCCGCCCATAATTACCATCATCAATCAACACTCACTTTCCTATATTCAGCCGGATGAAACCGTGAACAAAGGAAGAACTACGAGGCAGGGAGAGCAGCTTACGCCTGCCGCCGACAGCCACTCCACAGGCCTTCAAATCAACACTCTTTAATTGGTTCCGAATACTCATCTATCCATTCCCCACAACCACATATCCAATACAAGATAGCAAAGGAATTGTGGGGGACGTATAACCCCCAATGTTTACTATGAATTCATTCAATCCCCCCAAGACACATACCTCTGTTTTAAAATTATTGTTGTCCAAGAGGTTGCAATGAACCTACAACCTCTTCCAGGGAGAACAGGGCACGAGAGAAAGTTTACCCTGAATAAAATTCCAAGACATTCTACGGCACACAATCATACACAATGAAGAGGTATTGGTGTGGCCAACAGGTAAGCCCATCCTG
>JAODKL010000040.1:13101214-13114646 GCA_026780765.1 Petrocephalus schoutedeni | reverse complement strand
TTAACCTCAGCATGTCTTTGGACTGTGGGGGGAAACCGGAGTACCTGGAGGAAACCCCACAACGGCACGGGGAGGACATGCAAACTCCACACACATGGAACTGGGCCGGATTCGAACCCCGGTCCCAGAGGTGTGAGGCGACAGTGCTAATATATGTATATATATATAAATATACAGCACTGTGTAAAAGTACAACCAGAATCAGGATAACTGGAGGAAATTGTATATCAGAACCCGGAAATAGTTCCAGACAAAAAAAGATATACAAAAGACAAAAACATAAATATACAATACCATATGCAACATTTTATATATAAAAATAAATAAAGTAAATGTATGAAGATTGTAATAAATTAGGTGGGTAAGCATGAAAACAAGTATAGTACTGTGGTGGCAAAATACAAATTTGCTGGTAATTATTTCCAAAGGTAAATAGATAGCCAGGCCCTTATAGAAATAGGCAGTTCTGCACATGTGACCGGACTGATTTAGTTGTACAATTTGATAGCTGTCAGAAGTAATGACTTCCCGAGGCAGTCACTGGGACATTTTATGCTGAGGAGTCTATGGCTAAATGTGCTTTGTGAGTGAGCGGAACTGTCCAAGATGGACCAGTCTGGGAAGCACCCTCCTCTTCTTCTGGAGGCTTAGCTCTTCCCCAAGAACTAACCCAGCCTTCTTGATCAGCTTGTTGAAAATGTTTAAAGCTTTCAATCTGGGTCGTAAGTGTACAGTGATGCTTGAAAGTTTGTGAACCCTTTAAAATTATCTATATATGAGAGTGACCTAAAACATCATCTGATTTTTTTTCCTAAAAGTAGATGAGGAAAACCTAGTTGAACAACTGACACAAAAATAAATTAAATTATTAAAAATAAAAAAGAGCTTATGAAGCATTATAATCAACACTATAATGCCTTATGACTGTCAATAGAAGAACTGTAATGCTTTATTCCCAACCGTTGTAATGCATTATGAAAGTATAATGTATTACAGATAACAGCGTCAAGTGAAGTGTTAGCATTATTCCTTACGATGCCCTACAATCCCTGTCTTGCATCCATAGCCTTCGGGATAGGCTCTGGACCCCCTACAACCCTGAATAGGACAAGTGGTTTCAGATGATGGATGGATGCCTTACTGTGGACTATTATGCCATACAAACGTCCTCCTATCCTCCCTTAGGCAGTCCGCAAACCTAACTGAATAACCGAGTAAGGTTTCTCTCAGCATTATAAACTTCAGTGGGTAACATTGTCCATGATTTTTCATATTGTTCCAAAAGCAATATTGTTATGTCATAGTATGACGGTACTGGTGGCATTTAAAGTGGGTTGCAATAAGGCATATTCGCTGGAGCTTATTTTTACAGTGGGATACGGTCATATGTTCAGTTATACCCCAGGCTCCCAGCTGGCGAATGCCAGCCCCGACCTTTTCCACAAATACTGAATACTTCATGCGATATGATTTGGTTTTCAGCAGGAAGCTTTTGTTTTTATTGTTAAATTGTTGTTCTCGCTCTCCTGTTACAAAAGTGAAGCTAGTCATGCAACGAGCAGAAGATATTCGCATGCAAAGCTTTCTGGACACTTATTAGCAAGCTGTCCTGAAAACATTTCCAGCTCGAGTGTGCTGCATGTAACTAAAACCCTTCGCTACCTTTATTCTGCACCTAAGCTGGACCTCATTCATTGCTTGACTTTGGTCAACGTTCCGTCTAGATCAATCGACTCTTTGAAGCAGTGATCCCGCTTGTCCTAAGGGATCCAATTAAAGAGGGAGCAGAACCATTTTACACAGAGAGGAAATGTAAGAGAATATTCAGAGGCTAATTCTTTTGTTAATGCTTACGTGATAATTTAAACATTTTCAACAGACAGTGTAATATAAAGTAGCATAAAAATGTGTTGTGTAATGCTAGTAATAGCCAACTGTAATTGAAAAACATTTACAGATATGTTGAATGATATCTGTACCTGACACAGAATACATATCATCTAATTTAGAAATTTGCCAGGAAAAGGAAGTTCTTTAAACATCAGAAAAAATCGTAACATTCGTTACATGTTCCTAGAATGAAACATTGCTGTCTTTGACCAAAGTGTACATTACATTGTTTAGCCAGTAAAAGAGTACAGTTCAGTTTGCATACAAGGTGTCTAAAACAGGCCCAACATCAGTAATGCATTATTTTATGCTGCTGCTAGAATCAATCATATAGTAAATGTCAGGCTATGCTTCTCATAACCTTTTTAATGTGTGGAATAGTTCAGGGGAGAGGCACTTAAGATTGATAAGCTACTCCTGTTCAATTGACGAAAGAGGAGGGGAGTAGGAGAATCTGATGTTGAGTACTGAAGTTTATGATTTATAGTTTTTGGGTGGCGATTCAGTGCTTGTGTTTACTTGTTTATAATTAGAAGACGGAATTGTTGAAAGGGTATTTGTCTGTCTTATCTTACTCGCATTCCTTTTGCCGATATTTTCCTGCCCCAAAATGACCTTGGCTTCAATAATTTTTTTCCACACAAATGTGAAGAAAATGTGGTAAATATTCAGAGAAATTGCATTACACCATGACAGCTGACATTTTGTTTTCTGGAAGATTCCAGCCTCACCGGGACACTAATACCCGAAGTGTATGAGAAAAGCTTATGAGCTCTGCAAATCTGCGGTGCGTTTCTGATATCATCCTCATATCATCCCCATCATCTGCCCTGTCTGGTCCTGCATGTCTCCTGTTAAGCTATGGCTTTGGATTTTAAAGCAGCATTCCTTTAAAGCAGTACATTACAACACTAACCAATTTTCTGATTATTATTATATAAAAAGGTAGATTATATTACAGATTATGCAGTTGATATGAAAATGACAAGTACTGTCCCTGATCAAAATGCCATACAGTGTAATATAAAAACATTAATTACCTTTGAAAAACAAATAGATCCATCCAATGTAGTGGAATCCCTGTAATGTGTCACAATCACTGTTATTTTGCTGTTTGTATTCATAATTTTATACAACTGACATGCTAAGGCCATCTTCTAGGACATCTGCTTAGAGGCTTTGGAGCAATGTTTACAAAAACAGTGTAAATTAAAAATTGTGCATATTAATAAAGCCCCTTAATTTAATATGTAATGTTACACAAGGCATACATTTTGCTGTTAATATCAAAGGCAAATTGATATGAATAGTACATATCTTATCAGTAATTATATTTAATCATTTATCAAAATATTGGGACATCTACAGGAACTTATACGACATTCCATTCTAAATCCACAGGCATCGATGTGGAGCTGGTCTCCCCTTTGCAGCTATAACAGCTGCCACTCTTCTGGGAAGGCTTTCCACAAGATTTTGGAGTTTGTCAGTGGGACTTTTTTCCTATTCATACAGAACAACTAGAAGTCAAGCACTGATGTTGGACGTGAAGGCCTGGCTCGCAATCTCCGTTCTAGTTCACCCTAACGGTGTTTGATGGGGTTCAGTTAAGGGCTTTGTTCAGTTCTTCTGCACCAAACTCACCCAACCATGTCTTTATGGACCTTGCTTTGTGCATTGAGACAGTTATGCTGGAACAGAAAAGGGCCTTCCCCAAACTGTTCCCACAAAGTTGGAAGCGTGGAAATGGAAGGTTGATGCCATGTTCAGAATCAAGTCTTTGGCCACCAAAAGGCTCCTCTAGACCCATGTCCCATCTCACCCTCTGTGGCCAGCAAGCCAACGCCACCTGGAGCTCCCTTCACCATATGACAAGTGTCACTCCAGACAGTTCACTTCTGTGGTTCCTCAATGGTGGAATGAGCCAAACCACATCTGGTCATCAGACTCCCTCTCCACCTTCTAGAAATGTCTCAGGGCCCATCATGAATTTCTCTACTAACCTAATGCCTCTTTATATTCCCAGAATATTGCACTTCTGGTACTTGAATACTCTTATCAGGTTCTTTGCTTTAGGAGTAGGTTATTAGGAGTAAGTTATTAGGAGTAGGTTATTAGGAGTAGCCTCTGCTCCAGTATTGCTTACACTTGTAACTGGGCATTATCGGAAGCTCAGCCTAGCTGCACTTTTGCCTAGTTTACTCCTTGACAGCGTGTTCCTCCCCTCTCCCCTATGATGCTTTGGACAAAAGAGTCTCCAAAATATGTAAAAATGTAAATATTTATGTATTAACTTGGGCGCATTACTGCTTGGTATGAGGCACCAAGATAGTAAACCGTGTCTGTTTGACATGTTGACACTCCTCATCTGATTTCATGATACTGGACTTTAGTGTTCTTTTATTACATTTGCTGAGCCTGGAAGGGAGGTGGTCTGGCCTAACCAAGCCTCAGCATTGACATCTTCATCAGCTTGTTGACAGTCATATTATAATGACTGACGAACTGCTGGATCAGTCCTGACAGAAGCTGGCAGAGTTTTTACCAGGGGAAGCAACAGGAAACAATCATCTGGATTTTTTTTCTTTTGTTTTACTATGGGCAATGAACAAAGCAGGAGAAGCAGACTAGACTAATGTCTGACTTCCTATTCCTAGATTTGTGCCATTGTACAGACCAAGCATCTGGAAATTACTTTCAGAACTATTGAATGGCAATGACATAAGAATAAAGAAGTGCCATGCTTATTATTGTCCGCATGTATAATCCAAATGAGACTGAAAACTTAAATATAAAGCACTTTCTCAGTGGGTACCATTATGGCCTCATACCTCGAAGGTGTGGGTATAATTCCTTCCTCTGACTCTGCGTGTGTGGAGCTCACATACTTACATGTGTCTTTCTGTGTTTCCATGGGTTTTCACCAAGTACTTTAGTTTCCTCCTATAGTTTTGTGGTTTAGTGTCTGAAGGATTTCTGCACTGTGTGTGCGTGTGTGTGTGTGTGTGCATGTGTATGCGTGTGCGTGTGCGTGCGTGTGTGTGTGTGTGTGCGTGTGTGTGAGAGAGAGAGAGCGCACAAAGCATGATGGGGTAGAATCCCAGGAGGTCATGCCCTGTGCTTCCTGGCATTGGCTCCAGTTTCACTGTATTAAATAAGCAATTATGTATGGATGGGCTATTACCATCCAACTATATTGCCATTAGTCAAGAGTTTTATGGTTTTTAAGCAGAGAGCTGAATTCCTTTGGTTTCATGGCAGCTTGGCAGAGCACCGTGTACAAATTCATAGGAAATGCATGCAATCTGCACTTTCACACTGCCATTACAGAAATTTAGTACGTTGAGAGATAAATATGTATTTACATAAATACTTATTTTTTTCTAATCTGAAATACTACCATTACTTCATATCAACAGTGTTATGTGGTCAAATGGTCATGAAAAGTTTCTGTAATTACCTTACATGAAAAATAAATAAGTACTTTTATAAACCTTTGATATAAAGACAAGATTTGAATAACTAGCTAATCTATCATATTTATCTTGGATGATGATGGCCTTGCTATGGACTGCTAACTGCAGCTTTCCATGAGAACATATTGCTTCCCTGTTATACTATCAGCACCTAGAAGAGATTATTGATGTCTCATTAATGATCCTTTCCACCTGGAAGTCGTCGTTGGTGTCCAAGCTAATTAGTTATTCAACCCATGCTAGTGCTTGCATGCTCATGGAAGATGATCTGTCCTTCGCAGTGGCTGAAGGATTTGAGTCTGTAATTATTATGCTTCCACGCATCTGACTAGCCTCTTGAACCGTCTACAATAAGAACCCCTGGGTATGAATTAAGCTCTTAGTGCCAATGTGATAGCAATCAGGTTTGGTAACAGGGGCAGGAGTCCAAGCATGACAGAGAGGATTACTACATTGTCGAGGAGATGTGGGGCTTGACATAGATATATTCAAGAGCTGCCATAGGGGATAAATTACAGGGGAACGGACTTGGGGCTCTCTAGTTTTAAAATGTGTTAAATACCTGCTCCCTGCATAAGCTACTAGCAACTTATGACTGTTACTTGCACTGTGAAAGATGAGTTTTTTCAGCGGGTAATCAATTATTTCTAATTGTGCATTCACAAGGGAGGAATGAATCAAGTACTTATATTTCCAAAATGGAAATGGGACGCAACACTTCTGTAGATGGAATCAAGGAATTGCATCCAAAAATCACCTATACTGTCATATTTAAGACAAACTGTCTGTGGCCACTAATTTAGTATCAGCTGACAGGTTGGATCAATTTGGTTATAATGTCTTTTGCACCACTAACAGTATCTGTCCTTCACTCCATTAGTCCCAGCAAGCTGATCTTTTCAGCTCTCACTGGCATCTCATCACGTCTTCCTTTGCCGTAACCTTAATACTCTGGCACCTCAGAGGCCCGTTACTCCTGCTGTCAGCCCACACTCTGCATTAATCAGCGAGCAGGGAGGTAATCAGCTGCAGCCAATCTTACACAATTAGGCACTGACAAAACACTATACCTCTCCCACATTACCCCAAGCCATTCCCCACCTAATTAGTTGATTTTTTTAGGCATTCTCATGTTCATCTTGTCTAATTAAAAGCCTGATTTGAGCAGAAACCAGGATATGCAGTGTGCCCCATTGGACTGAGGTTTGTATGCCATCAAACAGGGTCTATGGGAAAAATATCTCAGATCAAGGAAATGTCCACTGAAATGAAAAATGAACAAGACTAAACAGAAAAATAATGGCAAGAAAAAATTGACACCAAGTCTGTACATTCCCAAGTATAGATACAAGTATAGATTTCAACTTAAATTTAGGAATGCTAATGAAAACAAACGGTTTTTCCATTACAAATAAAAACAAAACAAAACATATTTGAGCATCTTCCAAAAAGCATAGAGGGAATAAATGATTGAAAAGTGTGTAACCAGGACAAATAGGTTCTTTTGTCTTCTGCTGTTTACATGAATTTACATGAACACATACATTCAGTTAGTTTGCAGTTACATTTGGCTCCATCTGGTTAGATTATTTGTTGGAATCCTATCGCCAGCACCTGAATGAGATCATGAGGCTCTAAAGGGCTTCGCTTAAGTACCATCCATAAGCTCAAACTCTGCAAAGCTGCCACTCCCTCTGCGTCAATGGGTGGGCCAGCCAGGAAACCACACAGCTCCACTTGGCAAACTCCATTCCCCTTTACAGAAATGAGGAAACATACAATGTGTTTGTACCTTTGAGAAGCGTGGTCAAAATAATTTTAAGGCCGATTGTTCCTTTTGTGACTGAAATTATGAGGAACATTCTTCCACAATATGGTCTGAAAATTGAGATGAGGGAGTTTTTTAAAAGGCCAGGACATATTACTGGGGTTATCAGCACACGTTCTGGGAAATCAATTTGTCCATGCAGTTTGTATTATCTTTTTAACTAAGTAAACAGCAGGCCAGACTGACTGACTATATACAGGCCACAGCAGAGAATTTGTGGCTACACTTTGAAAAAAATCTGCCATAAACAATAATGTAATGGAGTCAACTGAATGTGATTTTTTATCCAAATACATACAGGAAGCAGCGAACATCTAAGAGGAGTGATGGATAGACTGGCGGCCGAGCTCAGCCGACGAACCAAAGAGAAACATCAATCTCCAAATGCAATGATTTGTTTTCGCAGAGACAGGGCAGCTCATGCCACTGATGTGACAGACAGAGTGACCGGCTGTACGCTGAATAACTCTGTCAGTGAACAGACAATCCTTTGATTACCTTCCCAGATACAAGGACTTAGCCACAAGGTTACGTAAAATTAAACACTCCACAGGATGGTTTTTTTCTGATCTTAAGTCTTTGTCGGGAGAGCAATTATTCTTCAGCTGAATAGATATTCTTCCTTCGGGTTACAGCTTCTTTACGTGCCCACACTGTGTTATGCTGGCACTGCACTTTGTAGCTCTTCTGATATTTCCAGCTTCTGATGTTTTACATTTCGGAGCAAATGGAGTCTAGGAGCTCAATGAGGCTTTTTTAGGGCTAAATGGGTAAATAAATAGGCCAGTGATGGAAGAACTTGACAGCATGCTTATTAATGTCCTTTACGGCAGACAGTAGCATAAGCTGAGTAAGAGGCTGATCTGGCCTCATCCAAATGAGATAACATTACAGATTCTTCTGGCACAGATCATTGCATCCTTGATCAGGCGAGCTCCTGCTTCTTAAGGACACTGACCTCCTCGGCAGCCACTGACTGCAGAGCTCCGCACCTCTCCTGCTGATTGCTGACACACTGTGTAACGGTCTCTGTGGAGTACATTAGGGTTTATTTGTGCTGTGTTGCAGGAAAAGGGAAAGGTGCCAGATGCTGAGCACACAGCCATCACACCGGGAGAGGAATAACATTTTACAGGATGTCTTACAGATGCAGATTGACATTTGTTAAGCTTCGGTGACTTGTAAAAGCCTAAATGTTATGATTTATAACTTGTGTATTGATCTTTCTAGGTGGGGAGCGGTTTTCACAGGAAGGTGAGACTGAGTGATGTCTCGTGGATGCTAGGCGTGCTGGGATTTTGCAGTTTTCCAGTCAGAGAGATAAGGCATACTCTGAAAATCACTGTTCTCAACATTGATTCATTCCAGAATTACGCACTCCCCTGAAGAACCCTTTAAAGTTCTGTTTAAGTTATTGTTTCAGTTGCCATTTTGATTCTTACATGGTGCTGTTTTCTTTCGTTATTAATCCTCATATTGTCTGTGCAGGTACTTGAATTGGGGCACAGCTACCTGGGCATTTGTGACCTGTGGAATTATAATGCCCGTGTGCAATGGGGCAGAGATTTTGTATGGCTGTTTAATGTAACTTGTGACAGCTGCTCTCATAGGCTGCTTTTAGAGGCCCTGTGCACATCTCTTCCCTGGAGAAGTGGTTTCGCCACAGCTATGTGGAAATGTGAAAATGTCTTTTCATGTGTACCGCCTGTTTTCAGCAAAATAGGAGTTTCACAATACATACGCAAGTATCCTTGCAGACAGTGGCTTTGTCGTGACAGCAATGCACCTCATAAAAATAACCAGTGGGGTGGATTGGAAAGTGAAGGTTAAAAGTTGGTCATGCAGGCCAGTAGAGGCTAAAATTTCCAGGTACCCAGTTAGGAAGGTGACGGGCATCTTTAGTTTTTGAGGTTCAATTACACTGTTCAGTTATACTTTCAATTTTTTGAAATCTTACGTATTGTTATTTAATGATAAGCATGTTATGGATTAAGCTCAACACTATGCTGCTTAATATACAGAGTGATGATATGAAGAAGAGTTCCACTTAAAGCATTAAAAAGAAATCAATTGCTTATCTGGGAAGCATTTAGGTGTGAGACACGGCAAAAACTGAAGCGTAAACAATTTAAGGAGGAAAAAATAAAAATACAGACAGATATTTCTCTGGAGAACGACCCTTTTGTCCAAGATGCTGTGCTAGAGCACAGACAGTGGTGGGTTTGTTTATTGATTGTACCCATTAGGGGGTCTTATATCTGGCCTTAAAATGAGCTTCACTCATGTGTTCATCTTTAAAAGCTCTTCTGGGGCTGACAATTGCACTCAGCAGGCAGGCTCTAAAGCCGACCGGTGGTATTCTCCATACTGACGCAAGTCCTCTTTTCATCCCTGACATCGACAGAGCACTGCAGAGAAATGGCCAGAGTCAGGGGAGGGCGGTGGGGGGTGGGGTCAGTCTGTAAATGTTTAATAGCTAACGCCTGGCCACGGCACACCTATCTCTCGCCTCGTGCCAGTCCAAAAGCGGCTTACAGGTAAACAGTGGGGAAGTTCATCTCAGAGAACACGGGGATACCTGCCGTGCTGGAGCTGTTGGCTCGTTAATCATGGCTGAGGGGGAGGTCGGGCTGAGAGATGAAGTGTGCAGTGGTACCTCGCAAAGCTGGAGGAAACCCTTTAAGTGATTAAAGAACTGGATCTGTGACCGAGAGGTAGCCTTTTAGTGCCAGAAAGTGTTACGCCCTCTTTGGTCGAAATAATGCTAAACTGCTTATAAAGGAATTATACATAAATAAACGGTATAATCTAAGCTATTAAAAACCAAAGTAATAATTTAACAGCTTGAAAGGAAAGAACAATATTCTTCAATACTGTGTGCCAATTTGTAATCAGATACAGATAAATCCGTGATCGTGCACTGCTCTATGAAATTATGACTGCAACGTACCCGTAACATGGTGGGGGAGAGAACTTAATGTAGTCCACCCTTCTGGTCACCTTGAGCTCGGTGGTTTTTCTGAAAAACGCAAGTTT
Organism: Petrocephalus schoutedeni; assembly: GCA_026780765.1. Taxonomy (NCBI): domain Eukaryota; kingdom Metazoa; phylum Chordata; class Actinopteri; order Osteoglossiformes; family Mormyridae; genus Petrocephalus; species Petrocephalus schoutedeni. Next base: position 13,104,416 of record JAODKL010000040.1, on the reverse strand, counting down.
TCAAGCTGAAATGGAAGACTGATTGAGAATGTGGGGAAAAAAAAAACAATAAATATTCATGCAATTACTATGAAAAAACATATCACGGGAAATTATCGTGATATATCCCAGTGACACTTTGAGACAGAAAGGGGAGAAGGCGCTCTAAGGTGGTGATGAATTATGGATGGTCTGGGGGCAGGAGCTAATTAGGCAGAGCCCCAGCCAAAAGCTAGAAAAACTGCTTCTAAATCTAAGTCTTATTGCTGGGCGCTCAAAAGATGAGCAGCTGGAACAGACATATTACAGTAATTTCTGACTGTGTCTACCAGCAAACAGTATTTAACGTAAAGAGCAACTTCCGAGAATTACATTTTTTGAAGTATTGTGCTATATAATAGCTTTGCCATTATTTCAACACACGCTGACAGTCGGGTACAGGAGGATTAATTCGCCACCCGGCCATAACACGTGTTCCCGAATATTTTAACAGTGCACCAGCTTTTCTGAGACGTGTCTTTAGTCAGACCTTCTCATCAGCAAGAGATGAATGGGGGAAAAAATAAATAGAAACCACGGCAATCCATTTTTTCTTTGACAGACCTTGGCAACAGTATGATCACCCTGGACAGAAAATGGAAAAGCAAGTGATGAAACCCTATTTGGTGCAAAAAGTGGTGGAAAGACGACGATGCGGACAGAGACGTGCAGCGAAGTTCAGGGAGCTCATTCTGTGCTCCCAGATTGCTATGGTATGCTGACAGCTGTAATTATGTGCACTTATTACTCCTAGAGAGAAGGATCTTCTCTCCTCAGCAGAGTTGAAAACAGAGCAAATAACCTCATCAGGTCAACTTAATTGGATTCCAGGCCAAAACACTGCATGGTTTCCACTTAATCACAATTTATTGGAGCATCTCCTAGTCCTGTTTCCTGAGCCTTGGCGATCAGGCACATTTGAGAAGAATCTGCTCCAGCACAGACCATACATCACAATTTCATGACTGTTGGCAAACACACCATTTCCAAGGATTGTAATCTGTCCAGTGGCTCCGCCAATATGTGGCGGCACTTGAGTACAGAAACTCCCACTGAAAAGGGCGGGAGGTGCCGACCGCTGATACTGCTGGGATTTAGCATCTTCTCTGCTCACTCCTGTGTGCTGCTGACCATTACAGCACCAGGGAGAAGAAAGGATGCTCCGCTAGAACAACACTGAGCAGTCCGTGCACTTCTCTGAAACTTTAGTAGTATTCTGAAACTATAGTGATAAAATGGGCCAGGCAAATAATGTCCATTTAGCTATACATAATAGTGAAGTAAATCAAACTGTACTTTCCACAAACATCAATATACACTTTATACACAATATACACAAACAACAATATATACTATATTGCCAAAAGTATTGGGACATCCCTCCAAATCATTGAATTCAGGTGTTCCAATCACTTCCATGGCCACATGTGTATAAAATTAAGCACCTAAGCATACAGACTGCTTCTACAAACATTTGTAAAAGATGGGTAGCTCTCTGGAGCCCAGTGAATTCAAGCGTGGTACCGAGACAGGATGCCTCCTGTGCAATAAGTCCATTCCTGAAACTTCCTCACTATTAAATATTACACGGCCAACTGTTAGTGGTATTACAACAAAGTGGAAGGGAATAACAGCAACTCAGTCACAAAGTGGTCGGCCACGTAAAATCACAGAGTGGGAACAGAGCATGCTGAGGTGCTCAGTGTGCAGAAGTCGCCAACTTTCTGCAGTCAATAGCTACAGACCTAGGAACACAGGAACACCCAGGAACATTCAGAAGTTCTTACGAAAAACATTAGGTTGGAAACAGACTTCCTTAGAGTTCATGAATCTTCTATGTAGGTTAATAAAGCTTATAAAAGACAACACTTGCTGCTTTTTTCTTCATATGCTTTTAGTTAGAAGCATTAAAAGGCGGTTAGGCTGCCTCATATTCGGGACTCTTTTTCGTAAATCCATAACACACACAACACATAACACTATGAAGTAAAATCCTCTAATTCTTGATTATTTAGAACCTTGTTGGACATGACAGTACAAATGTAGGTTTCCTGATCTGCACTGTAATGTAATCAGCACTTAATGTTCAGTCTATAGGTTCGGTATTTGCATTAATTCTTAGCAGCTTAACTAAAACTAAACATCGATCCCCCCCTTTTGATTAAGTTCATTTGATCTACCGAAAGCCGCCAGATGGATGCTGTGTTGCTGGCAGTCTCTGCCTACAACGGGCAGCCCTCTGGGAGGTCTTACCGCGATGGATGGGAGGTGGTAGGAGGAAGGGAAGTAGCAATGGTGGCAGAGTGATAAACACGCCAGGCGTGAATTAGAAGGGCTACCGCCCACACTAAAGGCTGAGGTGCCAGGAGAGGCAGGGGAGGACGGGCGATCATCCCCTCTAGGAAGAGGCTTAAGGAGGCGAGGCCTGTGCCAAGAAGCTCTGCATAAGATTACCGCGGTACACAATGAGGCTCAGAGAGGCAGCCATGCAGGGAGAGCGAAAGAGGAAGCGAGCGGCACAGCTGGAGCAAATGACATATAAGCAGGTTGTGAGGGTAGGCAGGAGGATCTTAGGTTCATCCATTTGTGTTCAGCAAACACTGCTCATTGTATGCCAGGGAAGCATCTTTAAAACAGCCTCCGCAATGAAAGGCTGTTTTTTTTTATTCTTTGTGTGTGTATGTGTGTGTGTGTGCGTGTGTGGGTGTGTGTGTGTGTGCATGTGTGTGCGCGTGTGTGTATGCGTAACAAAGGGCCATAGACTCTTCTGAAGTTTAGCTAAAAACAAATATCTTTGGGAAAAAGTGAGGAGAAACTGACAGTATAGATTGTAAATTATTCTTGTTTGTGTGTGTGTAGGTGTGTGTGTGTGTGTGTGTGTGTGTGTGTGTGTAGGTGGGCATGTATGTATGTATTCATGCGGGGACCAAATGTCCTCACAATAAGATAAAAAGCTCTTATTTTGACCTTGTGAGGGTTGTTTTTGTCCCCACAAGGGGAAACTAGTTTGTTTTTATAAGTATCTGTGACTGCAATCAAAAAACTAAAAATTATGTGTATTTTGTTACACCTATTGTACACTCACCGGCCACTTTATTAGGTAAACTTTGCTAGTACCGGGTTGGACCCCCTTCTGCCTTCAGAACTGCCTTAATCCTTCGTGGCATAGATTCAACAAGGTACT
>JAODKL010000040.1:13037038-13058523 GCA_026780765.1 Petrocephalus schoutedeni | reverse complement strand
ACCCCACAACGGCACGGGGAGAACATGCAAACTCCACACACATGGAACTGGGCCGGATTCGAACCCTGGTCCCACAGGTGTGAGGCGACAGTGCTACCGACTGCACCACCGTGCCGCCCAGCCGGTGAGTGTGTGTATGTATATATATATATATATACACACACACACACATACATACACACACACACATATACATATACACACACACACACACACACACACAACGGTATATAATATAATTATATGTATTATATTATAATTATATAATGCAGTGTTATTACATAAGGCACTGTAACAGAGCTGCCTACCCATACTCAGCTCCCTGGGTCTCTGGGGATTCAAGTTTGCTGACTTCTACACACAAATGCAGAGAAACCCATATGTATAAGTGCTTGCCGGACTTTAAGGAGCTGACACTCCATTTATGAACATAAGTACTGTATCTGACATAGATTCACACTAACTATAATTTTGGTGATATCCCACTTATCCATTCCTGTGATGGATGAGCTTTCCTCTTGGACGATGCCTTCATGACATCTTCTTACAATTATTTCTCTTGATTAATGAGAATGTGTTGTGAGGAAAAAAGCATCCAAGGTTCCAGTGAAAGGGAAACACTGACTGGGTTGCAGTGTATTCAGTATGAGTTACTACAGACACATTTTGGAATGACATACTTTATAAAGTTATTCTGTTATGCTGTTATGTCTTAAGTTTCTTATCATTTAATTGTATTTCATTTCAATAGAATTTGACGTTTTACAGGAATCTATATAAAGGCTCCTTTTTTTTTTAAAAAGTCCAGACAACTTTGCCTAGAAATCAAACTTTATATTATCATAAAATATTCGGTAATATTTAAAATACTGTGTACATTTTTCTTAATCTTTAGCAAATACCTGCCACACCTGAACATTTGTCATTCTTTGAGGATCTTCATAATCTGGTAGATCTAAGATACATGATTTCAAGATCTTCAACAGTAGAGGAAGCAGCACAAATCTGAAAGCCTAAGCAAAATATGAATGTAAATATTTTCATGATGGTATAATAGCAATTTAGTTTTCCATCTTAACTCTGGATGTGTGATTTCTCTTTAGAGATCTCTGAATGTAACCTTTTCTAGGTGAGCATAGCCTTGAGGATTTAATGGATAATTACCCGGGAAATGTACTTTGACAGTGTCCTTTCCAGCTCTCGTTTTTTTTTGGCCAGTGAAACTAATTGCCTTTAAGGTTTGTTTTTGCAGCCAGCTCTCCCAGCGGGAATACTTTCAGATGGGAGTCTGTGCAGGTCTCTCAGTTTTCTCAGAATTATATGATTGTTCATTATGCAACAGGAAAAACTAAAGCCTGAACTTTAACTTTTGACCAAAACTGGATCGGACCTGCTGGTTAGATAACAGGCCACCAAGTGCCAAACGAAAAAACAAAAAATGGATGACATTAAGATAAAGGTTAATTGATGTAAATAGCTTGTTACACAGAACAAGCTATCTGGACATAATGAAAAGAGATAATAAGGGCTTTGGTCCAGCACAGAATGAGGGCTGAGCTTTTTCCCCACAGACTCTCATAAGCTTATAAGTTTTTGATACACTCCCATTTCACCTAAAGGGTACACAGTCAATTCCAAACCTTTATGCCGAATTTGCATATAAATCATCCAAGAATAAAGACAAATGGGAAGGAGGGGGACATTCTGAACTATACTATCCCAAACAATTGCTGTGTGTTGTGGTCCCTGAAACAGCAGGATGGGCTGTTTGGGCAGGTGATGCACAAGGGGCTAAGGAACGGGGAGATGCCAGACACCGCATCTGAGCTTGATACAGGCCAAGATCTAGCAGGTAGACAGGTTAATGCACTCAGACAGAATAAACATGACCAGCACTTAAACGAAACCCTACAACAGGGATAAGTGACGCGTGGGACGGAATACAAAGATGCCACAAAGAATACGCCTATAGAATAACAAAGAAAGCTTGTGCATAGGAAGCTGCTGAGTATTTAGCCTCTGAATCTGGTTATTTGAAGTACGAGGTCATGGGAGCCATCCTCTCCCTCTATGTGGGGGGGCAAGACAATCGCTTCCACAGTGAATCCGTCATAAAAATAAACAAAAATCATACTCTGCATCAGAAGAAAAAAAACTCTTCCATAAGCATGTTTTATTTATTACTGTAACTTCAATAAAATGCATGTTTCAACTACAGCCAGGTTTAAATAAAAATTCTCTGTATTTACAAACAATAGCATTTTCTTACAATTACAGAAGCTGAATTCTTTGCCTAAAGTAAGCCATTCTGTCACACCTTAGGATATTTTGTATAATAATTAGAATATTTTGTAGATCAGTCTTACTCTTCTCAGTTAATAGGTGATGCTCCCTGTGTTTCCGCCATGAGAGACCACGGAGGGCCACCCCACGTCACTAAGTGCACGCCAAGTCGTTCTTTGGCGATATCTCCTGCTCAGCTGCTCATTCCCATTGTTGCTTACAGCACTTCAGGCCATTAGGGCATAGACACTTAATCAGACACCTGGACGACCATCACAGCCACTCACATATCGCAAATACAATTATCACACAGGGCACGGAGTCAAAGTTCAGATGAAGCTTTTCCTTCTATCGTGACTTGTGGTGATTGAAACATATCACCTCTTATAGGATAGCAGGACTCTCCGTTCCGTACAGAATAAAAAACGATAATCTTAGAAAGGATGGGAGCGCTGTAAATGCCATCACATGTTCTTTGTTTGGGAGTGCTGTTCATTAGCCTGTGCGTTCCATACAGAGCTATATCACAAAGGGCTGCTTCAAAGGTCAGAGGGAATTTGTTTTGAATACAGCTAAAAAAAAACACAGCTTCCAGAAACACCAAAGAACTAGCTTGAGACCACTTCAGAATTCTATGAACTTGAGGACATAGTAATAATGTGGTCAAAGTAATAATTTAACAGAGTGAATCACCTGTGACCCCTAGAGTTCATCTGAGGGTGAAGAAAGTGTGAGGAAACGGCAGAGCTGAGCTCTCCGTGAAACACTGAAATGCGACTTTCTAAAATATTTGTGGAATGAAATTGTGGAATTATTTCTTGCTTTCCCCCCACAAAATTTTATTTTATTTATTATACTGTACCAGTAGGATTTCAGAGTTTCCGAGGCTCCTTGTTGTTGTTCTCACTAGAAGTAGGTATGGAACATGATGATAATGTGTACATGGACATGTGTTTCTCAGGTCCCAGAAGGAGACTATGTACACTGCAGCACATTCAGGTACACTAGACTTCAGTTTTTAACTGCAACTTCACTTTAAATTAGGTAGGGTTAGATGTAGACCTTCCTATTATGAAGCTACTAACAATGTACATATGGTACTGACCCAGGGATGCTTTGAGAACTCAATGGGGACCCCTAGCAACATAAATATTGTATGGAATCAGAATAAAACCTGCCTCAACAACACAATGGCAAAGGCTCAGAGAGAACGTTCAAAAGACTTCAGTGACTTTGAGATGAACCTCTTGATGCAAATTGTGTCAAACCCCCCAGTCACTGAACACAAGTGGCATAATTCAGCATGAGCAAACCAGGAAAAATAAAACACGTGGACTGACATTCGTATTGAAATTCAGCTCAAGTAAAAAAGTAACCAGCAGGACACCAACTTCAGGTAAGAATATATATTGTTGACCCACTTTTACAACTCAGATTAAACTCTTTATTTAGGTATAACCACACACTGGGCACAAATAAACTATCTACCAAATTACCAATATGGATTCTACATGGCTTTGTCTTTCAAAGGTTCTACGTGGAAATGTAAAAGCAAACGTTTAAAAGACAAACCCGGTTTAAAACTGGATTAATCTAATTTGCCTTGTCCAGGTTTACTTTAACCCCTTTTGTGAAACTGCCCCATATCATAATACTGAGCAAGCGCAGGGAGAATGGGCGTTCAGCTATCGGCACGGCTATCTAATACTGGTTTTCCGCCTTGTCCCTTGTGTCCAGAGATTCTCTGGATTATCTGAATATTTTAATAATATTGTTACGTAGATGGTGATATTTACAAATTATTGTTTTATATTGAGGAGCATTATTCTTGCAGTCTTTCGCAGAGTGGTGACCCTCTCCCCATCTTCCCTGCAGAGACTCTGCCTCTCTGTGAGGCTCTTTTATACCATTTATAGCATCTTACTCACCTGTTGTCAATTAAGCTAATTAGGTGTCAGATATTCAACCAGGCGTTTTGTATTAGCATTACACAGCTTTTCCAGTCTTTGTTGTCCCTGTCTCAACTTTTTTTAAATATATTGCTGATTGGCATCAAATTCAAAGTGAGCATGTATTTGTCATAAAACAAAATAAATGTTCTTACTTTCAACATCTAATATGTTGTCTTTGTTCTATTTTCAATTAAGGGTTCATATGATTTGCACATCATTGCATTTTGTTTTTATTTACATTACATACAGCATCCCAACTTTTTGTGTTTGCTGGGGTTGTATATATCTGGCAGATATGGATATAAATATAGGAACACAAGCATGGACAGAACCAGCCGGCTTTCTTGCTGACTATGGGTTCCTAAAGTTCCTCGCCGTTGGACTGTTTTCATTGTAGTCTTTACAACTGAGGTTTTCGGTGCTGTTCTGAATATTATTAATATTAATTTCAGAAAAAAAATCAAGGCAACACAAAAAGCAGGATAATTTCAGGATATGAAAGAATTTAGTGAAATAAACAATCTCAGGCTAAAGACTGAACCTTATTAAACTCAAATAAACTAGCTTAACTGCAAAAAACAATGACATTCACACTTGCCCCAATGCAAAAATAAAAATAATTATGATTTTGGGTAAGTGTCTATCTGTGACTGCAAAAGATACCACTGTAACCACTTTTTTCTCATTTATGTGATTGTCTTGAAGAGAAATTCTATTTTCAGAGAATGTAAGCTATAATTAAATTTCCATTGATGCACAGTCAGTAGTTGATATGCAAGAGGAATACATAATTTTAGTACTGAAATGAAGAAGTGTTTCGGGGGCACAGCAGCTTGTGGTGTAATATGACATAGTGTTGTTTGACTGGCTATAATGACCTCAGTAAGTGCATTATAAACATGAGATAAACAGAACAGAATTTTTCCATCTAGCCTTCAAGTATGTTTGGTCTTCTTTTTAGAAAAGTTTAAAGAAAATTACTGTCCTGGGTTTGTTGAGTTTACATAAAACTCATTCTTGTTGTGACGCGTTTGAACAATGTATTCAAAGCCATCACAACACCACAAAGTGTTGAGGAATGGGTGCAACTTGTTGACCAAATTGCAGCATTTCATGCGATAATATATGAAATTTCTCATGTTTTCACATGGAATGCCCTGTTGTCAGGATTGTGTCAGATATCCTCTCAAATCCAGTCCCAAACCCACAGGGGGGGAAGTAAATTATCTGTTTTTTACCCCAATACAATAAGGATCCTCTGTGTTCCCACAGGGCACATGATGTGCGCCACTCTTTACAATAAACACTTTATTTCATCCTTTGATAACAACAGTCACACAGGACATAGATCTTCCCAGCTCAGCAGGTAAAATGCCATAATCAGGCAGGCCCCCACACAGGAGGCATGTACTACCACTCCACTTCACTACGCCTTTACACAATTTGAATGAACATCCCAGTTAAATTAGGCTCCGGATCCCCCGCAACCCTGGCGAGGACAAGCAGTTTCAGAAAATGGATGGATGGATGGATCCTACTTAAATATTAAAGTAATATCCACACTGTAAACCCCAACAAGTTAAGGGTACTCAGAAAACTGAGGAAACAGATTACCTCAAAGTAATTAAGTTAGCAAACTTAATAGCTTAAAGTGCTGTTAAAATGCTTAAAATACCCCTGTGGCAAAACATTGTCTATTTAAACTGCGGAGGTGAATTTTCAACAGCTTTAACCGTGTCCCTGTTCAAATATAACATGAGCTGAGTCAGCTTGATAGCAAGAAGTAAGTTTCAATAAAGCTCATCTTTAACTAAATAGGTTTGGTGCTAACTGAGAAATACAAAACTACACGAGGGAAACTTACTTACTTACTTACTTAGTATGACCAGCATCGCTGTGGTGAAAAAGGACCAAAAATGACTACAGCTGAATCCAACTCTAAAAGCCTCAGATGGTTTTATGCGCCCGAAAACCGAAACGCTAAATATGACATGGAAATACGTCATGGCATAGCATCGCACGTGTCATATGACTCAAAATTTTGGAATCTACAATAGTTCACAATACTTAAAGATTTTATGTCATATAAACTTTTTCAAGGCTTTTTATTAGTTTTTACTCAGTTGTACTGAGTGCACTACAGTATTGGGGTTTACAGTGCATTAAAGTAATACCAGTACAGTGCACAGTGAGCTACATGGAGTTTTACTACCTACCCCAGTACAACTACACTGGTGTGACCCCAGCTACACAGGAAGGAAAAAGGGAAAAGGCAGGCACATAGAGCTGCTGTGTACCTCTTTCTCCTATACTACTTACACTTACACTACTAGTGGGCATTCAGTGGAAGCTCAGCCTAGCCGCATTCCCTAGTCGACAAATCGACAGCAAGTATGTTTGTAATGTGCCATTAGCCTCAGTTTTACATCGCTTTGGACAATTAGCTAAATATTACATAATGTTAAAAAAGAAGTAAATAGTTTTGATTAAACTCATCTAAGCCCCAACCATGCATTAGTGCCACACACCACACACGTAAACAAATAACAAAGAACAACGTTGGAAGTGAGGAATGAAAAAATAAAATGATTAAACAAGGGAAAAGCCGAAGTGTAAAGTATTTCTGCAATTGCAAACTTCTTAATTTCGTCGATTCCAGATACGACAACCAGCCCAACACTTCCACTGTGTCAAAATCAACTCTCCTGAATACTGAGATTTAATTACTGTCCAAGCCAAATGTTTAGTCCTTCTGCTGGCAGTTACAGTAGCAGTTCTGGTACATTTCCGGACTCTGAGCCCACTCACATGCTCCTGCTATGGTACTCGCCTCCCAATGCAAATCCAGCATAGAACTGATCATAACACGCAGGAAATGTTAATGTTCCTTCACTTTCCAAGTAGAGAGTGTTAAACTCCCTATAGTCTCACTCATGTACACTGCAACCCTCGGTTCAATGCAGCCACCCAGTATCTTCTCTCCTAGTCCAGGCCAGCTCACCACTTCCTTCCCCACGCAGTGTGTACTTACAATGCAAAGGCTACAAGGTGACCACAAGAATAGCCTTGTAACCGTCCACTGAGTGCCAAAGACAGACGGATGCATTGGAAAGGCACGGCTCCACTGTCAGCAGAGCAGAGAGACACAAATTCACGGGCACTTTCTTAGATGGGCCAAATGCAGCAGTGCTGATCCAATTCTGCCATAACAGAATCCATCATCACATCCTCCACTTCCATCAGGTACGACTTTGCATCTTCAGACGCCACGCGAAAGCTGCAGAAGATGGTGTGAGGTGCGGCGAAAATTGTCAGATGTCGGCCCTCCACCGTCAAAGACCTCTACTTGTCCAGGATGAAGAAGAGAAAAATCATGGTGGATCACTCACACCTTAGTCACTCTCTTTTCCTGCATTTCCCAGCTAAAAGTGAGAGCCCTAAAGACTCAGACCAACTGCCACCAACTCAGCCTTTTTCCTCAGACCATCCTCTTTCTAAACAAGGACCCCTTTGACTTCCCCCTGTTATTACATGCATTGTACCACGCAGGACTACTCTCCGTCCCATAGCATGCAATAACCCTACCGAGTGAGAACCCTTCCCCTCATTTGCAGCTTTATTTTGAAAAGTCCGTTTCTGTCTTTGCGTCTTTTATCTTTTGTATCTTGTATTTTATACTTGGCCAATAACATTGTTATTTTTTAAAATGTGGATAAAATGCAGCTTATAAACATAAGGTAAACATGTAAACAAAAAACACCACTGCAATAGGCCTTTTTTGATAACCTTTGTTTTTATATTATTATTATTGTTGTTGTTGTTATGGTTGTTATAAGCATCTTTCTGTTTCTTTTTAATAAATTATATTGAAGGAGGAGTTGTACCTTTATGAAGAAAAATGAAGTATCATGTTTTTATTTGCAATATACTTTTATTTCATTTAATGCACAATGATGAATTTCATCCATCTTATTTTCTCTGTGTTTCTCTCTCTAAGTCCTCCCACTGTCTCAGTCCATTGCTGTAAATGAACAAAAAAGTTAATTGCTAATTACAAGGTTCATGCTGGGTCTTCTGGCACCTTCCTCACTGGACTTCACTACTACAGCGCGTGTGCTTAGAACATGCAGAAGCCCTGACTTTGGTGCCAGTATGCTAGGCAGGGAAATGTCATAGTGAGGCGAATCACCAGGAACATATGCGGGAAGCTGACCTGGGATGGAGATGATGCCATAGGCAGCCACGGGTGAACAGCTTTGCGAGAAACAGAGTCAAATTGGGAGTGGGGGCAGGGGAATCGTTTCGGCTGGCGTGTAAACGACGCGGGACAAGAAAACCTGCACCGCAGGTCCAAAGCGCTTTGAGTGGGAAAGTGTCCATTACCGTGGGGATGTTATATTAGATTTAGGCATTAGATATTCAGTTAAGGTGATGTTTCTGTAGATCAGCGACTAATGCTTTATAACCCCATTAGATATCACGCTTTTGTTTACTGTTTCATCCCCCCCCCCCCACCTTTAATACAACATCCCATAACAGTATTTAGTCCTACCATCTAGCTGTGAGTTGTCCTTGAAGTTTTATTATCAAAAATTATCAAAAATAGCAAAAATTATTTATTACTGCTATTATTGATTGATGTGCTTTTCACCCCAGTTACTGTAGTCTGTATTATCTGTAGCGTAACGGTCCGTTAGCTGAAGCACTTGCCATTCACAAGATATTGGTTCCGTTTGTATGACGAAGATAAAATGGAAACAGCTTTCTTAATTTTTCTTGGTTCATATTCAGAAGCGTGTTAACATTATTACTTAATTGGCTGTAACTAATGATTGCTTAAATGTTTCAATTAAGTACCTAAGATAGCGAAAAATATTAATTAGGTTATATACTAATTACTTTTGTTTTGTTTTTAGGTAACAAATGAGCCAAATAAAATGTAAATGCAGCTAAGGTCTATGGATGCTAGTCTTTGGTATATGTGACATATGGGTCAATGTTTCTTAAATGCTCAATCCAGTCACATGTTTTCAGAATTTGCGGCTCGTTTTCTGAATGTGTACATGTTTTATGAATTTGCAGCATGTTGACAATTATGCGGTCTTGTAAAAACAGCAATTATGATGGCCTGCAGTGTAAATAGTCTCTGATGTCCCATTCTGACAAGTCGGAATAAAAATATATAATTAGCATTGATGCTAGAAGCGACACATACAAGGTTTGACCTGTATAAACCTTTGGTGGCCCCCATAATCAGCCCATTTGTCATGCGTGCCAATACATTTATGGTTTATGAAATACTGGTTATTGCCACTTCAAAAGGAGACAGAAATAAAGTGTCCTTGAACCCCGGCCTGGCACAGTGCCACCGCTGGCACCTGCAGCTGCAGAACTGGGCACTGCAGTGAAATATATCAGGCGGCACATCCAGGTACAAAGAGACTTTGCCACACATTAATATAAATTTACATTGCTCCAAAATAAAATGCTCAGACTGCCTAGCCCTGTCTGCATGCTGTATATATTCAGTTGCAGCCACATGATTGGTTCTTAAGAGGAGTACCTAAACTGACCAATGAATGTGTATACAGTACATACATATATATATATATATAGTGTATTTACACTGACCGGCCACTTTATTAGGCACACCTGTCCAACTACTCGTTGACGCAAATTACTGATCAGCTAATCACATGGTGGCAACTCAATGCATTTAGGCAACCCGGTACTAGCAAGGTTTGCCTAATAAAGTGGCAGGTGATTGTGTGTGTATATATATATTGGTTGGTTGGTTGCATATTAGCAGTGGATTGGAAATGGCTAAACTAACACACTTTGACAAGCATAATAGTTTCGCGCCAATATGAAGATCATTTAAACATCACTTTCTTCATCGGTTTTGCCCGCTCTGCTTCCTGTCCAAATAACCCCTTTCCAGAACGCAGTTCTGCCTCCTGCAATGTTAACCTTTTTCTCTTAATGTCCCAAAATTATTAAAAGATTCAATGTTCATTTTCATTAGGAGCTCTGACCAAACATTCATTTCTCGAGTGGATGGGATATTCCTATATGACACCTTGACGTCTGTCCCATGTTTTTGTATTTTGAAATATTTTACTTACCTTACTGTTGCCAAAACTTCATTTACTCGCTAGACTCTGCTACAGGTAAAATGTGTCTAAGAAGTAGTGCAAGAGTAACCTATTTTACTGGGACGTTATGAAGCAAAATATATTTTGATGCATAGGTTTCATTTACGTAGGCCTACTATTTAACCACTTTTTATAGATAGAATTAAAATTGTAGCCAAGTGAGAAATAAAGGAAACCGGATATAACAGAGTAAATTCCCAGTAATAAAACAGGAATTACTGGCATAGCTTAAGATCCTGCCGGAATTCAGTCATTATGTCTTAAATCCACATGAAAGTTCTGAATCTCATAATAAAATAAATAAATAATAATTCTGTGTTACCCGTTGGCTGGTTTTCAGAACTTGCATGGAAGCTAAGAGGAATGAGCTAAGCGCCAAAAGTTGAGAAATAACAACATGATTTAGGCTAACAAACGATATTGAAAATATTTAGACCAATATCGATCTTTAAAATATACTTATATTAAAAGAGTCATCAGCTCTGATCTTTGCACGACAGCATATGCCACTTTATATTTGGAACAGCTGTAGTATCTTTGGCGACTTTTATCTCGTATAAAATGAAAAACCAAGGATGACCTTACAAAAATAAAAATGTTGTACACTGTAGGATTGGGACCTGGGGCCTGGGTAGCTGAGAGTGGTGCAGTGCTATCACAGCTGAGAAACATTACATTTCTGGACCTGCTCTTCCCTATGGTAGATGCAGCTTTGTCCATTCCAAGTAATCATAATTGAAATCTTTTGATTCCGAGCAAGCTTAGTCTCCTGGGCAGCGATGGCTAAAGCACTGATCATGGAACTGTACCGTCCTGCTGCGTATGTTTACAGGATAATATTTGGAGGTCTGACTCACCTTGATAATCAACCCCCTCATCCCCACGGTCTAAAGGTATAGGCAAAATGTAGAGATGATTAGTACATTTTCAGCTGAACACACACGTGTATGTATTTATACAGAGTATATGTAGGGGTGGCCTGGTGCTGCAGTGGTTAGCACTGCTGCCTCTATCGTCCTCTGTGCCGTCTGTTTTTGCGGACAGAGATAGCAAAAGTAGCCTTCTTACTCTTTGTTATCTCCCTGCCCTCTCCCGGCACAGACGTTAAGCTTTGCTGTGGTGGACGATGCCACTCAATGTTAACAATGTTAGCATACTTTACAGGTAGCTTTGGGGCTAATTGCGAGGAGACCTTGGTTAATGTTTGCCTGTAGGGAGGTGATCGGTGGCAGCTTTTGGGTTGTGCATTTCTGGAGGGTCATCGCGTCACATTACATCAACTGTATGTACAGTACGTATATCTGTATTTGTGTGTTTATTTATTTATTGAAAGCTGGTGATTTCAATATGCAATACAGGTGAGTTGATTTTGACATAGTAGAAGTGTTGGGCTAGTTGCTGGATCTGGAAACCATAACATTAAAAACTTGGTATGGCAGAAATACTCTATTATTGTGCAACAGTAAACATAGTGGTGGTACTGTAGGTTTATGACAGGCCTGGGTCTGCAAAGGATTTTAGATAGAATACATAATATTCTGCATCTTATGATGTTTACATGGGAGGATCCATGTCTGCTTACTGCATATGCTTCTATTAAATCTGTCTTACAAACAACGTGGTCGACACCACTTTGTAAGGAATTTATTACTGCATAATAGTTACACTAGCGATAAAGAAAATCCCTCAAATGCAGCATTATCAGGAGGTTTCTGCAGAGCCTTAAATGGTGTTAATCATAGCCAGGGTAGCTTTCAAAGGCACAGATGCTGCTTGTAGGCTTCATGTATACCCACAATCGTCTAAACACAAAACACAGATTCAGTTTGGGTACATATAGCAACCAGAATGAGTCAGATACTGGGAATGTTGACTGCTGACATTCATACATTATGCTGAGACTCTGGAGTGTGGGCTGTTCTGGGTGTCAGTCCTGGTAAAATTTCAATGACCAATCATTACTTTAAAATTCAAAGTAGCTAACCAATACCTAGAAACACTCACTGGAAATGATTCATTTCCTCATTCTCAGTGTTGTCATTTTATTTTTGGAATCAGAGAGTTCATTATATAAATGTGAGTCAGATATAATTAAACCGACAACTGTGTATTTTTGATAAAAATATAAAAATAACATTATCCTAGATTATGCAGAGCCTTCAGTGATTTTTCTTCCTACATTGCATTAGACTGTCAGAAGCTTGACAAAGCCAAACAATTTTTTTAGCAACTTTTGTGTACTACAGAAAACCGCTAAACTTTGGTTTTAATTCATTGACTCAATGGCTATTAAAGGGTTAAACATTTTGTGACGGCATTTTCATCTTTGTCATAGAGTCTGCCTACATTGGAGGCTGCATCTCCCCTATGTGAGTCCAAGTTTTCAATTTTACAATTCTGACGTGAGTCACTAATTGTGAAAGCATGCTGTGAGGCAAAATGCATATTTCCTTTCCGCTAAAATGCTAGGCATAGAAATGCATTTTGAAAAGCAGAAATGCCCCTGTAGTTCCTCGGTACACTTTTGGAGACAAAGCGAGTGGGAGAGAAAGATAAAGGCATAAGAAGTTAATTAGCTACCCTCGGAAAACGTCGGTCTAAAGATGTAGCCACTGAATAAGTATAATGGATTCTTGACAGGAAATTAGTTTAGAACTCCGCAAGATTCATGAAGATCAAGAAAAAAATGACAGTGTTTGATATGGTGTCACCAAGCAACCATGCAATTGGCCCCGCCTTATTTTTACCCACACAAAGGTAACTAATTTCAAATCAAATAGAGTAATGTTAATGTTACATTTTTTTAAATGCATTTTTAAATTTATTTAAATAAAGCCCCCATTTGTCATTCAAAGCTCTACACTATCTAATATTTTCTAAAAGTTTTTGTGGGTAATTGTAAAATGAAATGAATAAGGTGAGTTGAAAATCTCATATTTTATCCACATCTATTCAAATTTTTAAACATGCAAGACCAAAATAAGTAATATTTTTCTGATCTTTTGGGCAATATACAGAAATCCCCCAATAATATGCTTTGCATAATTTAAGAGATATAAATCATTTCATCCTATCATTCTTTTCATGTACTTACCCAGCAGTTTGTTTTGGTGTGCCTGGAGCCAACCCCCAGCCAGCACAGGGGAGAGCAGGGAAAGACCCTGGACCGGATACTAGCTGATCGCTGAGAATTCTTATTAGAGTTCTGATTTTCCATGCATTTTCTGTTCCGTATATGGGTGTCTAAATATTCATAATGAAAAAGCTCAGTGATTCTAATCCAGATTATTACATTGTTTTGTTAATTTACATTAACTACACAAATACATGCACGTACGCACGTGCACACACACACACACACGCACACAAATGTTTGTGAGGCACTGTACTGTATGTTCATTGTACCTCTCTGAGGTGTTTATGAGGTGGGCTGTGTTTACTGCTCTTTCCGAGCTTCCTCCATCCCTGTTTCTGTATCCCAACCCAGATTTTGCATTCCATTTAGAAACCCTGTCTTACCTGCCTATTTTCTGAACAGTTTTTGTTATCAGTTCTGTGTTTGGATTTTGGCACAAACTCTGTTGACCTGCCTGGTTTTAATACCTGCTTCCTGGATATTGGACAATCATTGCGGATAGTATCTTGCTCTACACTTCG
The DNA here is from genome assembly GCA_026780765.1 of Petrocephalus schoutedeni. Classification (NCBI taxonomy): domain Eukaryota; kingdom Metazoa; phylum Chordata; class Actinopteri; order Osteoglossiformes; family Mormyridae; genus Petrocephalus; species Petrocephalus schoutedeni. The sequence continues at coordinate 13,044,476 of JAODKL010000040.1, read as the reverse complement.
AACCAGTATCCTCACCACTACATAATCACACTGTATATAAATCCAAATGACAATGAAGACAAAAATTGTATTTTAATTTGCTTTTAGACCAGTTGATTTAAGTTTGAAAACATGTTTATGTATTACAGATGATAAAATCTACAATATTTTATTGTTGTACTGCTATTACAGCATTATGACCTTCTTATAGAACATGATGTTGTCCTTTCAAAATATTTTTATATTATAATATTTTTTCTTTATGTTTCTAAATGAGTGAGCAGAGGCTCAATATTCACAATTGTCTGTATTTTTATATTTCGATTTTATTACACAATTATTTTGCAGGTAAACAAAGGCAAAGCATACTAAAAAAAACTGCAGTTAAGTTGGAGTTCTTTAATTAGAAGAGCAGAGTAGGACATATTTAATTGACATCTAATTGACAAGAAAAGATTCTGAAGCCACAAGTTTTCTAACCAGCAGGTCACGTGTCATTTCCCACTTTTCCGATCCTCCTGTGTGCTACGCCCCCTCATTAACCTCGTGTGGAATCCCCGTGTTTACTTGCTGTTTCCTGTTTAAGTCCCGTTAGTGTTGTGTACACATGTGCCCTGTTGGTTCTGTCTAGTCCTGTCATTGAAGTTGCGTGTTGCCCTGCACTGTTGTGCACAATAAAGCCCCCGAATGGGACTATACAGCAGTTCTGCTTTGACCTCTTTCCTCGCCCGTTTCATGACGTGACAACATGATTCTCCTTGCAGAGACATCCAGATAGGATATAGTTTTAGTACCTTTCATTAATTGGTGGTGAATGTCTGATTGTATGTACATCAAATTACAGTTTTTATCTCTGTCCGGTTCTTCAGGATTTGAATAGTTCATTTTGGTTCAAATCAACCTCTGTTTCTTTTTCTTTTGCTTAAAATACTGTAAAACGGGATAGTATAAAAATATTACGCAAAGACTTCCTGCAATTGAGGACATCTTTTAGGAAGTATCCTACAATCTAAAGGCAAGGCTGATCAGCAAAAGGTTTGCCATAAAGCACTTATCCATCTTTCAGGCATCCTCTCCCTCCCAATCTCCAGACTTGAGGCGACTTGAGGAACAGGCAGTGATTGTAATTTCAATCGATCTCACTGACCTTACCCTGGAAGTCAGCTATCTGGCAGTTTTATCCATTTGAACAGGATACATTACAACATAGCACACAAACAATATGTTTTCAGGAAATCTCCCTGCCTAATTTGGGGTACACAGCAGCTAGACTTACTTTTGGGAGGAAATGGGAACCTGGTCTTCAGTAATTGCATTCTTTTATTCTGTTGTTGACATTTTAATGAACCTGTGAGACACATCAATTGAAGTAGAAGAAATAAGAACTTTGCAAAGCTCGCGTTAATGAGGGGAGGACTCTAAATCCTTTACTTTTGGGTTCCTCTCTATCCTTCATCCTCCCTGCTTTTGTAAATCTATTTCAATAAGTATATTGAATAACCACCTGAAAAAAACATGGAAGAGTATTATGTTTTTAAAATATTTAATATTGTATGGTCTGTATATATGAATAAATGTTGATCTTTGTATATATATATATATATATATATATATATCCAAAGTCATGGGGGGGCTAGAGATTATCCTACAAAGCATAGGTTGGAAAATATCTCAGACAGCATGCCACCTAACTGCATGTCTCTGAACTGTGTCAAGAATCAGGAATAGCCAGGGGGATCCCATTCACCACAGGGAGAGCAGCCAACCCCCCCCCCACCCACTAAGCAGGATTTGAACCCACAGCTCTAGAGGTGGGACCTAACACAGCCTTCCACAGAGGCACCATGCCCCTCTGATAGACAGGTTACAAGGAATATGATTTTGGTGGGAACAATCAGCTTTGTGTATTTATGATGCCTTGTGAATTTAAAAATATTTTGTTGGTTTATCATGGGTTAACATGATTTAATTGTTTAATCTAGTGATCAGTCACTCATTTCAGACCAAGAGCCACTTTAATTAAAACATTTTGTGGCATGCTTTTTCTAGAATGAAAATTCTATACCAAGATGATGATCTAAAAACTGTGATCTGTGTTTTTGTTCATAATTAGTGATTAGTGATCTCCTTATCTGATTTCCCATCTTACATGTGAAAGAGTACTCAGTTATCACCAAGTGTTCAATGACACTACAGTTGTTTGGAGCAGGGGATTAGGAAATATGTTTCAGTTCAGTGAAATGAAATTGGGTAGGCATGTTGAATAAGCAATGCAAAATATTATTTGTTGCTTCTGTTGCAGATCACAAACATCCATTTATTTTGCTTTGGTGCAAATAATCATGAGCACCACCGGATGTCCATTGTTCCTTCACGTGTCCTAACGAATGGACAGCCATTTCCTAAGAAGGCACAAGATCTCTGTCTCAAACTAAAATCAGTACAAATGTAGCTGATCTGAACATCAGCGTTTCAGTGAATTTCTATATTCGGTGCCAACTCATTTTACGGCAATTAGGCAATATTAACAAAAGAACTGCAAACAATGACATTTTTTTAAAATAAAACAAAGCTATTGTGAAGTTTCAATGTATTGTCTGCCCATTTTATTGTTCACTTCTAAGGGTGACAATGTTTAACCATCCGACAGAAGCTACTCATTTGAATTTATCAGACAATATTTGATAGCTTCTGTTATTAATCATATTATTATAAGAAGAGGAATCAATGAAAGTAAACAACTCTCAGGAAATACTTTAGGCTGTCACAAAGATTAGCATTATGCCACATTCCATAACAAGCATTTACAGTCAAAGGGAAGAAGGAAGTACTTTGAGCTCTCAGAAATACATTGCTAACAGATTATTTTTGTGGCGATTATGAAAAACACTGCATTGCCATTTAAGGTGACTTAATCTGGACAGTAGTAATAACCCTAATAAACACAGAGGGCAGCCAAATACCCTTTTTTTCTGTGTGAGGATGGCATAGTAGCTGAATAGGCACCAAACCTCAGGGCTTAGAACCCCACGCCCTTTCTATGGAGCCCCGGTTCCCTCTGGGTACTCTGGTATGCTCCTGCAGTCCAAACATGCAGATGGACAATACCACTATTTTTCTTTTCGATCCAATTTCATTTCAATCGAAGGTACTGATCTCGACACCAATATTCACTGCCAGCCCAACCCTAGCAATTACATAACATGAACCGTTATTGCTAAGCCCGCAGGGGGGGGGGGGGGGGGACAGCAATGGTGCTAGTTTCCAGTGGATCAATCATTCCATCCCCCGATGGGTGGCCTTGCCTGGTAGGAGTTCATGTCCTACTTCCTATAGTAATATGAAAATTCAAATTATCACATACTTTTATGTTATTATCGATTTCAAAATGAAACCATTTAGATATTTCAGTATTGATCTGCATTTGCCTAGTGTGAGAATGTGTAAATGCATCCCTCATAGGGCCTACAGCTGCTTTTTTCCCTAAGCTGTTTGGGAGAGCAATCCTGTCCAGGATGTGGGTGCTGAAAATGAGCGGGCACAATGTCTTTCTTTGTAACCCTGACTATTCTCGAACAGCTCTAGAATTGACTAGCTGTGTGGTAAGGTCCACGTCCGGTTCCAGGAGTGACAGCATGAATGACGTTACTCACCAGCTGTTTGACAGTCGGTCACCTCGTGTGCAAATCAATGACTCAACAGGTAGTACATTTTCACTGATGCTAATGTATTCCTTGGTGGTATTCGGTACAATGTACAAATTGTTGGAAGCATTTCTGTGGTTAGAGAGTTACAGTTACTTTGCAAGGTCAGAAACCAGAGAAGTGCATGGCAGAGAATGGGCCACTGTAATGCAGCCTGTTTCCAGAAGGCACAAGTGCAGGCTTTCTTCTGAAGTGCTACTCAGGTATAATTTTTTTGATACAGTTTAAGAGTACCTTTATATATAATTATCAGGTTGCCATCAACTGATTCCATTCCCTGCCTATTTATCACAAAAATGAAATTATACACTTGATCCAGTTAAATAATGCAGTAGAAAGCAAAGTGCAGCTGGCATAAACAGTCAGGATGCATGATGGATACTCATTGTTAGTGTCCGTCGAATCATAAATTATCATGTCTTTTAACGCGCATATCTATTCATTAAAGGAGTGATAAGGACGTCCAAGTTAGGAAGCACTCAGGGAGAGCTCTCAAGATCTCTAAAGGCGAGAGGAACTACCAAACGTATTCAAAGTCACGCGCATGCCCTTGGCAGGGTATTAGAGCTCTTCCTGAAGCTGCTTTGAGACTACAGGGTTTGTGTATTTTGCCTCATAATCTGCCATAATGTGAACACAATTGTTAAAGAGTAAAGGCTCACCCTGTTACACCTCTTCTACACATAACCTCTTATAGTTAAGGAGCAATTCTGCGAGGTTAGTGGTAGGGGAGAACACTCGGCTCAGTCCTGCTATAATTGCTGCCTTTTCATCTTTTTAGTACAAAGCAGATGTCGAGCAAATTGTTAGTTACCTTCATTGTGTTCCTATGTCGATCCGTGCTGGAGGGGGGTGCCGTCCACCAGCTTCACGTTACATTCTCCCTCTAGCTTTATTACTACAACCTCCATCAAATTTGACTTTACTCCTGCCTTTTACACGCTGACCTGATGTCTCACTGCCCCCACACAAATCTGCAAATATTTTAGTACATATTTGCAAATGGTTTTGTACAATTGTCAGCATTTAGGAATCCCGTTGGTCGGGATAGATTATGTAGTCTTTCGTTGTAATAATTATACACCCAAAACTATGTACGAATGGGATCATCGTGTTAGCCACCCCATGCAAAATAGTTAACCAAGCTTTGAAAATGGTTTTTAAATATATTACAAAAATTGCAGTGATACACCATTTTTGTGTTTTCGGTTCCCACAGTACGTGGTTTTGTTGTCATTTTGGTGGTCCTGTTTTTGCATTTTGCTGTTTTTGTGTTATGCAATGCTGTGTGACTTTATTTTATTCATTATTGTGCTGTTTCCTGAGATCAGTTCAGGAGCCCACTTACACTGACATCTTGACAATATATCTAAGCATTTTGCCTCTCATGGTTAAAACAATACTGAATGTACTTTTCATTCATTCAAGGAATTATTTGCTTTTGAGACATAAGTTAATTATTTTGGGTAAGTTACAGACTTTTGCAGCTAAACCATATTGTTCTGCTAACCTTATATATGAGACTTTTGGTATTTTTAGTTTTTTGATTGCAGACACAGATTTTTATATAATTGAGGTTATCCTTGTGGGGACTGAAAAAATGTCCCCACAAGGTAAAATGTAGCAGGTTTTTATCACATTGTGGGGACATTGGGTCCCCACACTGTAATAATTACAGAGCCACACACACACACACACACACACTTAAATAATCTGCTTCCCATAACTTTATAAAATAAGATTAATGAGAAAATAGTAATTAAAAAAATGTTATTCTAAGAAAATTGAATTAGGAACACTGTAGTTTACGGGTTGTGATTTGGATGAGTTACATCACCAAAAACACTACATCCTGCTGCGTACATGTTCTATGGTAAAGGATTGATGCAAGAATGCAATTGCTTTTGAATTACCACTGGTATACATCAGCAGCTGGTATACATCAGCAGCTGGTAAACATCAGCAGCTGGTAAACATTTGTCTGGGAATATCTGTTGACAATACAATCCCTTAATCAGGATACATGTTATGAGTTTTGCAAATGTTAATATATTTAACTCCAAATTTTTCAAATCAGGTGCTTCATTCATTAGGACTATTAATAAGTGTTGACAGCTATAACCGTAGTTTTGTGTGCGTTCTTCGCCTCTGCAGTGCCGTTTTGGAAGTGAATGTAATCTGTAGTTTTTTTTTTGGAGGGGGGGGGGCATTAATTTCTATTGTTGCACTGGGATAATAAACTCCTGGTTAACTAATCTACCTGTGTGCTCTAATCAGTGCCCTGCTGAGATAGCCTAGGCAAGGCAAGGCAAGTTTATTTATATAGCACAATTCAGACATAAGGCAGTTCAAAGTGCTTTAAAAAGACAAGAATACATTCAAATAAAAACATAAAAATCGCATATCATATAACATACGCATCTCCAGTATCTAAATACTTCTCCCATATTTTTACATTTATGTTAAATGTATCTTGCTTACAAGAGCTTTTTTTCTTTTAAGGCAGGTCATAAACAGTCTGGAATTTCCTAAACATTGTGCTTATTTAAAAAAATGTATAGTTAAATTCACTGCAAAGATGACCAACAGCACAGTGGTTAAGGGCCAGATTTCTGGCCATAAGGTTTCAAGTCTCAGGAGGGGCACTACAGAGTGTTAATGAGTAAGTATCCTGAAAGGATTCAGTAGAATAACACAAAATATGTAAATGTAAAACCAAAATGTATAAAACATATCCGTTAAAGTAAATATGTTTCATAAAATTATAACAACTGAGAACTTCCTTTTATGCATATTTTATGTGAATCTTTTCAGCAAAACCAAAGCTTGCTGTGATGAAATCAGGTAACACAAACTGTATCCTGAAACTGATATGTATTTATTTTATTTTTAAATCATAGAGAAAATTAGCTAAATGAATATAATTATAAAAGATTATTGCAAAAATGTGATAACTGAATAGCTTGACAAGGCAAATTATTGAAAATATTTTCACTATTTGAGCGATGTGCTTCATTACAGATTTTTATTCATCAGCTAAATGGTCAGTTTGGCTGTAACGAGGGTATCTTGTATTTTTTTCATTCAGCGCCCTTTACATTTTAATATTTATGAAGAATGCCATCACAGTGAATTCAGTCACTATGCCTCAGAGGAGTTATTGGAATGCTTACATTATTAAGCCTTCAGCCAAACGACATTTGCTTCATATGGTTTTGTGGCCCATGCAGACATCGTAAGGTTGTACGTATGTTCACTTCTTAATTAACTGATTTACCCTAGTGGCTCAATGACCCTGTTTCACCTCAGAGCATTGTGGATGACATCATTCACTATTCCATCATCCAAAGTCAAGAGGTCAAAAGCTGAGACTATGACCTAAGACTCTGCTAGTGTCCTGAGATGTAAGGCTTCAGATATATGCATTCCTTGGATCATTATGGCCATTCTGGTTCGGTTATTGGGCAGTAATGCAAACACAAGCTTTCTCAATAAGATGGATCTTCTACTGCATTTCATTAGTGCCATATGGTGACTTTGACACCCTTCGATTCCTTGAAGTCCCTTGGGGGACTTTGTAGTGATGTGGGCTTCCTTGTAAAAAAAAGCTAATTTGCACAAAACCATACATTATGCTAACATTACCCAATAATTTAACAGCCTCATATATCTCGATATGGGGCGGCACGGTGGTGCAGTGGGTAGCACTGCCGCCTCACACCTCTGGGACCAGGGTTCGAATCCGGCCCAGTTCC
>JAODKL010000040.1:13025498-13036084 GCA_026780765.1 Petrocephalus schoutedeni | reverse complement strand
GACACTGGGGAGTAAACATGGGCAGGTTAAATACACGGGAAAACATGGGGCAATTGGGAACAATCAGGAATACGATTTGGGAAACATTCTCACGAGGCGAACAAGGGGCGTGGCACAACAAAAGACACGGACATACCGTAACACTATCATGCCCCCTGCGTCCATCATTTCTTACTTACCATTCAATAAATTTAACAAGTAAATATGATTTCTGCAAACTTCACTCAAGAATACCAGTAATACTTTTAAATAATTTAAATGACTCTAATCAAAATGACTTAAAAGCACCAGAGTAGGTAAAGAAATTATATTTTAAATAAAATCAATAAAAGGGGCAAGTAAGGCAAGACACATACATGATATTTTATGTTTGATTTGCATTTTAAATACCAAGAATTGTGTTTCAAATACCGCTAATAAAGCTGTACTTACATTCTGAAAAGCGGCCTTTTCACATTTTTGTTCATACCAGATGTTTAATCTGTAATCTGTCGAAGTTAAATTAAAATCAATCCTTTGAAATTGTATCCTGCGTTGCTTGTTCTTTTTTCATTACTTTTGTTCCATCAAAAATTACGTATGTGTCTAGGTATAAAAAATTATATCATTTAGAGATGCAAAGCGGGCATTGTAAGAAACATCCGTGCAACTTATCTACAGAGCACAGAACTGTAATTCTGAAGGTGAGTTTGCGTTAACAGAAAACAAGGAAGCAAACGGGAGCAAGACAACTAATAAAGTCAGCCTAATAAAAAGCAGGCACATAGAGTACTTATATATGTATGCATGGGTGTGTGTCCGTGTGTGTACAGTGTCCTGCCAAAACTGAATTTTGTACAAGTATACTGCTTGTATGTTTATATACCTGGTTCGAAAAAAATTGCTTTTGAAACAAAAAAAAATGATCATACAGATTTTTATATCCATGTGATCCTGAAATGCACTTGAAAAAAACATTTCTGAGATGCATGATGCATTTTTAGATGCAGGATTGAAGTTTAGAATCTATAATCACAAGAATACCACAAATCACTTAGCATAAATAAATTCACGTGCAATTGACATTCATGGGAAATTCAATGAGAATTGGAGGATCCCTACATATTACCAATAACAATTCACAGTATGCAAATGTAATAGCCAAAAGTGTTATCAAAACAGAGCATTCACCTTTAAATTAGTATCAGAGGCAGCCATTCATTTCAATGCCCTGCCCAACCTGCCGCTTACGTTAGCTTCCTAGCGAGGCTCTAAGTGGCTCAATTGAGCTACACCAGTTACGCATTTGTCTTACCTCTCATTTTTGCCCTAGTGATTTACTCCAGTTGCCTATCGTTAGCTCCCTTATTAGTCTTTGTATAAAAGTGCTTCCCAGTCCTGTGCTCCCCAGTCCTGTCATTCTGTAGTGATCTCATTTTGACCAATTGCATCACATATTTCTTTTCTTTTATTCTGTGTAAAATGTGTGATCACTTTGCTGGCCAGATATAGTAATAAAATATAAACATCTCTCAGGTCGAATAAATAAAATACTTTGCCTTTCGAGTGGTGTAGATATCTTGAGGTGGACAGTTTTTAGCAAACTCTTATTGCGCTATCCTTACAAGGACAGTGGTAAAACAGCGATTAAAAATAAACTCACATAGAGCCAGAAATGGAGGCAGAACACAACAGATCTGTAGTGGTCTTTGAAAACTTTATTTTTTTGCATCTGGCAGCTTGTGAAAACTAAAATCCGAAACAGAACAACATAAATCCAAAAAACCTTTACATTACTCTCACTTCCACCTACTTAACATTTCCGCTCAATGCTGTTCTTTTTTGAAACCGGCAGAAATGTGAGCACATCTTAAAAAGGCATAAAGCAAGAGCCAGGCCAGCAGCGGCTCTGTTAGTGGAAACAAGGCACTAAATAACTGAACCCAAAGGCCTCTGCATCATTATTGTAATGATTATGATGTTATTTAGTTGCTGCATTATAGAAGGTTCCTTTTGATTTTACCCTTTTACACAGATGAATATTCAAAGACCAAACAAGGCAGTTTCTATTGCTGAGTCCAGCTCTTCAACAGCAAGACAACCCCTAATATATGTCAGAATCAATACAGTGCCTCTCAGTCTAAACTGAAAGCATTCTTGCCTCAGATAATGACTAGGAAGTCCCAGGGTGTTTTTTTTTACTTTCTCTGTTACCAAGATAGATATGTTCCAGTGAATAGTGCTGAGAATAAGGGAAGAATTCCTTTTGTATAGGGACATTTTCAAGAGAGTACTGCTGATATTAGGTTTTTCACAACTGACACAGGACACAAGCAAAAATACGGTTTAGGATTGGCCCTGAGCTGATGGAGGACGACCCAGGAGGGGCAGCCCGTGACAGAGAACACTCACACATGCACACCTATGGGCAGTTTAGGAACTCCAATTAGCATCGGCATTTTTTTGGACTTTGGGGGGATACAGGAGTACCTAGAGGAAACCACACGACAAAATGAGAAAGCACACATAACCTCCACACATGGACTGTGGGCGGAGACTTGAACACTGGTCCTAGAGGTGTGGCAACAGTGCTAACCACTGCACCACCATGCCACCTATCACCAAGTCATTGAATGTGAAATCATCAACACCACCATATTCCGTATTCCATACTCATACTCAATGACAAAGAATTCTGATTCTAATATAACTCTTTAAGCATCATATAATGTAAGACAGAATATGAGACATTATTGGGGGTATAGTGCCCTGTGATGGGTTGGCACCCCATCCAGGGTTGTTCCCTGCCTTGTGCCCGTAGTGTCCGTGGTCCAGAATAGGGCCAGTGTATGCAGAAAATAGAAGGATGGATGGGGATGTACATTTTTGTGTGACTATTTTGTTGTATCAATATTCTACTTTTCTAGTTTATGAATTCTTTTGTCCTTCTAGCTAAACTTCAGACAAACATGCTGTACAGTGCAAAAACAAGACAAACTGTAAAGACGGTACCCATAGTGCAAACAAATAAACGGTGCAAACCAATTTGAGTAGTCAAGTACACAAACAGGATCTGCAGAAAAAGAACATTAAGGAAATAAATGAATATCAATAAAAATAAATTGACAAATGGTATATGTGCAATTAAAAAAGGAAGAATTCCCAGTAGTGCTTCTTAGCACACCGTGGTGGAGTGAGCGGGTGACCCTTCCTTTGCACCACAAGACACATTGGCTATGCTTCTTAGAAGAATACCGGGTTGAACAAATTGCCGAATAAATTCATGCAACACTCCTCTTTTTCATTCAGCATGGTGCTCTTGTGATGCAGCGATACCTGCCTTCCAGGATGACCTTTGTTTAGGTGTCCATGATTTCCCAAAAGGCTTTCTGGCCCGGTTACATGAGTGTCAGCCAGAACACTAACCTCCAGCAAGCTCGGCTACTTCCAAATCCATGTTTGTCCTGGACGTTCGCCAGAAAGTGACAGATGAGGTGATGCAGAACTGGCCAGTGTTGGCGCAGCCACCCCATCAGGTCTTCGATGCACTAGCAGGAAATAGCTGCTCGCTTCTTGACCAGCTTAGTAGATAGGCTGTGTCTTTATCACTTTTTGTGGAAGGAATTGTTTTTGCATGAATTCATTCAAAAGCTTAAGTAAGGCTCATTTTTATTGCATCACCAAAACAAAACCACAAAACAAATGCAACATTGTCCGAATTAGATAGCAAAATAGCAAAGGCATTTCTGTTTACATCCATGAAGATTTAATGGAGGCAAGATAGTTTTCACCTCAATGCTAACAAAAAAGAAAAATCCATCCATACATAGAATCGCCAACAACTCCAGTTTCCTGACCCTTACTTGTATTGCCTGATTATGATTCTAGATCTCCCTCTAAACTACTTTAGCAACTGATTGACCTGCACCTGATTATTGTATGGATAGTATTGATTTTCAATTCAGACTTTGGAAATAAACTTGATTGGATTCCCAGAAATTTCAGACAGATTTTAACTGATTTCTGAGAAACCTCAGATGCAAGTTATATTGTCATCCGTGTATCATCTCCAGTCTAATGGTGAACATTGAAGTGTTTCTGAACTTATTGCGATTACCCAGTGATAAAATCAATGTAGGTTTTCCCCATGGGCTGAATATGCTTAGAATTACCTTGTCAGTCTCCTCTCTGTTCCAGTGCACTTTAGGCTATTGACCTGTCTCTTTCCCTAGCTGGGAAATCTCTTGGACATCCTTGCAGTGGATGAGTGGTTACAATGCAGCAGGAACTGCGGGTGAATCACACAGCAACACCAGAAACACCATGCTGACCGACAGTGATGCCCTACACAGCGGCATCAGCCCTGCCAGGAGGGTAGGAGACGGCTTTCCAGGCATTTTGGTTTAGCTAACTCAATTCTGGATCTCCTCCAAAGCCTTTTTAATGAATGATTAGCCTACACCTAGCTTAGGTTTTGAATACTTATTTATGTATTTATTTAGTTTATCTGCAGATATATCTTTTGTTAGAGCCTATTTGCTCTACTTGCCTACCCCACTGGATCTTCAAGGGGCTCATCAACTCTCCAGTCAATCTTCTAATCTCTGTGTCACGTGGATCACTTTCCTATTCCAGAAAACACAAATCTTACAATCACTTGGCAAAAGTTTATACCAAACTAGTGTCTAAGATTTGATTTTTAGAATGATTTCCTTTGTCATTTACTATCCTTTACTATCCTTTACTCTGAGTGTGATGTACATATTGTTTTGTACTTACTACTATTAAGCTATAAATTAGACTGGAAAAGTGTCCAAAGCTCAGACATGGATGTTACGCTACAAACTGGATAGTGCTCCCATACAGTCTTTCTGCGCTGATCTGAATGCACCGGATTAAGTTCCCTATGGTTCCGCCGTAGTGGAACCTTAGCAAGGCAAATTTGTCACAGTTGTGGGAAGCAAGGATACGAGAAGCCTACGGCGCCCAATGATTTCTCTGTTTAAATTTCAAACCAATTCTCTCCACTTCAAACATACCTGCTGAGGAGCCTTTATAGTGTCTGAATAGGCACAAATGTGACTTAGAGCTACCAGTGACTACAGCTGATTGTATCTCAAGAGACCAACAGAGTCAAATTTGAAGGCATTATAGGTAAATATGGATTTTGTAAAATTTGTGACAGTGTTAGCACCAATGACAGATGTAGGAGATTACAGAAAGTAACACACCAATGTGTAAAAGAGCTAAAAAATCATCTTTAGATACATTAATTATCATCAAAGGTAATATGGAAGATCAACAGAACTGTGACTAAATGAAGATTTGGGCCGATCAAACTAAATATTTAGTGTTTGCTACAGTAACTACACCATTTTATTATTGCAGGGGAACTGAAACCAACTCTTGCCGTGGAATGAGCATAAACTGCCACCAATTTGTTGAGTTCCTTGATCAGTAAATCCCTTTCTTTAAATAATACCTAATGAAGAACAACATGGACCTGTTGCCAGGTTACTGCAGTATAACAGTCAGGTTTGTGATGCATCTGCTGGTAAAAGTGATTGTACACACATATATGAGAATTTCTTTTGCTTTACACAATTTGTAGGTGCTAAATTATCCAATCACTGTTAGTTCCCTGACATGCAAAGCTAAGGAAGGAGGGTCCACCTATTACTAAAAGTATTTGACTATTAATATTAATCCATTATTATTTTTTGGATATTTTCCAAGCATATGGATGCCAAGTATAAATGAAACATTTACCAAGAAGCCTAATATTGATCTCTTTCAATTCATCTACTTTTATGTGAACTCATAGAGATATGTGTTTTCCCACGGCTGTCTGTCAATTCCACAATTGCATATGCCATTTCAGTTTAGAAAACTCTGATGAATGATTGACATTATGCCCTTTTGTGCTCCTGGCCTTAAGTGCGGGCTAGAAAAGTGATTGGTTTCAGTGCAAATATGTTTCTTAGTTTAGATTGTAGATTGTCAGACCATTACCTCTTTGTGTAAATGATCAAATATGAAAATGCTCAGTGGAGGGGCACATGGCTCACTACTGAGCCCATAACTCTTCTTCAGGAATATGTGGCCCCTTTGGAAATGGCCAAAAACATAACTATGTTAATCTGTGTTATGGACTAATTAGGGCAGAGTTGGTTTAAGAAGAATAAAAAATGATTATTTTTGCTCCTTTCCAGCTCTCGGGTCTCTGAGGACCTCTGGGGTCTCTGGGGTCGCTTTTCTGATGACACAGTTGATGATCTTCACCAAATCTATGGCACTTTCAACCAGAATGGCCATCACAGCATACTTCAGCGTCTCTGGAGTTTGCATGTTTCTCCCTGTGTCATATAGGTTTATTGCTTAAAGTTATAGCCTAAAGTTTCTGCAGTTAGGCTAATTGGATGTCTATATGCATGCCTGCCAATAGACCCACCAACTTTTTATTGTTTATATTATGTATGCCAGCCTTGTCACAGTCTTCCTTGCAAAACAATTGTCATTTTAGATTAATAATTTAATGGGGAATAGACTGAAAAACATAATTTACCCATAGCATAAGTTTTATGTAGTTAACACAAGAAATTTCCTATGTACCATTTTCACGGGTAACTACATATTTAGTTCTGTTCTTACATAGCTGCAAAATGTGTTGGTTCTGATAATTACAGGCCTGCATCAGTATCTGAGAATAAATTAATAAAGTAATTTTAATGACTTTGTCAGACCTACGCTAAGGGTGCTTGATCAGTATTACAATTTTCTGTGTATTGTTCACAGAGAGAGGAAGACAGCACCAAGTTATCGAAAGTGACACATTTAATGCCAGAGTCCAGAAGAATAGCTATAAAGCAAACATGCAGTAAGTCACTAACCAAATATGGTGTCATTCTAGTGTTTCCAGTCTGTTCTTCTCAAAGGTATTAATTGTTATTTACATAAATGAAGTCCTTGGAGAGTGTTATCAGTCTTTCTTTATAATTTAGTTTCATTGTGTTGAAAATATGAATCCATTCAAGCTTAGGCTCATCTAACACATGACGATTTGTCTGACAGTCAGAAAAAGTAAAACACAGGCTTGCAAGTTAACAGTGTTATAGATAGATGATCATAACTAATACATTTGAAGCTACTAAACTCTTTGTGTTGTAGGGGGGGCATTCCATGCTGTGCACACAACTGAGGTTACACATTTGTTCAAGTATTTAATATTGATATTGTTTAGTAAGCAACCAAATGACTGCGGGCAAATGTCTGTTTTATGAAGATATACGGCTTATTTTAGGGAATGTGTCCTGTAGCTTTAAGACTATTACCGGAAGCTATTCTTTTCTTTGGATTTAAAAAAAAAAAGTGTGTAGTTTGAGCAGATGGTTCAAGTTAAGTGAGGTAGACGTCACAGTTCTGTATGCAAAAGCCGTGCTTTTCCGAGTATGAAACCTACCGTCAACGTCGGTTACTCTTAAATGTGAAACAGCAGCAGCACCTAGGTGAAGGTGCATGTGGATAAATAGATGGCGTGGTATTCGATTTTGACAATCATCGGTTTTATCTGTGTGTCCGATCCCGATGAAAACTTGATGAGTCTGTCCACTGTTCCACCCTCAATGTATGTGCTGTACACAGTTACTGTATGACAGCTAAGCACCTCTCCAGGAGCAAGGCCAGTGAAAACTCTTTCAGGCGTTTAATGGAAGCTGTGTGAATCTGCAATTGTACAACAATATGCATTATATTTTTATTACATTCTCCTACTAACCCAAGAGACTCCATAACAACACAAAAGCACACATAGACATGAAATTATGTGGGAAAAACTTCATCTGCACAGCAATATACTATAATGGTGAGCAAATACTAACCATATGTAAGCCAATATGCATTGTATGTTGATAAATTAACTAAAACAGAAAAAAACAGAACACGATCTCTTGGCATGTCTGCATGTAGATTATTAATTTCGAAATAATGTCTGTGGCATGTTACAAAACCAAAACAAAAGCCACATAAGGTATTACAAAATCATTATAATAGACAGGTACAACATAAATGTAATGTGTCATGATTATTAAAACTTAAATACTTACAGACTTCACCGAAAAACTATGAGGATAGACAGCAATAAACTTAAGGTAAACTGTCTTTTTCTTTCCACCATGCCTCTTAAAATGGCCACCAGACATGTGACATTCAGTAATGAACAACTTCATTAACCAATACAACAAAAGGACTAGATTACAACAACTGTTGTGTAGACAGGGACTAAACACTGCCATTTGCCTTGGCGGTATGGCTTGGATATTATGAACCTTTGGCCCCCACCGGATCTGCACTGGTCTGTTTGTATGAAGCCAATCTAATCCTTATTTCTTTTTCTCAAGACTTTGATTTACAACTAGACATGTTTGTGATTCTAATTGCTTCTTGTTCTGACTTTTGCCCTTCAGTTGAACTGAATTAATAAAATGTTCTCTTTTGTGGATGCCAAGAAAACTGAAAGACAAGCTGTCTACCATCTGCCTATCAGCAAGCATTACATTACATAGCAGAATACCTAGTTGAGGAAGGCTAGCACAAAGACTTTTGCCATCGTTACCCCCAATTGCTGGACCATGTGGATGTTCTGCAGGGATGCAATCCCTAGCGATGGATCTATCTTGCATCTTGAAGCTAGACAATAAATGACAATAATGCATGCATGAATCATCAAAGCATGGTCACAGAAATTGGCTACTTTTTCGGGTGCATGGTTTGCACGAGACCATTACGCAGAAGTGTCATTGTACAGAGCTGTTGGCACGTTGGGCTAGCCGTGATTTTCGGGTGAAAAGAGATAAGACACAATGTGATTTCTATTACAAGTTGTTTTTCAGATTAATAGTAAAATGTAACTAGTTGATCATATTGAAAAAATGTGGATGGCAACCTGAACTGAATAATTTTGCATTTTAATTTGCTAGAACAAAACACAGTAATGCTTGTATTTATCCTCTTGTGCATTTCACAGGTTCATCATTGCCTGTATGCACATATTTTTCTTTTGTAAATAATTTCACTGCTAAATAATACTTAACAAAAGTTTCTAGGGTTAGTATCTCCTTCCTTATTCCCCCCCCCCCCCCACTGTCCCCATGCTGTCTGATCTTTGTCCTGTTCCTGTAATTGTATTGTTGGATGTTTGATGTTCTTGTTTGCACTGTAATAAAAATAATAATAAAAAAATAAGTTGTTTGAGTTCTTCTGCTGGCTTGGGTTTATTTTTGATAGTTTGGGTTTGCTTGAATTTAAGTTTATCTTTGTTGTGTTAGTTTTTATAAATGTTTGTAATAAATACTATTTTTCTTTCAAAAGCTCCCAGTGTCCTCAAGCCTGGCCTGCTTGATCCCTCACTGGATAGTTTTGAGTTGCCTAGAATGACATACGGCAAGCACTTTGTATAAGGGACACTTTGCAGGCAGATTATACAGATTCTGATTCTTTCAAAGAGCAGATCTTTTTAAATATGCAGTGATATATGAGCTATGACACTTACAAGCTGTGCAAATGGAATGTCTGCCAGGAACCCAATGATTTAAAGACAACTGACATTAAGAGCCATTATGGAGACAATCTGCAATCCATTATCCAAACCGTTTGGCTTCCTTAAAAAAAGCTGAATCAATAAAGAAGCCTTTACAAAACAAATCTATATCATAAACAATGGCAGGGCACAGACAGCTTTTTTCTTGTACTGCATTTAGGCAAAGTTATTGTCAGGCAGCAGTTAGGAAAATACCAGTTCTTTGCTAAAGTAAACCATCAATTTTAAACACGCAGAAAAAGCTGGCTTCTGCATATTCATTTACTCTATTGTTTAGAAGACCACAGAAGAGAAGACAAAATAGTAGTTCCTGATAGATTCAACCTCAGTCACTTTGTATTAACATTTCAAAATTCAAAGTACATTTCAGAGAGAGAAACTGTCCTTATAGAGGTATGCAGCTTAACAACTTCCTGTGGAATTAGTCCAGTGCAATGGTCAGGGTGCCCCCATATTTGTGGCAGAGCACATTACACTAACAGGCTTATTGGGTACACCCCCCCCCCCCCCCCCCCAGACTGACAAGAGGGAGTGCTATATTATTGCATCTTTTTTTCCAGTTAACGTGACAGTTAACTGGACTTAACCACTGTACAATAACACCAGGCCGGGTTAAGAGCCAACTTGGCAAGGTTGTCTCACAGGTGGTCTCACAGAGTAGGTGTAATTTAATCCACATCCACAGCTTCTCATGGTACATTCTGTTGGCACATGTACTGAAGAAGAAGACTGACCATTTTCTTTTTTCATTTTTTCATTCCAGGACAAAATCCTGATCATACCGATGTTGACCCAAGGCTACTCGAGCAGGACAATGTGCATTTTCTCTTGCATGGTGCTGTTTCTCTTGCATGGTGCTGTTTAGAGTGAACCTGAACCTGGACATCTCAGCTGTCTTGTCTTCCTCTATGTAGGAGGTTAGGGTTAGAGTGAAACTGAACTCATACATCTGGACATCTCAGCTGTCTTGTCTTCCTCTATGTAGGAGGTTAGGGTTAGAGTGTACCTGAAC
>JAODKL010000040.1:12992975-13010127 GCA_026780765.1 Petrocephalus schoutedeni | reverse complement strand
TGGATCAGAGTTCGGCAACTGGAATGCATTCGAATCGGTTTTCCTCGAATTTTTACCGGATGTGACGTTGTCCCGAGTGCCGACCGCCGAGGATAATGGAACGCACGATTAGTTCACACTGCACAATTTTAGCCCAGATTTTCCGCTCGCTGATAATCTTTGGAGATCGCTGACAAAATTCCCAGATCGTAGGCAAATCCGTGTTGGATCGGTGCTGGAAAATCAGTGCTTGATTGCGGTGTGAACTGTTTATTTCTTAGGCACAGTATCGCCTTCATTGCATATAACCTGAGAGTGTTCCTTGGCATCAGTCTTAGGACTAGCTCATGGTGGACAAAGCCCCAGTAATTCCTTTCATTTCTGTACTTATGACACTCATTGTACATTGTAGTTACACCTATAGTTATATATCCTAATATATATCCAAGTAGGATAGATATTCCGAAGAATGGTCTAGATTATAATAAGTGCTGGAAGGTTCTAAATTTCTTCGGGAAAATAAAAGATCATTTGTAATCTAATATGTCTTATAGTCTTCTAAGAATTACGATGAATAATTCTAGATTTCAGTCTGTGCCAATTTCGGGGGCCCCTTCATGGCAAATGTAAAAGCCGCTTCCCAGTGAAAACTTAAAACTTAAACCAGTACTGGATATTGAGCTTTATAAAAAAAAGAAAAAAAATGGAAAATAAAGATTTTTGAAGACACACAGTTTCTGTCTTTCCAGAATGCTGAGACAGTACGTCACGTCGCAGATTGCTTTCAGATTCCTTCCCAGAATCAGAAAAAATGGCTTGTATTACCCTATTATTATCGTATTCATAGTTCTCATATGTTGGCTTCCAGTACCTTTAGTGGTTATTTTATTAATTATTTCCAAAGTCATGCATGGAGTAGCCCCAAAATACATTCAGTGCTATTGTCCTGTCTTATCCTGGACATCCCCACAGGTCTGCCAACAAAGCTATTCTTAGGGTCCTGTCAGTTACATCTTTTTTTTCATGAATCTTAGAGCCCGAGAGGCCAAATCAGTTTCCTCATTTAAAATACTCCGAATACCCAACTTTTGACCATCTTTTAGTATTCCTTTATTTTAAAATTTGAAATTTAAGTACAATATTTATTGATCTTTATTGATTTAATTTATTGATCTTGTGAAAATCACTAAAGTTTCAGAATTTTTCTTTTCATTTTTTGCGTACTATCCCTATTAAAACAAACCCTATAATTTTCACTTTTAATTCTCAGTTTGTGTACTTTTCACGATACCTATGCTGCTACAAATTGTAAATTTTCTGATATTTATATCAGTGCCACTACTAGTTTTGTAAATACATTAAAAGAACAGGTTCCATTTGAGTGTCGACTACGTTTCTCGCACAGATTGGTGCATTTAGTTTTAAGGAAATGATATCTAGAAGTAGGATGGTCATAAAGTGTATTACTGACTGTTCCACACACACACACAAATAAACCCAATAACCCTTAACTGTAAATATAAGACAGACTCAATTTGATGCTGCTTAATGGTAAAGCACAACATGACAAACAAGATAGAAAATCATATAATTCAATTAATTCAGTGTACAAGGTTGACAAACTGTGTGATGCAGAACAAATGAATGAGGTTATTTAGTCAGAACCATTCTGTCTCGCCCATCTGTCCCCTCTTCTTGACTTATTGGTGTTTTGTTCCCACCCCTAGTAAACCCAATCAGATTCAGATGCATCCATTGTTTTTTTTTCTTTTTAATAAATTCTCACATACTAAAGAGACTCCTTCATTTTCACCTTCCAATAATATTCATACTATGCATCACACTATTCGTGCAGTGTCTTGTTTTGGCAACTCGGATTGCATTGTGTTATTGTTTTCTACTCTCTTCTAAAGGAAATCTTTGACCTTTGGAAACTGTCTCTTCTGTAACAATCATGTTGTAAATATCAGTACCAAATTCATGGTTTGCCAGCTGTCCTAACGAGGGTGTTAGGCAGGCAGTCTGAAAGACCTTTTCCATTCCTTGCTCAATATAACTGTGGAAATATATCGTTTCCTTCTCCTCTCTACCTTTAACAAAAAGTGAATGACATTATGTTACAATTATATGTAGTACATTACAGTACATTATAGGTATTTACAAAGGGAGCTTTTGTTTTACTATACCTACAGAGCATTTAGAAAACTTGTAGGTGTATATGTAGTTCTTATCAACCAAATTATTTGCATAATGTTATTTCTTTGTTCCTCCAGATTAGAAGAAGTAACCCACATACTGTAATGCATTGTGCGTCACCCCCAGGAGGTACTATTCCACTGGAGGGAAGATTCATCATATGTCCTGTTTTCAAATCGGCACATATACAGAGAGAAAGGGTGAAAAAGATCTTAGTCATTTTTAACCTTGTAATAGAGCCAGGTTATAGAGTTTTAGGACAGGGGTGACCAGTCTTATCCAGGAAGGGCTGTTGTATATCCAGGTTTTCACTGCAACTCCCTAATTCGGTTAATAATTAGAGGACTGATTGGCTGAAGAGTCCTCACACCTGGGCTTGAACAGCTGACCTAAAGGTTATCCCAAAAACCTGCATACACAGCGGCCCTTTGCGGAAAAGACTGTTCACCCCTGTTCTAGGACTTCCAGTAGAGCTGATGGTCCTGGTGCCTCTTAGTACAGTAGAATCAGGGTACATTTAAATTAAAGTACGTTAAATGTGCTCCATTTGGGTTGTATACTTTTCCAAATACATATTCTTGTTTTCAAATAGCTTAAAGCATAAAGTCATTGTGCACAATAAATAAGCAGCCTGTTTATTTTCTAGCCACTTATCCTACAACACAGGACACAACCGCAAAACAAAAAATGCCACAAATCCGCTCACAACAAACGGAAGTAATTTCAACACAACAGAAGTTTCCGAGGCACAATGAAATGAAACAGGCCTTTAGTGCTGCAGGCCTATTGAATTTTTACAGTATGTTGATATGTTTTCAAAACAGGATATATGATGACACGATACTGTTTATATCAATATACATTTGTTGTGGGTTAAAATTAAGGCTCTAATAAAGATTTTTACTCGACCCCAATAGTATTCCTAACTGGTTGTAAGCAACGTGAGAGCTTACGTGTGAGATGTAGCCCAGAATCCCAGAATGCAAAGCTAAAATCAAACCATTCAGTTAACATTTCACTGAGAATTTGATGGAGGGGAAAGGTGAGAAATCATTGGAATTGTGACATTACTTGTTTTGCATGAATTGGCAGAATTGACAGAAAGCAGAATTCAAGCCCCAGCCCTGGTGGTGTGGTGCCTGAGTGCTAACCTTAGAGTCACCATATTCTTTTTTTTGGTCTTTTAGCTACATATATGTTGAAATTCTAAGACCTGCTCGAAGGAAAACTTGAATAAATAAACAAAACAAATTTAACATAGGTAAAAAAAGAAAATAACATTTAACAATGATCACACAAAGCCTTATCGTTTTTAAGAAATTTACTTTCCCAGGAAGACAATTATGGGAAAACAAAACAAAACCCAAAGCAAAGGCAGCCCACCTAATCACAATTTTAACTGTATTACTCTTTACTTGTGCATCTCCATTACCCAGCTTTCAGAAAATTAAATGCAGAACAACAAAGCTAATATATGCACATCTTTTCTATTACCAAAACTGTCATTTCCAGTAGACAAATGCTGAAAAAAGAAGAAAAAAAAGTTTAATCTCATGAAAAGAAACTACTTCAAACCACAGAATGTAAAATTGGATTCCTGAAGTCTGTCAAGAGCAGTGGAGAGAGGGAATAGAGATTCTGACCATGGCTGTGAGCCGTTCAATCACAGCAGCGGTCAAGCAGGACCCCTGCCTAGTACCCGACAGGCACCATCTCAATCAGTCCTCTCAGAACCCCCCTCAGATCAGGTCTGCCCACTGCATTCTATGACCATTAGTGGTGTCAGGTTGTGCCTGCCTCAGTCAACCTCGCACTTGTCAAGGATTCAGTTCCCATGTGAAAGACGATGTCATGCTGTTATGGTGCAATGCATACAAATATAAAGGGTTATTCTTTAACAAGAATCGAGATAAAAAGCAGTGATAGGTATATGCTTCTGTGCCCCTGGATTTCTAAAAGGCATTGTGAAAGAAGCACCTTTGAAATCTCTGATGCTTCCAGCAGCAGAGGGGATGTTTCTAATTCTGAAGTTCGTGCAAATTAAGAAATTCATAATAAATGTGCTAGCCTCCAAAACGATACAAATACAGCCAGTAAATGCTCATGAGCGATGGACGGCCTGTATTGACCTTTTCTGTTAAACAATGAAGTGCAAATGTTTACACTTTCTGTTTCACAGTGCAGAGGCTCTGAAGGTCTTTGATGATGATTATGGGGGATGCTTTATGACTTGCACACACACAACCATGAAACTGGCATATATCATGCTTAACAGTACTGCCTGACTGATCGGTTTTATTTCCTATTATCAGGGGGATGTTCCTGTGAGAAAACACTCTAAAATGTCAGTACTACTGGGTGACAGAGTGCTGCCACCCCTTGTGAAAGGGACACAAAAGCTTGGAGAAGCAAGGCCATATAGCGCCATAGACTCCTTCTCCGGCTACTTCCTACATGATGTGTAACAAAAACCTCTGAGCGTGCCAATTGTTTCTATTCACTGACTGTATCCTAGCGAATAAAAGGATGAATTATATGTATATCACTAAAAGAAGCAAAATTCTATTTCTAATTATTTCCAGTGTGCATATGCCGTAAACTCATCCATTCTTATTCCACAGAATAGAAAACAGCCATCCACATTTCACCCAAGTTCCATAATATTTCTGGAGGCAATCACAGGCAGAGGGTACATGGCAGGGGACACCTTGGACGGGGCGCTAGTTCATTACGGGGTAAACACATATTCACACTGCGAGGGCAACTTAGGGACAGTCACCAGGTCAGCTGCCTGCATCTTTTTGGAATGACCTCATGCACACATGGAGAGAACATACAAAGTCCACATTTACAGTTGGAAGTAGAAATCAAACCTGCAACCCAGAAGATCTGATGTGTGGATGTTACCATTTGCAAACTGTACTTTTACGTATTTTGCCCCAGGGCAGCATTAACAGCAGCAGTCAGCACCCAGCTTTTCCGCTCTGAAATTTCACCTGCTTTCTCCTTTGCTCAGGACGTATTCAGGCATCTCAAGCTTGTCTGCTCCTCCATGCATATTCATAGATATGTGCAGGTGTGACAGCTGGTGCTTCTCACCCGCGAGCATGGCGCATCGGCGGGGCAGGGCGACCCAGCGGTGCAAAACACAACTCACACACAAAACCTTTTGCATTCCAATTTTGCATTTGATAAACAATAAGATTCGCTGTTTTAACAGCTGTTTTAACAACCTAGAAAAAGCTGCCATTATGAGTCAGTATGCGCATCCTTGACCTTGCCTGCATCTTGTATAAGATCTAAGGCATTGGCATGCTAGTGAGACTATTATCCGCAGCTGTATAAATGGTACAGTAGATGGGAAGGGTTCAGTAGCGTGCGGTCGGTACTGCGGCAGCCTCAGATCTCTAGGGCTGGGGGTTGATGTCTGTGCAGTTGGTACTGCGGTATGTTCCATTTGCCTCACTTGTGACAACAGCATCTGCTAAATAATGTAAATGTAAATATTCTCCTTGTCAAGCACAAGTTTCCTCTGAGGACTCTGCTTTCCTCCCACAGTTCAACGATGTACAGTGATTATCAGGCGTTATTAATGGTCTCCATAATGTATGACTCTGCCAGAGTGTGTATTGTATGTTGGGCCCTGCAAATGGCTGGCATCCCCTCTCCAGGCGACCCTGTCACCCCGACCAGGATAACTGGTTACAAGGTGGATG
Source organism: Petrocephalus schoutedeni (assembly GCA_026780765.1). NCBI lineage: Eukaryota > Metazoa > Chordata > Actinopteri > Osteoglossiformes > Mormyridae > Petrocephalus > Petrocephalus schoutedeni. The sequence goes on along the minus strand of JAODKL010000040.1, from coordinate 13,004,236 downwards.
CATGTAACAACATCTACGTTGTTTATTTAATGTTTCATGCTTTAAGGTATCAGGAAAGGGAAACGTGTTACTGCACCATATTATGAAGGAAAATGCAAATTCATTGGCAGTTTAAGCTAAAGGTACTTTTTTTATTTGTAGACATGTTTAGCAAACATGCAACCATCCAGCGTGACGAGCTCAGTACCGGCCCGAGCCGACGTGACACTCCAGGCGAGTAGCACTCCTGGTGGGCTGACAGGTCAGCACCCCCTCAGGAGATGGCACGATTCAAATGCTGGCAGAAAAACAATGAAAAATAATTCAGGGTCAGACAGAAACAATCATCAGATTGCTGTCTACATTTCCGATGGAAGCTCATTATATTGAGACTATCTTTGATTTAGAGGAAGGACGTCGTTCTCTGTAATCCTCCTGAATAGTTTCTGTCTATGCAATTTCAGTCTGTGTGGGATGATGGGAAAGAAAGCATTGGGTCCGTGAGTCTCCTGCTAGACATTCCAAACAAGCGATGTGCGTGTATCGTGCTGTGGAGGGTCTGAGTGAAAGAAATCGGAGTGAGAACCTAAGCACCATAAATGGAACTGAATTAAAATAGTAGATAAGGGATTTGACGTTCTCGTGGCACATTCTCTCTCCCTCTCTGTCTTTATATAATTATATAGAATGAAAGAAAAAACCCACTATACTTAATAAGGAAATAACCTTATGAGAGAAGTAGTTCATGCTGTTGCTACTTTGGTTTAAAACATTTTGAACATTAGACTGCATGTTGTAGTTTTTGCTCTGCACTTTTCACGTTGTCATTTAAAGTAACCATTGGTGAGTTTGTGCCAAATGTGTACAGAGAAAAACAACACAGAGAAGGACGCCCTCCAGATGACGTCCCATCTCCCTGCCTTATGTCCATAGCTTCCAGGATAGGCTCTGGACCCCCACAAGCATGCATAAGACAAGCGGGTACAGAAAATAGATGGATGGATGTACTACATCCTAAACTGTATGTTGGGGAAGAAGCTTTGCTTAAGGGCACTGTTTTAAATGAAATGCAGCCTGAGATTAAACACGTGCCACTTTGAACTCAAGTCAAGACAACACAAATACATAAAAGCGAAACCTTAAATTGCTAAAAATAAATCATATCCCCCGGCCAGAATAATGAAGAAAATCTATTCAAACTACTTAGACTAAGTCTGCTCAGGCTAATTTGAAAGCCAGGGGAAGCCGTTTAAAAGTCACTTGAAAAACTTGGGGGAAAAAATGCTTTACATCTGTGAAAATGTCTAGGGTTATTTTGGATAATAGAATCTTGTGACAAGGGAAATTGGCAGAATTATTTTATTCAATTTTTTTTACCTTATGCAGGTATAAATGGGAAAAAAGGGGCCAACAGGACAAAGACAGGGCAGATCATTCAGGGCACAGAGGATGAGACAGATGTGGGAATGACAGGTCGCAGAGCCAGTGCAGTTTCGGGTTATTGGAGGCAAAACAAAATAAACCATACATATATAAAAATAATAAACAATATATATTAATGTAAGGATCTGAGTGGCAGATCGACTGTGTCCCCTTAAACTGAAGTAGGTGTGTGTTTGAAAAATTGCATCACATAGCCGTTGTATATGTTATGGATATTGACATTTGGTGTATAACGAGCACTGTACTGTATGTAACACAAGCTGCACATATATTACACACAGCATGTGCCAAGCCTCCATGGACACTGCAGAGTATTTATAAATGCCTATGGCAACAGTAACAGATTGGGCTGTAAAGTTCAATTACCAGCTCTGTATCATTGTTTCTTTGGCAAAGAATCACTCAATAAGCACTAAATGAAAGTTCATAAGGTATATGGTTCACAGGAATAGAACAGAATAAATATAGTAATAGTCATGGCTCAGTGGGTAGCACTGTTAGCTCACACCTCCAAAGCTGGGGGTCCAAATCTCATCTCTGTTCTGCATGTGGTGCATTAACATGGTCAGAGGCCCCTGCACTATTGGAGTATATTGAGGGGCCCCTACTATACTTCAGCTGTGGAAAGGGGGGGTGGGGGGGGGCACACAATCAGAGTTTAAATAATCAGTTTAAAGATACAATTAGATTATCAGGCATTACCAGATGGTTCCCATAATGTATGATTATATGAGTGTGTGTATGTTGGGCCCCGTGACTGACACTTATTTTGAATTGCCAATGAATTTACACCTTCCCTCATAATATGATGCAGTAACACACATTTCCATATCCACCTTAATGCACAGATCTCAATCCAATGGAGCACCTATGGGATGTGGTGACATGGGAGATTTACATTTTTGCATCTTGTAGCTGACACACTGCTTGATGCTGTCATCTCCACATGGACCGATGTCTCTGAGGAATGGTTCAAGCACCTTTTTGAATCTATATGCCACTAAGAATTTAGGCAGCTTTGAATGGTACCTCACGGTAATTATGATTGCTAAGCTCTTACCCATAGTATTACCATGGTTTACTTATAGCACTTCATGGTAACTGTGGTACTACTATGACTTACTTATAGTACTGCATAGTAACTGCAGTGAAACCATGATAAAGCCATAGTCATAAACTCATGGTTACCCAAAAAACCATAGTAAAACCATGGTTCATTTTTGTAAGGGACAAGAGAGGTCTGGTGGCTGATTGTCTTTGAGAGCACCAATATTAATAGCAGCTTTGAGCTTTGTTTTATATCCATTAGGGTCATTTTCTATGACCAGTCAATAAAAAGGTAGATGCTTAAAATATTTATGAAGTTTGAGAAATAAAATTTATTTTACATGTTCTTGAAAATATAACACCAAGGGTAAGATTTCATTCTTTATTCATATCTATACAAACTACGTGAGCCATGGCTGGATGAGCGTGCATATCTCATGTTTATGTAAAAGCAAATGTGAAAAGCTGTGAGAGAGTTTATATCTTTCTTTTTTTCTTCTCTGCTCAATCAGTTGCATGTCATGGTTGAAAAACATTTGCTGATGAATGTATATTAATAAAAGGAATTAGAGCATATGAGGCAGAATCAAGACATGCTATCCCTGTCTGTGAATTTATGACATTTGCAGAAAGGTAATTTCTTAACTCAACAGTTTACTAGTTGTAGTAGTCCTCAGTGGCACCACTGTGTTAGTACGGTTGAATCTGCTGGAGGTGGGGCTGTTGTTTGAAGGATTCATCTAGAGCCTATCTTCAATTCAACCTTACAAAGAAGGCGTGTAAGAAAAAAAAAAAATCTTTTTTTTTTTGTTTAAATAATGACAAACAAAAGTGCTTGGCGTATATTATGTGTAGGTATTAGCTAACAAAAATGCCTTATTGTAAGAATCATTTCCCTGTCCTTTTAAACCCTACTCAGACAACAATTTTCAAAGCTTTTCAACTTTCTTCTTTTCAAGCAAACAATGCGAAATCCAATTTAGGCACCATTATGTCTCCCACTAATGCAATATGATATTTTTTCTAATTTAATTTGAAAGAAAAAAAGCACTTAACCAGTCATATTATTAAGTTGCTGCCACTTTGTCTTGGGGAAAAAAATGTGGAACAAATGGTGTCTGCTGGTGTAATGTTGCTTTTGGTTTGGCACTGTGAAGAATGTTTTGAGAGGACAGTTGGAAAAACATACAAAAATGAAAAATCATTTCATGCAGGATGCTTAAAATGGATTTTTAATCATATAAAAGGAAGAGCTTTCAGGGATAATGAATGCAACTGTACACGTCTCTGCTGTCTTTTGCTCTGTAAGATTATAAAGGGTGATTGGACTGAGAGTCAAAGGGCCATCCAAGTAATTCAGCAGGCCTGTATGCTCGCCCTAAGGGATGGCTGATTTCCGTATCGCAGACTGCATTTAAACCTGACCTCCGTCACCTGTCACCCTATGTCATTGTGAACTGGACTTCAGTGGTGTTTTCTTTCCCTTGTGACTTAAGTCAAACGTGGTATCTCAGCTGGCTTCTGCGAAAACTGCCTCCTGACAGGGGCTGCCTGTGCTGAAGGCCAGTACACCTTTCCCATCCAGTCCCTATATAGACTGCCTTATGATAAGTGGCTTTCTGCTGAGTGCAGGAGCTTAGGGATACAGATTCCTAAAAATACACGTTCGATTCACAACTGTTTCCTCAAGTTCTTCAGCATGTTTTGACTTATCTTTGACACTGTATTTAAAAATACTAATAAGCGTTTGCATGCTATATAAACAAATGAGCCAAGAAGCATTCAAAGTTTGTCTCACTGACTAGAGTCTAAAGCAGCCCTTCAAAGCACACTGCAATTAGCCGACCCTTTATTCAAAACACAACATCAATGTCCATCAGACATATATTGTCACTTCTTTTTCCTAATTTCCTCTCTCACTACCCACATCCCTGCAACCCTACATTATTCTGACATACTGCAAATGAGGGGAAGATGGGTGCGTTCACTTGAAATGAATGAATGAATTGTGACAGTCCCCCTGAGGACTCTAAACTGGCCCCTGGTTATCATCACCTACCATCATCATCACTGTCTACATACACACCACACCACACAGCTAGAACCAGTAGAAAGAACAGTGCTATTTGTTCTTTTGTAAAATAAAAAAAAATCGAAATCATGTTACATTTAACATTTAATTTTTTAATTGTTAGACAAATCTATCAAAAAACAATGGTTGTGTGAAAACAATGACACATTATTTAATTTAATACCACTTTTATACTCAAAATAAAGTGATCAAGTTGCATTTGTGGAAAAAAAATTCCCTTTGTGTGAATCTGTGGGTATGCATGTCATAGGCTCTGATGTCTTTGCATTCAACTTAGAAGAGCAATTGCAGAATCCAATTAGGGGATCAGTGTTGCCGTGCTGTCAGGAAATGGACGGGTCTTTAAGAGGCTATAATGACTGCTGGAATTATTTATGGCTCTCGGTGCATTGGGTTGGTTAGTAGAAACATGTGACATACTGTAGGGCTTGGGTAGAGAGTGGAAAGGGTTTTCCTTATCAAGAGTTATGGAGATCAGGGAGGACCCAAGTGATACCACACGAGTAAGTCTTCCAAACAATGTGTTACAACTAATAAGGTGTTCCAACAAAGTGTTCCAAACAATATGCAAGAACACATTTTATATGCCAAGATTTATTTTCCCTGAAACTTAATGCAGATCTAGTCATTCATCTTGTGAACTTAATGTTGTGAAATTGATGTTAATTAGAAAACTTCAGGATTTTCTCCCACGTGTAAATTACTATTTATATAATTAGCTAGCCTGCTCTCCATCACATAATGAGTAATATGGGCAGAAAATTTCAGAGAAGCATATTCCATGGAAGTGGAAAGGTAAACATTTTTATATATAACTAAATGTACAGAGTCTAATCTATAAGTAAAGAGTCATGACCCCCATAAAAGTTTACAAGTAAAAGTTTAGTTTAATGGAATTAGTGGGTTGTTACATTTTATAATGCCCTGCTATGAGTAGGCCATTGAATTAAAATCAAACCATCATCCATTCATCCATCTTCAGTACTCCCTTGTCCTATTCATGTTCACGGGCGCCCAGAGCCTATCCTGGATGCTATGGGTGCAAGGCAGAGAATAACCTCGGATGGGGCACCAACCCATCACAGCTACGAACATTTTGGAAACTCCAACTCACCTTAGCATATTTTTGGACTGTGGCGTTAAACCAGAGAAAGCCCCACCACATCATGGGGAGAACATGTAAACTCCATGCATGTTCTCCATGTCAGGAGCCATGGCAGAGACATGAACCCCAGACCCAGAGGTGTGAGGCAATAGTGCTTATCAGTGCACTACCCCAGGGTGGCACGGTGGTACACATGGTGGAGATTAGAACTGTTCCCTCACTCTCGCTCTGTGACCAGGGTTTGATTTTCTGCCAGGGTTCCATGTGTACTCCGGTTTCCTCCCACTTTCCAAAAATGTGCTGCGATTAATTGGCGTTACCAAATATCCCATAGGTGTGCATGTGCCTAATGATGGGTTGGTGCCCTGCCCTGCGTTGTTCCCTGCCTTGTGCCCGTAGGCTCCCCCCGCAACCCAGAACAGGAGAAATGGGTACAGAAAGTGGATGGATGGATCGATGTGAAATATCTTAAAAATAATGCTGATAGATAGGATACGCATTTGAATTTTTTAAAAAGGTAAATCCTTCTTCACCATATACATTATTATTCTCTGTATAATTTATAAATAAATTGCTGCATCCTGTTTTGCTCTGTCCCCAGGTAGCACTTCACTGAGAGCTGGAGTCATGCATTCACCTTTTATTAATTCCCATTAACCCTGCCCAAGCTTCTTTAGTATTTCTGTATCTGTGGCCACTTTGTTTCCTGTATTGTTGATCCGTCTTTCACATTGAAAGAAAACCCTCAACAAACCCAACCTTCAAATGCATACTTTTTAGATCTGGATTATAGCTATTTGAACAGAATCACAATGAATGACGATCATGGATCTAATGACTTCTCATGATGTCTTTGTTGTTCGTCGACTACAAATATAGGTTAACCCCAGAGCCTTATCTGGAGCTGATCTTCACAGAAACATGTCTTGGCTACAAGAGATCATCGAGTGTCACAATAGTTTAAGCAGGTTCCTATTTCTCCTATGTCATGATACATTTGCACCTTTTCCCTGCCATGGGAGCATCCCAAGGTGAAGATTTTTGTCACAGCGATTGTCAGACACTGCCTCAAGGCTGCCAATGGTGTGTCCATTAAAAGATACCTATTGCCGCAATCACAAGAGACTATCTACAAAAACCAATTGCTCGTGGCTGTGTGTAGATTTTGCAGTGGCAGTATGATCAAATTTTAATTAGCTTAGCCCCAAGTGGGCCCTTAACTTCTCCAGCGTTGTCTTACTGCTGCAAAAAAAGTGATTTGTTTTATCATCCGTATAATATCAGGGTACCTAGATGGTCCCTGCTAGAATTTTATTTTTAAAGATTTCCCTAATACAAATCCTTCAGAATCCCTCTGGTATTTATGAAGGAATTTTTACACATTTTATAAACATCAGAATCATATGAACATCATTTTTAAAGTCAGTTAACACAGCCAGTCATAGATTGCCGTTTCTGAGACAGCTACTTTACACTAAACCCTGTTTCGGCACAGAAGGACAGCTGGTGAGTGACACTGCCTTACAGTGAACAGGTGCCTACTCTGATTGGATTACAACTGATGTTTGATGGATGTATGTGTCCTATCCTTATTTATGCCATCTTTCATGATGAGATTTCTAATGCTCTGCTATGTTAATAAAAATACATAATGAACCCAAAAGTCATTTGTTAGCAAGTAATACATTGTTACATTATCAATCACGCAATAATGCAGTGATTAGCTGTTAGAAGCTAAGAAGTTTAATATTTATATTTCGTGATCTCCAAATCAGGGTAATAACCAAACTGACTCTTCAATTATCCATCCATCTATCCATTTTCTGGAATTACTCATGGGGGTCTGGAGCTTATGCCAGAGGCTACAGGTGTGCAAGGCCCAGATTTGGGCGCTAACCCAGCCAGGGCTCGTCAGTTATCCTATTCAGCAAATCTCAGCTTCCCTGCCGATCATTCCAAACCGTATAAACAGAATGATTTTCATTTCTCCATCATCCCTTGATATATATTTTTTCATTGCTATATCGTCTCTTGAGAAATTTGCTAACGCGTCAGAATCCCTTTCATTCCAGAACACGAGTACAGTCCTTTACAGTACAGTTCGGTATAATAATGTATAACATATTTTATCATTACTGTATTTAATATTGCTGAAGTCTTACTATGTGTAATCGATCAAATAAACTTACCATACCATACTATACCATAAAACTTACCACACTATACCATATGTGTATACATGAAAATCATGTTATATATGGGGTCCATGGACTATTGTTATATAGCGGTTATGTGCCGTTTTAGCTGTTTGCACTGGGTCAGACTACCGTTCAGGATACATGGAACAAGATTAGGAGGCATTCCTTTAAATTTCAGGATACAAATATCTGCTCAGCTTTAGTAAAAACAATGATGGATAGTTTTGAGCAATTATGTTAGGCAAAACTGATTTCCTAATTCTGTCAAGATAAGGAAGTTATAATTATCTAATAATGCAATAAACAGATGTCTGTCCATGCAGTCACTCCACCTCACAGGAAAGAACATTATTTGTGCTCGCTCTTTTTAAGTACACAGGAAGTTGCTATTGGGTTTTCCAGGAATTTCTTAATGACTTTCTGTTTTTTAATTGAGTTGAGCAAGGCAGAAGGCGGATTATGAATTTGAGAAGCAATAATTTCATACACAAGTCAAAACATTGTGAGGAGTTAGGAGTCTTTGTTTTGGAATTTAGACAAAGTCACTGGTCCTCCACAAATTTGTTTCAGTGATGTTCCCAACGCGGGTTTGATTCCAGGCAAAACGTCATTTTCAGCAATATAAACCTAGGTCTCCAAACAATAGATGATAATAAATTAGAGCATATGCTGTCAATCATAGTAGCAACAAGAGAATTGATGGGCCAGGGTGTAATCCCTGAAGGTATCTGCTGTCAGGTTATAACTGATACTCCAGATATCTTACATACATTTATCAAATTGTATGGATATTTGTGTGCCAAATAAGTGCCAAAGGATCACATTTGTACTTTTATTTGTTTAAGCTTAAATACGTCAGTGTCCTTTTATAGCTAAAATAACTCATGCAGCAGCCTTCCTCACACATCTCATATGACATATGGTCAGCAACTGCAAGCCAGTGCAAAGGAGTGGTGCCACGCATGTATCAGATGACTAAAAAAAAAGACATGTAGTCAAAATTGCTGCACATGTCTATGGCATTTATTACATTGTATCACACCCTTTTCTTGCCTAGAAGGACAACAGATGCTTGCAAAATAAGGTACTGTAGGATCTGAGAGTACTCACTTAGCCATTCCGTGAGTAATTCAATTTTGCAATTACACTCAAGAACTTGATCCACTGAAAAGCCCCCAAGTAAGTTTCAATCAATACACTTTGACATTTAAGTACCCATTCTAATTTATGCTTCCATGAGTGATTTGAATTAGGAGCCAAAGAATACAATTAAAATGTCTACAGCTCTAGGCACAAATGAAGCATATTGTATAATTTTAAAAGGAAGTTCCCTATGGTGCGACGCCATCGTTTTTTTTCCCCCCTATACTACTTAATATGCAAATTCCTTCAACCGAGCAGAGACCACATAGCCAACAAGTGCTCGATTCATGACAGAAAAGCTTTTATGGAAAACTCAATGACTTAAAAGCTGCCCTCTTTTGCCCTGGCGTTACATACAGCTGCATCTTCATGCTGTTATATTCACAGAATTTGTGACTGACCATTACTGTGATTTTACAATGGTCTAACATTTTGGCAAATTCACTTCAATGACCCTCCAGATAATAATTAAACATTTCACACCACCTGAACTTTTTCTGGAACCCGAACCTTTTTACGGAACCAGGGACTTTTGTCGTGTTCACACCGCAGGAACTTGGCCTGCATGTAGTTCCTCAAAGGCAGAACCAGAACTCTTTTTAGTACCTACTCCAGACTAGGTAATTTCCATTGAAACAAGAACTACTGGGGAAGCGCTTACAGAGATAAACTTGCCGATGGGTTGACCACAAGTACCGGTGCTAACTTGGAAGCTATGTGGAAGTATAGAAAAAGAGATGTAGCGGAGGAAATATTGAGCAAATAAAATAATTTCTGTAGCTCAATTACATACAATGCATCAATTAATACATTTTTTGCTTGCATCTCCATATTTCTGCATCGGAAAAATTGATCGATAACCAATATACTTTGGTCAAAGATTACCAGTGCCTGCAGTAAAACTTGCTAATGCTTATTAGTGGGATAATGTTACATCGTTTTTTATTCTGTGGAAAACAAAAGATTGATCTGCTGGCCAGATTTAATAAGAATCATAAATATGTCATGGGTTATATAAGTAAAATATAAATTGTATTGGTTGGCGGTGTAGTTTTGTATGAAAGTCTGTCTAACCTATGAATTTTTTGCATCTCTCATGCTAATTTAGCATGAAGAGCCCAATTCCTAAGGTTTGGTGTGAAAGAGATAAGTGGCCAGGAGCTACAACTGTTCCAGGTCGAGACAGTCCTGGGACTCGTAAACCAGAAACAGAACTTCTGGTTGTGAGAGTGCCTCTTGATACTCTGAATATAAGATACTGCCACTAAAACCAGAATTTCTAGTAACAAGTAAATTTGTAGTCTCTTCATTTAAAACCATGCCTTTAATGAAGTGCATTAAAAATGCATTAAAAATTAGTAGTACAGGAGTGGGATGGTGGGAGTGATATGACCGTCCTCGCTCTGCCACTCCCTCTGGTTCATTATGTGTATGTGTCCTTTTGTTTCTGGTGGTAAACCCAGACCTGAGCCTTGTGATGATCACCAGGAACGGAAAGGAGGGAATCGGAGGAAAGCAGGGCACAGGCAGCATTAGGGTTCAACGTCAATGGCTGGACTAGAGAGTGCAGGACTGGGCAACGCTTAAATACGGGACAAACGAGTAATCAAACAGGAGGCAGTGGGGAGTGATAAACATGAGGGCAGGAACAAGAGGTAAGACAAATGATTAGCAAGGGTGGCTTGTTTGGCCACGTTAGGGAGGAAGTCGGGTCAGATGGCCCCAGGGCGTGACACCATGATATGCCCAAATTATAAGAATTAAAATATGTAATTCAATAGAACATTTTCAGCAAGCATTAACAAATATATAAAGCAAATATATTCCCAAGGAACAGTAAGTTCTCTTTATGTAATTTGTTGCCCAGTAAAGGAGAATATGCTTATACTTTAGATATGTTTCTATTTTCATGTGCTTCTGTAAATTTTCACTACATACCCTGTACATGAGTAGAATCTCACCTAAAAGCTTATTCCATGCAAATGGTGATGTCACCCATTGCTGTAATATACTACTTGCCCCTAAGGACTAAAAAGGCTCCCGATATCACAGTCTTGAAATTTAATTCCTCCAATCGCTACAGGAAAAATAAATAGTTTTGTCCATGATAGTGCTTGAATCTGACCTGCTATAGAAGAATTAATTTTAAACATTTTTTTTAAAGACATGTTCTATTGGGGGCGGCACGGTGGTGCAGTGGGTAGCACTGCCGCCTCACACCTCTGGGACCGGGGTTCGAATCCGGCCCAGTTCC
>JAODKL010000040.1:12972690-12984539 GCA_026780765.1 Petrocephalus schoutedeni | reverse complement strand
CACACATATAAAATAAATTAAAAAAAAATATATAAAAACTCAGTTCTTCTTTTGCACTTTACTGATGTTATCCATTTATCCATAATGAGAAGATAAAATTGGAATTATGTTCAAAGACGCAGAGTTACTCAAAGAGTTGGTGTACAAACAGAATGAAAACAATCATTTACTGTTGGAATGGCAAAATGTAGGCCTACTAGAGATCAAAGAATTAGGAATACATTTTAAGCCAAGACACCAAAGGTACCACAAGAAAAGGATCTTAAAAGTGACCATTGCAGCATCCTGCATGGAAATTTTGCTTTCTCTGAAGCCTTGGTGGCAAAGCTGAATCTGCCAGAGAAGAAATACTTTAGAGCTGAACTGGAGAGTCCATCACTATTAGCAAGGCAATGTGAAAGAATCTAAAGTATAAAGAGCTAAACTCTAGTGTAATTATGCATAAATAATTAGACACCTTAGGCACAAATGTAATCTTTGTAATTCAAATGTGTCTGTTAATTTTTTCTAAAACAGGCTCAGCATTTAACTTTTAAGAAAAAATAGCACTAATCATTCCTTGCTTACCTCTATTCAGCTCAATGAAAAGAAAAAGGAAAATAAATGCAAGTAAAATAGGGAAAAAATATAGCAACAAATGCAAGTTTTAAAATAAATCATAAAGTTTTTGAATCAGCTTCTGAATCTGTATGTCCTGGAGAAAATCAGAAGTTTACATCTTTATATCAACCATATAAGCCCCATTGGATTTTTATATGATCTTCTCAGTTAGTGACTTGTGGGTAAGACGTGAAAACCCCCGGTGCAGACCCCAGCACCTTATATTTCCTTTCTCATACAACATGTTAAATTCTGAATTACAATAATTTGAACCAAATCACGTGAGAGGTATAACTGGATATTAACATGTTTGAACCAAAACATTTTTATATAAAAATGGAAAAAAATGTGTTCAGATGGTTGTTATATTATCATTTTGCCAGCAATTACTGTATGACTTTCAGCTTTCGGTCATGTACAGTCACTTTCTGTAACATATGGAAGGTCAAACTTGAGAATTCAGAATAAGTGGCTCAGCTCCTTGTACAGCCACTTGTCTTCTATACTAGGTTACAGTCCCTCTTTACTGGCAGGGCTGCCAGCATGTGCTGTGAGTCCAGTGCAGATTCAAAATGCAGCAACGCATCTGGTATTCAATCAGCCGGCAAGTACTCGTGCTACACCACTCCTTGTCTCCCTCCATTGGTTCACTATAGATCCTCATGTCAAGCTCAAGCCCTTGGTGCTTACTCAGAGCTGTCTATGGAATACCACCCACCCACATTAAGTCGCTCATCAGAATCCAGCGTACCCTCTGTGGTCGGCAAGTGAAAGTAGCCTTTGTGATTCCCGCACCGGGCCAAAACGTTTTTCCATGCGTGGCTTCTTTGATGGTGAAATGAAGCATTCCGCTATGCATCAGGTGTGCAGAGGACTCAGGACCCTTAAGAACCATTTTAAGAATCACTTCTTCCAGGTAGAGCTTAACTAACCTCATTTCATTGATAAGCCTCACCAGTCAGGTGACTCTTCAAGCGAAATGGCCCTACTGGATGCCATTATTATTTAGATTTTCCTGATCTGCTTGGTTTGAATAACTCTTATTCTTAACCTTGATCCTGATTGGTCACTTACCTGACTGGCTGGTAACGACCTACCAGCACTTGTACCACCTGACAGCTGTTTGCTCATGATGATTGACTTTCCATACTTGTATGCACCTTTGAAATAAATCACTATAAATAAATAAATGTAAATCTAAATGAATATAAGTAACTAAGAGAACTAAGGTTTGCTGTAATTATAGAATATTTAAAGCAAACAATTACCTTAAATTTAATGAATAATGTATATTATTTTACTGTAATTTCTGACTAACGTATATTGAACTTAATGTGACTGACTTCATCGGAAAGCTGATTGGCAGTGTCCTTAACCTGGCTTCAGACAAAAGCTGCTGATTTGCTCATTCTCGTGGCTCACCGGGTGGCCCCGAGAAGCATTTATTTTCTTCCCTCTCACAGTAATTCAGTTCATTCCACACACACCACATCCATCTTGCAGACTGAAAAGATCCCAGCTCTGATCTCCTCTCAGGCCCCATTGGCCCTTTATTCCGTTAATCACACAGCGTTTCACCGAGCGGCCTCATTCTTCCCGTTTCCCCTCTTCAGTCTTCCACCGAGTCCTCCCCGATAAACCGCCATCAAATGGCGGCCACAACAGCGGCCACTTTCCGAAAGTTGTCAAGAAGTCGTCTCCCTCCCACGCAAGTGATGTAAACAAGTATGACAAAAAGATGGTGACCAATGGACGGCCGAGGTTAGACGTCATTGGCTACAGTGTCCGTGACCAGCAAGCCACCTAAACGGGCCTCCAAATCCCATGAGAGCCACAGTGTTTGGAAACCTATATCCCATCCATCTCATATTTCATTTCCTCCCATATGTGGTTCTGGGAGCTTTTTTATAAAAGGAACCAGACTCAGCATCTTTGTTTCATCTTGTCCTGCTCTCACAGAAGACAAAAAATTAAAAGCCTGTGTGTTCAAACAGACACAAGGGCAGAAGAGATTACTGATTAAGGAAAAGAAAGAGGGAAAAAAGGTCATTCCTTTGCCTTATAGCGGCCCACAAGTATAAAGCAGGAACAATTTATATAAAACTTACAGTAAAATTTTAATGATGGTGAGGAATGCTTTTTGGAGTTCCTCTGTGTTTTCTGGGTAGAAATAAAGCCTCGTGAGAGTTAGGAGCCTTTCACATCCCTCGCAAATGCATGCTCAGAGCAGTCTTAATTGTATAACATTATGTCCAAAACAAAAACCCTGCAGTGGAGGCAGGTATGAAACTACTAACATCAGTACCATTAAATGAAATGTATCCTGTTTAAGGGGAAAAAATGGGAGCGCTTATTACCCAGGTGTGAAAAATGTGTGCGTTCAGCTGACTTTTACAGTCTCTTTAACGGGAAATTGTGCAGCTGGGCTCCAAGGACTTTTCGCTAACCATTTTAGTTGCTGCCCCTTGGAAAACAGATTGCGCCACAAATTATTTTTTCATGTATGCCATTTTCTTTTTTTTCCCTCTATAAACTCAAGCCGGAATAAAACCATATAAGTGGCCGATGCTCGCATTATTTTAAAGTCCACGGTGTGCCGAGTCATGGGGGCGCGAGCATATAAAGGGGATCTGTGTGACTTTTGTGGAAAGCCACTCTGAGGTGCAGTATAATGCACCTTAGATAATCCTATTTACCAGCAACTTGTGTGGTGGATTAATGCTTCCCTGGGGCGCAGGCAAGGTCTCAGGGAGGACATTTACAAGTGCAGCATAAACCGGAGCCAAATGGGGCCCACCAATTAGCACATAAACTCTTAGGGTTCAGCAACAGCACAGAATAAATAGGGGGGGGCTACAGTGGGACCGTGAAAGACAGGCATGGATAAAGTGCTGTTAGCATTACAGTATGCTCCAGGTGCTGGTATTATGAACTGTGGGTTTTGCTCATTTTGTCAGATTTGGTTTTAATATCCTTTTCTTGTACAAATGAGCACTCATTTTAAACCCATTTGGAGCAAATTAGAGCCAGGCCCTGGAGCTGTTGGAGGTTAAGGGCATTGCTCAAGGGCCCAATAGTGACATCACTCTGGCAACCATGTGATTTGAACCGTGACCTTCCAATTATGGGTGCAGCATCCTAACTCGCTCCACTCACAGTCAATCGGACAGGGGCATGTTCTGCGAGCGCACATGCACTTGTGAATCCATCCGTCTTCCATAAGCACTTATCTAGTATAGGATTGCAGGAAGCCTGGAGTCTAACATAGGAAGCAGAGGGCATGAAGGAGGGGATACTCAAGATTGGTGGCTGAATCCTTCACAGGGCACAGAATCACACAGTGTTAATCCATAGGCTCATTCTTTACCACTCTGGTTTGCAGCTTGGCCTCTGCACAAACTGCATAATACCTCCACCAAGCTTGAGGTTCCCCTACTCCTGTGAGTATAACACATCGCCAGCAGGGCCACAAAACCCAAGCTCATGAAAAAGTCAAACTGTCGAGTTACTGGTCACAAGTTCTCTTCCTGTTTGTCCTGTCCTATTCTTGTCATCTAAGGACAGAGTGGCAGGCTTCTCTCCAGGTAGGGTCCCACCTATCACAGTGCAGAGTAGCTGTCATGCTTTGTCAGAGCAGGCCACTGGCAAAAATTCACAGCCTGGGATGGACCCTTCCTCCACCAAAAAGAGTCGCTCTTGTCACAGTGCAGGTGTTCCTCTCTGATCTTCTGTCACCAGAGGTAATAAATCAAAAAGAGTGATGGCAAGTCACTGTGGCTGACACCGCACAGCTTGGCGTGTCATGTGTGATGGAGATCATAACGCACAAGGGAAGTCCCACTCGCTCAGGTCTTCTTAAGGGGAGGACTACGAAAAATACAAAGCAAGAAGAATGGTGGTCCTAGCTTACACTTTGCTAGTAAACAGCATGTTCCTAAATGTCATGAACCTGAATTTATTGTATAAATAAATCCTACACAGAGTGGCGTGGTGGCTCAGTTGGTCTTACTGTTAAATCACCATCCAGGGTGCACCCCTGACTTGTAAACTATTTTGCCTGGGACAGGCTTATCCAAAGGCTGTACTGGATGAGCTACTGGAAGACGGATGTACTTTTAATATATTTTATATATTTCGTGTTTCTGAGCCCATTTGTCATTTTTATTCACCCCATTGTGCTCCCCATATTTGTAGGTTATTCTTGATATACTCTTGTCTCCCCCAGTCAGGGTCGGCGCCCATGTGCCCTTTTCCCCATGTGTCTCCTCCCTGTTTGGCCAGTGGCTGCTGCTGGCCATTCTGACCTCCCTATCACTTGCCCCTTGATCTCTTAGTGTTGTCCTTCCTTTCCGGGCTGCCACATACCTCGGTGGGCTGGGCACGTGACCTCAGTGGGCTGGGCACGTGGCCTCAGTGGGCTGAGCATGTGGCCTCGGTGGGCTGGGCACGTGGCCTCGGTGGGCATGTGGCCTCGGTGGGCGGAGCATGTGGCCTCGGTGGGCTGGGCATGTGGCCTCGGTGGGCTGGGCATGTGGCCTCGGTGGGCTGGGCATGTGGCCTCATTCTTCCCTCTGCTCAGCCTCACCTTAGCTGGTCTTTGGTTTTCTGTTATTTAAGTGTTTCTCAGTTTTTGGTTTTTCCCAGTGTCTGCCGAGTTTTATTTTTCCTGTGTATTCTGTTTTCTGGTCTCTCAGTATGGTCAGCCTTGTTCGCTTTGTTTCTTTGTTCATCTTCCTATGTTTTCCAACTGCTCTGTGCTCATTAGCATTAGTACCTGCTGCTTGTTCCGGGGCAGGCAGGTGGTGTAATGTGATTTTGCTAATCAGTGTCTTTAAATTGGCCAAAATTTTTAAGGGCATGGCTTGTAATGGACTAGCATTCCATCCATGCTATCTTACGCCCCTTATTCTGTGTTTTATTAAATGGATTATCATAATCCTCTAGTGGATAAGTGGTCACAGAAGATGGATATGTCTTCTGTAACCTTGACATATGCAGAAACTGGGCTGCTAGCTCATTAAATAATCCACATTCTTACTTTTAATTATGAGACAGACCAAACACAACATGCCCATAATCTCTAGGGTTAAAGAAATTCAAACCGCAATAACACTGGTTTAAAACTTTAATAACTTAAACCAGTGCGATAAAATCCATAACATCTCATCAAGTTCATTTGTACATTCGCTACTTTTTCAATTGCTTATCATTTTACATCAATATTCCATTTGTTCTGTAGTAACTGGTCAGACTGGTTCAGATGCTGTATATATATATATGTCGCTTTTTGATTTTGCAGAGAAATGATCACCAGACCATCAGTGCACATGCAACACGGGGCAGCACCGTTACAGTCAAATCTTTGACACACATGTGTCTATCCGGCATTGAAGTGTAACTTTTGATTCATTAATGCAAAGTGGGGTGTGATTTATAAGTCTAATGAAATTTGTAGGGCAGGGAGTTGACAGCAGCATTAGGTCGGCGTGTGGGCATGTAAAACGATGGCTTTTGGTTCAGGTCCCAGGAGTAATCCCACTGTAATGCTTGTTAAACCGTTATATCTGTAGAATGTACAGGTATAGAATTACAATGGAGTTTCCACATAAAGTATCAGTAGTGAATAACATATTACTTTTTAAGAGAGTTTACCTGCTCTTTTGTTCCACATTTTACTTGTCAGCTGATGGTACATCTACTCTGATGAGCAAACCTACAACACATTCTTTCAGTTTAATGCAAATTAAATAGTCATTCTTCAGTGTCTCATGTCAGACTGTCTACTGGCCTGAACAATTGTGATTGCCACTGATAATTTCCAAAATATTATCCCAATATTTTAATTCAGGAGTTTGTTGCAGTCATGGCCTCAGGAACAAAGCGGATTTAAGGTTTCTGGTCCAATATATCAGGTCTGACCCTAGTCAATCTTTAAATGTGTTTTGTTCTGACTGCGAGTAAATACACTGCTTTATTTCATTTCAAAGCTCTAATCTCTGATCGACATCTACTAATATAAGCCACAGAGGTTTAATGAAGGTTAGAACAGGCACATCATAGACCTCCATCCATGCATCTTCTGACCCGATCCTGCTCCGGAGCTAATGCTAATCCCAGGCTGCATAGGATACAAGGCTGGCGCATATGCTGGATAGATACCTGTCCATAAAAGGACACAAACAAACTATGATATTCAAAGGGAGATTTAGAGAAAGTTAGAATGAGGAGGTGTCTTTGGACTATGGGAGGAAACACAAATATCCAGAGGAAATCCACATAACTCCACACACGAAAAGCAGAACTCGAACCTTCGACCCTGGAGGTGTGAGGCAACAGAACTTCCCACTGAGACAACCCTACATCAAAGACTCTCTACTCAATAATCTGCTTTAACTCATCAAAGTATGAGATTAAAGATTTCATGTCTGTTCCTAATTCAAGTCCTTGTGGTTCTGCTCCCTTTTCCTGCTACTTTCCAAGGCTTTTTTTATTGCTTTCTGTATAAATATATGGCAAAGTGTACGTAGCTTCTGCTTAAAAATATATGGCAGAGTGTATGTAGCTTCTGCTTAAAGGGTCAATGGAATTTGTCTGTGACGCTATTGAGAATATGTGAGAAAAGCAATATAGACCATCAACTCCTTAACAAAACAGTCTTAAAATGCATTTAACAAAATTGTGAGCTTGTGTTTTAAAGAGAAACTTCAGCTACATTTAGGTAAAGGGTGGATGTATGGGTGGGTCCAGCCACCCACCCACCCATACATACATCTATGTCTGCGTGGTGCCGTGATAGGATGCCACCTGTGCAGTAAGTCCATTTGTGAAATTTCCTCGCTACTAAATATTCCTATAGTCAACTGTTAGTGGTATTATAACAAAGTGGAAGCAATTGGCAACAACAGCAACTCAGCCACGAAGTGGTAGGCCACCTAAAATCACAGAGCGGGGACAGCGCATGCTGAGGTGCTCAGTGTGCAGAAGTCTCTAACTTTCTGCAGAGTCAAAAGCTGCAGACCTTCAAACTTCATGTGGCCTTCAGATTAGCTCAAGAACAGAGCATAGAGAGCTTCATGGAATGGGTTTCCATGGCCAAGCAGCTGCATCCATGCCTTACCATCACCAAGTGCAATGCAAAGCGTCATATGCAGTGGTGTAAAGCACACCGCCACTGGACTCTAGACCAGTCCTCTGGAGTGACTGATCACGTTTCTCTGTCTGGCAATCTGATGAACGAGTTTGGGTTTGGCAGTTGTCAGGAGAATGGTACTTGTCTGACTGTATTGTGCAAGTGTAAAGTTCGGTGGAGGCAAGATTTTGGTATAGGGTTGTTTTTCAGGGGTTAGGCTTGGCCCCTTGCTGTTCCAACATGACTGTGCACCAGTGCACAAAGCAAGGTCTATAAAGACATGGATGGGCTAGTTTGGTGTGGAGGAACTTGACTGCCCTGCACAGAGCCCTGACCTCAACCCAATAGAAACTTTTGGGATGAATTAGACTGTGAGCTACGCCTTCTTGTCTTCACAAATGCTCTCCTGGAAGCACTCCTAAACCTCGTGGAAAGCCTTCCCAGAAGAGTTGAGGTTGTTATAGCTGCAAAGATGGGCTAACTCCATATTAAATCCTATATATTAAGAATGGGATGTCATTAAAGTTGTGTGTAAAGGCCGGTGTCCTAATACTTTTGGCAATATAGTGTATGTAATTAAACTTTCAAACATGTGCATATTAAGAGTAATACAATAAACAATGACACAAATTTCTTCCAGTCTTCAAGATGTTACTGATATCTAGTTGGATGGCTAGATGACCACAGTTTCAGTTCCCAAACCATTACTCAGGGGCACCTCAGTCATTCCATGTATTCATTACATTTCATTACCAGCTCACTTAATTAATTTAAAATAAAGTTAAAATAAAGTCAATGGGGTACTGATTGGCCATATGAGGTGTGCAGGAGCTTGAGTCAAGAGCTACATGGGTGTACTGGATGGCTGCTGCAAATACTGGTGTGAGGTTTTGAAATGGATATGCGGACACACATTGACAGACATATCATAGTTTTACTCCAACATACAGAAAATTTTCTCATCACTTTCTTTCACTCGCTAAGACCTTTTCATAGTGCAGTACATTTAGTTATTATGCCTTGTTTTATGTCTGAATGTATTCAATACTATTTTCCACATTGTAAACGGGTAATTTCTCCACAAGTACCAGTATCTCCTCACACCTCCAGGGATGTGAATTCAGTTTGTTTTCTCATTTCAGTTCCAGTGGGGTTCCTCTGAAATGTCCTCTTTTGTCACACAGTCTAAGTGAAGGAGTATCATAGCTCTACAACAGAATGGGCATCTTTTGTTGTGCCAACATTACCCCCTATACTTTTGGCTGTGTATTTTCCCCGATTGCCCTAACCCAAGTTATTGAAATGTAGTTGCTGAAAATGGTTGCATTTAGTACACGCAGTTCCCAGCAGCAGTGGGTGAGGCAATAATTTTGCTTCTCACTTTGGCCCATTCATTTTTTTCAGTTCTTTTATTCCCTGGAGCAAGAAAAAAAAATCTTTGTGTCAACTTTGCTGTAAAACTCTGAACTATACCAGGAAAGAAATGAAAGACTGACACATTGACACAAGTCTTTTAAATTCAAGACCCAGCTCTCAGGCCTTTCCTTTTCAGGGGATTTAAATTACATCAGCTTGCTTCATTATACACTGTACATTCACAGACTTGAGTTTTAAAAGTCACAATTAAATTCCCATAGCACTCCCAATACTACCTCATTATATTTATCAAAAGACACATTTGGCTCAGCTGAGCATTACCTGACCCGATTTTAAACTGAACAAAAAGGGCAATCTTAATAAGCCAGAGAACAAGAACAATATGTGTGTGTGCCAGCTGGCTAATGTTGAAAGACCACCTGGAAAGACTTTTTGAATTTTTTTAATAAAAGAAGGCAACTCGCCCTGCAAATATTGCTTTACTCTTTCCTGAGTCTCTGCCTGTTGTATAAAGGCATTTGCAAACCAGCTTGTGACTTAACAGGACCTGGGCCTGCGACTGTCACCTCTTATTCTTGAAAGGCCTCTGTGGACATCTGAAGATCTTCCAACCAAGCTGTCTGCCATCAGCAGCTCTTAGAGATCTGCAAAGCTGAATCTTCACATGACACTGGGAAACCAGGATCTCTGCCTTCCCCGTAAACACATGACATGTTCATTTATATATATAGTACTAATGATGTTCAACTGTCCACACCCCACCCCTTCCTTAATTCTGTTCAATGTCAACTGTCACCTCAATTTTAGGTGTCTACTGTAGTACTTTGACTTATTTTATACCTCGTTAATTGCATTAATGGAGGAAGAGCCAAATGTGAAGCTCTCATCCGCAAAGTAAAATACGAATGAATATCTCCATAAAGATTTTTAGATCTGTAAAGAATTTATGCCAGAGTTTGTGATACCTTGTGGAATTTGAGGTACTTTATTGGCCTGCGGACAGGTAGCCCCAAACACGACAGGGCTCGATGACCTGTGTGTCCTGACATAGTAGAAGAAAGACAAATTGAGAGATTTGTCTGAGAAATTTTATTGTTTTATGGCAGATATATGTTGTGTTAAAAGAAGTGGGGATGCAACACAGTGGTAAATATTCCCCTGTCCCAACTTTTTTGAAACGTGTTGCTGGCTGTCATGGCAAGGCATGGTGCAGGTGGGAAAAAAGGTGACGATCCACTTATGGCTTGAAGACAAAGGGGGCATTATTAATGAAACACACCAGGGAAAACACCAAAACCAATGGACCAGGAGTGGTCAGAATCAAACAGAAACAAGCACAACTAGAAATCAGGAATTACAGTAACTAAGAAAAAACATAGAATAAACACAAGTAAGGAACTAAGCAAAACAGGGGGAATAGGACTGGGCTATAGAGCAAGGTAACAAACACACAGTAACATTATCAATGGCAGATTAAGGAACATAATGAAATGGGCTCTTAAATGCACACAGACAACCAGGCTAACACGGGGCAGGTGCAGAACTTATGACAATTAACCAATCAACAGAGATGCAGAGCAACAAGCAAAAGGTGGAGTGGTAATAAATGAGCATAGAATTAGGGAATTTATAACCACACATTGGGAATTCTTCAGTAGGATGATTAACATGGAACCAAAATACAAACAGGAAACCTTTAAGTGGGAAACAAATTGCGGAAACAAAACCAATAAATACAAATAAACCCATGACCAGAGGTTGAATAATCTCTGAGCCACACACTCAGCCCATAGAGCTAAGCGGCGGCCTGGGGAGCAGAGAAAACACACTTAAGGTTAAACGACAGGAAGCATCAAAATCAACTTGATCTTTCTCACCATGACCCCAGTGCAATGTCAGCTGGCTGAGAAAACAATAATGACTAATGAAAGTGACAAATAATGACTTAAATGTCATGGGGTGCAAATTCAGTACTTCTTTATATATGTATATTGAAATGCTGGAGTAGCTTGATCTGCACTCATTCAGAAAGATGAGGTGTGGATTCAAATATTTTATGAGAGAATTAACAGTGGTTACACTCAGAAATTGACTGATAATGTGAAAACCCAAATTTTATTATGACCCAAGGGTTTCAATTCAGAAACCTTACTCATTTTGGTGTAGAATTGCTGGGTGAAGAGCCTGACATAAAGAAGGTTTATCAAATAGCACCACTTATCTCCCCCTTTATTATTAAACCAGCGATGAAGAAGTAGGTTCTCCTTTTGAGCTGCTCTCGGGGCTAACCTGCAGGTGAGGTTTAAATCAATTTATAAATGAGAATGACTTCTTTGCTATCTAGTGCACAAGTCTCTGAAATTACCAAAGCTCCCAAGGACCAAAGACAGAAATACCTCCTGGGAGGCATTTGAGTAAATGAAGGACTTGGAAAGTTTAGATATGAAAAATGCCCGATGTCTTCCCTCCAGTTCTGCTTCAGAGTTGGATGCAATCATCGATTTCTAGTGTTTAATAGATGTTTATTATGCATGCTGACTTTGCTATCCCCGGCCTCTGGGGGAGATTATCATACACCAAACCTCTAGTTTCACAGAGTTCTGAGATTCTGCACAGCCAGAATCTACTACCCTAATATTTCCTTTCAAGGTAGGTGTCACGGTTTAGCCGCGATCGACGACCCATGATGCAGGCGGTTTCTCGAACAGACGTTTATTCCGTAGAATACACAGGATTTGGAACG